>CM042141.1:111312810-111422810 GCA_023376005.1 Doryteuthis pealeii | reverse complement strand
TACAACAATTTATATGTTTACTTAAGAGCTATCACTAAATAGTTCAATATGTAAAAAGTTTAATAATCTTGGTTTAACTCTCTCTCTCTCTCTCTCTCTCTCTCTCTCTCTCTCTCTCTCTCTCTCTCTCTCTCTCTCTCTCTCTCAATCTTTTCCTTTCTTTCTTTTCATCTTTTCATTATTTTGAATTGAAGCAGATTAGCGTTATCGCTTCCTCGCGCATGTCCCCTCTATATATCTTTCCCCTACTTTCTTTCTTTCTTTCTTCTTATATTTTTCTGTTTAGCATGTCCTTTTGCTTCTCTTTCTTTCTTTCTTAATGGAATGGTCCATTATTTAGCTGACCTGACGACACTCATTTGGATGGTCTCATTTTAACGAGAGGGTGTTGCAAGGTGATAAGGGTCGTATTTTGTAGGAACATTAGTATTATTATATAGATTCACTGATTCGTTGTATCAATTTTCAACACGTTCATAACCCTGTTGGTTGGGGCTGTAGAATATGCTGACTTCACCCCTGCAGAGGGTAAGATCAACCACTAATGGGCCTACTCGCTGGTGGTGACCAGTGATCCTTAAGGACAGAATCCTGGTGGCTGACCAGTTCATGACACTTCATTTTGGCTCTTACTAAGGCTGAACAGGCGGTCCAATAGGGTCCCTCCGATCAATCAGCTTATGACATCAAGCCCTAGCACCTATAATATTGCCTCGGCCATATTGCTCTTATAGCAAACCCTAGACCCTTTTTATCATACGCGCTAGAAGCCGGTGTTTGAAGATCTTGGTATCCTGAAAATAACGTTATACTGCATCTAGTGGTGAAGATCCTATTCTGGAGCACTGGCGAGTATGGAGTACCCCTTCATTGCAATTACTCCCTGGTCCACTTTGAATGTACCTGTTATGAATCGCAGTATCTGTTAGTGTCCCATCTATGGGGCTTAAGGTCAAGTCACGCTGAAAGAACAGGTTCTTTAAAAACCACCGAAGTTAAGCAACGATGAGACTGTTCAGTACTTAAATGGGTGACCAACAGCATTTACTATCAACCTGATATCAAAATGACTTGATATGATGTAAAAAAAAAACAACAAAAGAAAACAACAAAACAACCCATCTATGAGTTGAATATCCAGCATCTGTTTGATATTGTTTTACGGCATATCAACCTCAGTGGGCCATTTAATGCCGATAAAGTTTTGAAATAAATCAATTCTTAATGGATAATACAATTTTTTTTTATAAATACATTTTTCTATTCAACCCATAGATGGGACCCTAACAGGTACTACCACTCCGGGTCAGAGTGGACCAGGGAGAAATGGTGATGAAAGGGCGCTCCACATTCCCCCCAAACCTCCAAACTCGCAACCATCACCATATGAAGAGCTTTAACGTACATTCCATGATCTCTCATACTCTTTCAAAACACACACCNGGGCGAGACCACCATTTGACGCTGGTGTCATTTACCCGCCCCTACATTTAACACAATGGAAACTTGCAGAAAAATTGATATTTCTTGAAAAAGTTTTCCATTGCGAAAGCAAAAAACATTGAATGAGAAACTCCGTGATGTATTGGTATTTAAGATTGTTTTGACGTCAGCTTACGAAAATAATGAATAAGATTATATTGAAGAAACTATGTTCTTCTTTTACAGCGTGTTAAATTAACGTGAACTTTACACCGTAGCATAAAAACAAGTACGAGAAGAGGATTTGTAAAAGTTGCGTGTGAGAATCAATAATGGTCCGATTTTTCAACGAAAAATCTTCCATAAATGACTTTATCATACTGGATGTAAATGACACGTGAAAGTAGTTTTTGTTCTAAAATAGTATTAGGAATAAGATTTGTGTTTTACGAGGTAGGGGGGGGTCCCGCTATTTTTTTTTGAGATAAAAAAAAATGACGAGGAAAAAGAATTTGGTACTTTTTTTTTCTATATAAGGAGTAAAAGGGCTGAATAACTATATCAATGAAATTGTATAAACGTACCCGAACTATAGTTTTATTAGGAAAAATAATGAATCGGAATAAAAAGTGCAAAAAAATGTCATAATATTATATTTGAAACTTTTTTTTGCTTATGTAATTGGTATGTACTATATTTCTATTAATTGTCAAAAAGAAAAAAAATTTTTTTAAGAATTAATTTTTAGAGATTTTCATCTTTGTGTGATTAAAATATTTTTATTTTCTGCGTGAAATAAAATTAATTTTTTTTTTTTTCTGTGAAAACCAAAAATGAATTTTCAACGGATATTTAAAAATGTGAATTAGAATATCAGGTGAACTAAAATTGGTTGATCCGTGGCTCGATTAATATTTTTAGAAAGGCATTTGGTAATTTTTATTGGTTGAATATAAGTGTGATTCTTAAATATATCGCGAAGAGCAAGACTGACATATGACGAGACGCTTCTCGGTACTAAAGTTGGTTTTTCCTGAGCGTAAAAAAAAGATATTCTATTAACTTTTACGACCATTAGAATAAAAAAATATATTATTGATGATTGTTTTATTCAGTTTTTCCTCTTAGAAAAAATATTCAAATTTTTAATTTTATTTTCGATTTTAAGATATACTAAAACCGAAGAACATTTTTTAACGGTCAATTTCACTGCGAAAATTTTAAGATTAAAGTTTTTCAGTTTTATTCAATAGTAAATTGTAATATTAAAGTTTTTAAAGATTTATTCATTTTAAATTGTAATATTAAAGTTTTTAAAGATTTTATTCGTTTTAATAGAAAAAAATTTGGCTGGAAAAAAGTTTGTCCGTTATAACCCATCCATACTTAAGATCATAAGTAAAAGGGTAATAATAATGTATTTCTTTCTCTCTCAAATGCGAGGCCTGAAATCTACCTTTCCGCACCTTAATATGGATAGGTTTGTTTATTTTTTAAGATAACGATGTAATTTTTTCCAATCGATAGATTTGATCTTTGTATTAACTATTTATTCTTTGTAACAACCCTGTACGATCTTTTTAACGAGAATTTTGGATAAACAAGGTTCGGAATATTATTTCCGTTTTATTCAAGATGACCTAAACGGTTTGGTTGGTAGCTAGTATATTGGATATACACATTTTTTTGTTGTTGTTTGGTTTAGTGTCTGATGATAGCATTACGAAAAAAAGTACAAAGAAGAGCCTAGAATATTAAGGAGACTTGTTGTCACTTGGCCCTTATTGGTATAGAAAGCCACCGTTTACTAATGGTGCGAAACTATGTGAACAATATCTGTTTCTTGGGCCATAATATCATCATGTATCTGATCATGGTTAACGGAATGGAGAACAATTCTACCTCGAATGGTTGAAATAAAGGGTCGGTTCGAAGTTTCCGTAAAGGCTTCCCGGATTACGAACAATGAAGGGCCCCGAGATTCGAACGAGAAGGTTCCGAGTTCGACACAGATACACATAAAGAAGCTGGAGAGTACATCAAATCGAAATGTGAAACGAACAAGATGAGGACAACAGTCCGAAAATCTGAAATAAATTCTCATGCTTTTTTACTTCATAATTATCTTTACGGTTCAAGCTTCAGATCCGTGATAGACTATTTTTTTTTGTTTCTATTTCATTTCATTTTTTCCAAGTCTTTGTTATTATAACCCTTTACTTCTTTTCAACCCAACTTATCTATAGGTACTTAATCTGCTACTATGCTGATTGGGTTATTTATTTCTGTCTCGGGTATCTGGATTGGTTCTTCGTTCTTCTATCTGCTTCCCTGGGACTCTTTGGGCTCCATTCATCGGCTGTGTTCGTTGTTTGTTTTTGGAAACGAACACAACAATTGTATATTATTTCAGACGTCTTTATTTCTCCATGAGTTAGTATAAACGCTCCGAAGAAATAGCCATTTGGAGACATGTCCACCAGATCCTTGAAAATCTAAGCTAACAACTCCCTAACATTCCATGTTACATCTCGATTTCACGAACAAGACTGACACCAATCAGAGAACAGCCAGAAAGGCTCAGGGAAAGGTCAACATGGTGAATTCAGAATGACCGTTATTTTTTAAAATTTCTACTCGCATCATACTGGTTGGAGTGTTAAAAGAGCAATACGATTTTACAAGATTCCCCATTTTGAACATTAAAAGATACATTACATATACATAAGAAAATTAAAAGTAAAACAATCAAAAAACTTTCAAATAATTATTTACTCAAACAGAATACACACAGCATGATCCTTTTTAAATATATAATACATATTTGTTTGTTTGTAGGAAGGCGCGTGTGGTAATGGTTTAACGTCATACGGAATGGATCGTGCCCGCGAGTTCAAATCCTGGCCGTGTAATTCATTTCACTTGCGCTAATAGCTGGGAAAGGCATGATCTAACTCTCCCTTCAGCTAGGGGTAAATAGTAGGGCAGACTGGCTCTTTAACCTTGGGTTAGGCCAACCGGTCTAGGAGAAGGAAAACTCTGATTCCAAACTGTTAAACTACGCTTAAAGAACATTGACCTTGGTGTCGCATCCTACTCGTGCCGGAGGGGTTGTAAATATATATACATATTTTGCAATGATACTTCGAAAGCAAAACTTTTTAAGTCACCTCTAAAAAATCTCTATTTAATAATTTGCCTTGCGTGGACCCTCACCCCGTCGCGTAGGCACCCAAACTTATGTGGAAGAGCGCTCCTCATGTAACGGTTATAGCCGTAGGAAATGGATACAGATGACACGAGAGGATGAGAACCAAAGTCAATTTTTAGGCTGGAACGCTTGAATTAAAATGTTTCCTAATCCCCGTTTGCCCGTATCAAGGGTTAAAAGAGCCACAGTCCTGGCGCCAATAAGCTATTATTACTCATGAGCTGGTAGAATAGTTTGGAGTGCATCACTTGGCTTCTCAACGATTAGCTCTTATGAACACATGCCATAGCCACATAGGATTTGAATTCGAGTCGCTGTATCCAATTCCCTACGGCGATAACCGTTTTACATGAGGAGCGATTCACATAAATTTGGGCGGTGGTTAGGTACACGCAAGGCAAATTCATGAATAGAGGATCCTAGAGGTGATTAAAAAGTTTTGCTTTTGAAAAGATTATTGCAAAAATAACAATAAACGTGGGGAGAATAATGGATTCAACCTTTCCCAATGGGCAATGGGTTCATTTCTGAAGGGCTTTGGAGTGTAGGTATTACTCCCCAGGTCCACTCTGCCAGAAATGGTAGTCCTTATTGGGTTCCCATCTATGAAGTAAAATATAAGCTTTGGATTTGGGTCCTTAGTGGTCCTGGGCATGGACGTTAAACTTTCATCTAGTGGTGAGGTTCTAATTCAAGGGCTTTGGTGAGTGTAGAGTACCCCTTCATTGCTATGAACTCCCAGGTCCACTATGACCTAATTGGTATTCGTTAGATTCAAATCTATGGGTTAAAACAGAACTTTGGGTTTTGGGATTTTGATCCTAAGTGTCTTAGGTAATGACGTTAACCTTCACGCAGGTGGTGAGGTTCCGATTCTCGAGCTCTGGTGAGGTGAGGAGGACCGTTTTTCCATTGGCCATCACTCCCGGTCATCTGGCCCTGAGTGGTTAGTTCTGTTGGATCCCATCTATCGACCAATTTCTAAATTCATTTGTTAGATAGATAAAAATACTTTGGATATCAATACGAGGGTTGAGTCCAAAAAGTAATGCCATTTTCTTTATTTCATGTTAAATTTATAAAAAAATAAAAAACTTAAGGCGCTACATTGAGACCCTAACAGGCTCAGAGCAAGAATCCGAAGAGTAAGACCCCAAATTGCCAATCGACAATGTCTCTTCTGCATGACCAATAGCTCGACCAACACAAGTATCAAGACAAGGGGAGAAATCGCCTCATTCAGGTGGACACTTTACCCGCATCTTCCATACTCACTTTCGGCGCGCCTTCAGACTATCACTATTTTGGTCCGCATGGAGAGGGTTTGAGAGGCAAACAATTATTTCGTGGAGAAGGTAAGTGAATCTGCAGTGGAGTAGTGGCTTTTAAGAATAGTCCAACAGAATTTTAACTGGGGCAGGGATACAATGCTCTCCATTCGAAGGTGAAACTGGCTATTGAGAGGAAACAGTGACGATGTGTAGAAGTAGGGAATGTATTTCACAGAGGACCACTTTCATTTTGATGTTTGATACATGTTCCTGTGTTAGCAATTATAACCTGTCCCTACAACAAAATGGCTTACTTTTTTACTCATCCTCGTATAAACAGATGCAAAAAAGCTCCTAAAATACTACAACAAAAATGTAAATATAATGTAAAATTTCGCAATTTCTAAAAATGAAATAATTTCAGGCGTGTTGACATACTATAAAATAATTAATGCAATCATTTTTAAATAGATGTTTACAAGATTTTTACTAACATGGACTTTCTCCTTAGACGAGGAAATAACATTAAAAAATTCATATAAGGCTCTAACGGATCAGTGTGGATATGGGCAATACCACGTTGTACAACAAACCACAAAGGTCTGGTGTATTCTATGGAGAGATAAGCCTCTGGGACAGCTATAGGGTTTAGTGGGTAATGATTCAGATCCCACTGAGTTCAGGTGTCACAGTGGATTGGACAGATTATGCTATACGTGATCAGGAAGCAGGCTGTGTCTGACGGATATGTAGCGAATGATATGGCTAGGATCTCAGGCTGTTTAGAAAACAGCAGTCGTTGTAGATGAAGTATGAATGGTCGGCTTTTGCTGATTTATTGATAACACATGAAGTTTAATGAATATATTGTTACCACATCTTTAATATTAATACATAAGTATTAAGCTGATTATGACAAAGGTCCGAGAGACTGAATAACGCAAAACCGACATTTTTACTACACATGAAATCATCCTTCCTAATCTATTGATACGAATGAGTTATGAATATTATTTCTACCCAATTCTGTAATCAATCCTTCTAACATCTATTGAGGAACGAGCATGAAGATGTAGATGAAATATGTACTGATCTGAATACACAAGTTCTGATTCGAATGCTCTTAGTATCTATAATGGTTATCAGATGATCCTGAAGAGCTAGTCGAATGTTGAATTCGAGTTAACCAATTTATTATAACTGATATTAAGTATTAAGGAGAAGAAATGCATAACGAGATACCATCAAATTATTGTACGTATACTTAAGTCTTTAACAGGAAACACGGAACGATAGTTATAATTCAGTAGTTGCAGTATTGAGTATATTAGCGTTCGTTTGTAAACAGTCTATGCCTAAATCGATCATATTTTCTTTTCCCGTCTATGTGCTCTGAAGATGACCTGTTTATATTCGAACGGTCGAAACAGATTTCTGTCAGCAATTATCTAACACAATTTGTTTTCCAAAAATGTTAAATTTGATAGATGGATATACAAAAAATAAAGATTTGGCATTAAGGTGTTTACGCGGGTTGATATGCATTAAACAAAATAACCAGTCGGATAGTGCAATTTTTGTTTGTCAGAACATGATATTTTGTCCCAGAATGAGGAAAGTTTGATGATATGATTGTGAGTATTGAGTGGATTAGAATACATGTGATGGACTTCCTGAGCCGGGAAATGGAGTCTAACGTGGAATGTCCGACAATTGTACTTTGCTTATTTCTGAACTCAGCTGCCTGCAGATCCTTGAGAATTTCTCTTGATGTAGTGAATAAGTTCGAAATTCCTTCCCCAACAAATAAATGCAGCTGCTCATTCACGTTAAAATTACGAGCACGTTCCTGTTGCGGACAGATTCGTAAATCAGACAATGTTGCTTTCCTTTTCGAATTGTTTTATAGTTTGTTTTTGTTTAAACGGCATATCAACCTCAGTGAGTCTTTGATGCCGGCAAAGGTTTTGAAAGATTTCGTAGGTCGTTTTGGAAAGAAAGAATTTAAACTCAATACTTTTTTTTCTTTTTTTTTTTTTTTGTAAACAAATTTTCTATTTTAACCCATAGATATGACCATAACAAGTATTAACACTCCGGGTCAGAGTAGATCAATCTTAAAAAAAAGCCGAATTTTTGCACAGAACCATATACAATATTAATAGAATAGGCTTATATATCTATTTACCAACTCCTCGCGACGAGCAGGATGTGACACAAAGTCAGTTTCTTAAGCGGATCAACAGGTTTGAATTTCAGAGTTTTTCCTTCTTTCTAAGACTGGTTTACCTAGCCATGGGTTAAAGACTCAAGTCTGCCTGGCTATTTACCCATAGCTGGAGGGAGAGTAGGATTCATACCTTCCCAAGGGTATTAAGCGCTAGTGAAAATGCATTATCACGTCCAGGATTTGACTCGGCAGCGACGAGTCCATTCCATGACTTTAACCATTAACCAAGCGTTCCTACAATTATCTTTATACAGATAAATTCCTGTATCAAGATATCCGATAGTTCCAATTTTGTGCTGGCAACCTTTCCATCCATAAGGACGATGCATAGTGTCCAAAAAAAATTATCTACATCTGCACAACGTGGCCGAGCGTCTCTGGTGCACTGACTGCACACAACTGTGATCTTGCTGGGGCTGCTGTTTTCTCTCCTTCCTTCTGGCTCTCTTTGCTGTGGAGGCTATCTCCTCTCGCACCTCACACCTCTTTATTCCTTGTTTAACAATGAAGGCGCCAGGCCACTCGATTTTTCTGCATCTTACTCCCACGTTTTTGTTATCAATGTGGCATATCTCATGTCTCTCCTGCAGACTCTTTTTGAAGCGTAGGTAGTAAAAGGTTCAAGCCTCGGTAGGTATACCACCTACCGATCCGGAACTTTTTAACTAATTCGCCATACAAAAAGTTATTCAGGATGCAGCCATTTTCCATCCTCCCGACATGGTTTGGTTTGGTTTATTTTGTTTTACGGCATATCAACCTCAGTGGGCCACTTGTAATGCGATAAAATTTTGAAATAAACAATCTTTACATGGTAATACCAATTTTTTTTATAATACATTTTTCTATTCTAACCCTATAGATGGAGCCCTAACAGGTACGACCACTCCGGCGTCAGAGTGGACAGGGAGCAATTGATGAAGGGGTGCTCTACATTCCCAAAACCTCCAAACTGAACCCTTCACCATCAGATAGGTTTAACGTCTTCCCAGGACATGTAGCCGCCAGCCCACTGCCTATCTAGGCCCATATGATAAAAAGGGGTTGGGGGCTCTTGGCCTATAAGGCAAATTAGGGTTGGGGATATATGGTGCAGGGCTTGACGTGACAGCCTGATTGATCGGAGGCGGCCCCCCCTCTCCGACCGAGCGTCTAGCCCAAGATAGCGCCAAAGTGGAAGTATTTGCATATCATGAACTGCTCATCCAGCCTGGCTCTGATCCTAAGCATCACGGTCGCCACCTCACGGCCAACAGGTGGCCCCAATTGGGGGGAGTCTTAGCCCCTCTGCAGAGGTGCAGTCGGTGCAATTCTAATAGCCCCAGCACCAGGGGGCGCTCCCGCATGACCATCCGATAATTCAATCCGATAGTTCCCAATAACCCTTTCTTAAAATATTCTTTTTGGCATATTTTTTGACAATCCCTCCTTATTTCATGACTTGTTTCTTGGTTAATCGACTTCAACTAATTCCAAAACTTAAACTCTAACTAAATCTCCACTGTCAGTGTCCATTCTCGTCCCAAGTTCCATCATCAACCCGCGAGGTTGAAACATACGGCACATTTTCGTTGTTTAGAAAAGGCAATCCAATGACACGCTTTATATGACTTTCTTAAATTTTTCTATTTTGATTTTCTTTTAAAACTTACCAATTCAATACAATTTGTCGTCTACCCAGTTCACACATACATGCTTACATATATATGCACCCATATGGGGTTTTTATCTAATTTTACAAGGTGTCTTTGGGTTAATGGGGTCTTCACCTCCTGTTTGGATTTTGGTTGGTTGCTTTAGTTTATGACATATTCAGACCTATCTGGGTTATTTAATGCCAACTCTTTTCTTATTTTATATATATAGTATTGATTTATGTAATAATTTTCATGTGTATTTTATTAGTATGGGAGGGTTGGCCCTCAGCTTACAACATTAGTACCTATATGGGTGTTTTCTATAAAAAGATTAGAAAGAATACGGTCGGAAATCATATAGTTGCTAAAGGCTTGATATGACTAGCCGATGGATCGGGGGGGGGGGGCCTCTTCTTCCGACCATCCGTCCAGCCCATAGTAAGGACCGAATTGGAGTGTTTGGCATATCACAATAACATCCAATTCTGTCTCATGCATTATGGGTTGCCACCCCGGCCTACAGGTGATCTCATAGGGGTCTTACCCTCTGAAAGAGGTCGGCAGTCGGGTATTCCCACAACCAACACGACATGGGCGGTAGACTCTGAGAAGTATTCAAGATACGTAAATTATAATTGATTGATTTTTGCTTGAAAAATGTTGAAATATGTTTCAGTCCTTAACTTCGAGATTAATGCGAAAAAAAAGAAAAGAAAAAATTCCGAAATGGGTAAGCGATTTATAAATAACTAACAGGACCAGTGAATTTCCACAAGTAAAACAAAACACAAGAGGAGCTATTTCAGCCAGAAAACGATGATTGCAAATTTCAATTACATTAAATCCTACTGTTGTTTTTGATATAAATAACACAAAATCTACAATAACAATCGATATGATACTTAATACCATATCATTGTAAGGTATTTTTAATTCTACAGAAAACACCCGGCGTCAATATAGCTTGCATAGCGTAAATTAGGGCAAAACATAAGCTAAAATTAGCGCAAAATATTTTTCCGTAATTCCCGAATTCAATATTACAAATAAAACAAACATGTAACTTTTTTTTTTAATTCACTTTAATTTACATAGGCAGTTTAAGCGACGCAAGACATTGGAGATTAAATTTTTAAAAATTGGGATTGAACTAAAACGGTACAATAAAATAATCTGCCGATTAATGCACCAGATATATTAGATTTACGTTTTTGCATTGCATCTGGACGATTTTTAAGACGAGGTGTTGCAGATGATAACAACGGAAGATTTGAAACAAACTTTCAATATATAAATTATTTGTGTTTATTTTGTTTTTTTTCTTTTTACTTGCAAATGATATCACCTCAAAAATATTGTGGGAGAGTAGGTCTAATGTGGTTAACATAATGGACTATAACACCGTAGTAAACGGTTCGAACTCCTGTCATGCTATTACGCTCATTTTTTTTTAACTAATACCATTGGCGAAAGGAATGACCCACGTATCCCCCAGCTACGAGTTAGATAGTAGCTGACTTGCTCTTCTTGCGAGAAGGGCTTTGGCATTAAATTACAATGAAGTTGTATGCCATTAAGTAAAGAAGCAAATTTTAATTTTTTATTGTTGATTTAAAAAATAATTTATTTCTTAAACAACACTGTTGAGCTCAACAGTGTCACGATTTGAACTTATTTGAAATTGATTCACAGCAGCAGCAAACAGTTAAAAAAAAAAAAAAAAACAAGAATGAATATTATGTCTCCTACATACTTCCATTAATAAAATGACGACTATTTTTAATTCAAACATTATTTTCAATATTTTTTTTTATAGAGACTACTATATATGTCATTATTTTTAGCTAATATTTTTATACAATATTTTCTTTAATTAAATAAAATACGATTTGCTATACAATAATAAAAGTATTTATTTTAATATTTATAAATTTTAAAAAATCCCTAAAAAAGAAAAAAAAGGAGATATAGGACTTTAATATAAAATTCCTTAGAAAATAAGCTAACGATTTAGAAAAAAAAAAGGATAAATATCTTTTCTTATTTACGAGACTTAATTTTTCAAATTTTAAGACGTCTTAGTAACCAAACCTGTACTAGTATCGGATTTAGTTTGTTTTTTTTTTTTTTTTTTTTGGGGGGGTTACATATGTTCCGTCATTGGAATTATCTTTCCAAAAATGTAAAATTCATTTTCATAACAAAAAAAAATTACCAAGAAATTTGTACGGGGAACAATACGCGAAACAAAAACTAACGAAAAAATAATTAGCCTTTTCAATTTAATAACTTTTATTTACAATAAAAGTTTGTCTTTCATTCTTTATATACCGAAATTTTTATTAAAATCGGATTTGTTAGTTTATTTTATATGATTTTTCGAAGAATTTCCTGTGATCCTTCTTAGCAGCAGCGCGAGAAATTGAGCATTACCTATAAACGCATGTTTTGTTTTTTCGCCAGTATTCTGCTAGTAGGTATTTTTACAACTCCGGTAGGATGAGAAACAATGTTGATAGTATAGGGTGTCCAGTGGGAGGGGTGAATTCGCTATTTCATTGTAAATGGATCTGCAAGCCTAACTTTACCAACCAATACACACGATAAATGCGTAAACATGTCTCCACTTATTTATGCACATTTACTTTGCACATATTTACCCATATTCAACAGTCACTGTTGGAGCCATAATAGTTCCCATGCACTTTTTGGAGCTTGTTATGAGATAAACAAACTCTGATTGGCGAGAAGCCCACTAATCAGCAATGAAAATGCTCGCATACACAAAAAAAAAAAAAAAATAGAAGAATTTTAATTTTGTTTTTAAAAACCTTGAAATAAGAATAAGTTACAGATTTAAACAATTCACGAACAGCAGACATTTTGTCGCCAAAAAATAAAAATAGACGAAAAAAAGCAAATGGACGAACAAACAAACAAACCCACCGATTTTTTTAATTATATATTAATTTTCTAATGAGCAAGGACAATTTTTTTTAAAAATTGTTTCTTTTACGAGGCAAATTCCATTAAACTTGTTACGTAGAAGTTGCTCCTTTGAAGCAAGAGCGACACGAACAGTATTTATTCAAAGATTTCCTTCGGGTTATTATTGTTTGTTTTGTTTTGTTTTGTTTTCGGCATATCAGCCTCAGTGGTTGCAATATCTTAGTATGGTGAGGCATAATTTGGCAGCGTCGGATGCTTTTGCTATTGGTTGTTTTGTTTGTTTTGTTTGACGGCGTATCAACACTTTTCTAGGGATTTAATCCAAATCTAGTTATTCTGATAAACAAAGAACTCAGGTTGCTTAAGAGGTCACCTAATTAAGCATTGAACAGACTCATCGCTGCTTAAATTTGGTTCTGTCAGTACGACTTGACATAATGAGATAGATCAGGGATCACCAAACTTTTTTCACGGTGGGCCGGATAATTGAAAAAAATAAGGAGCGCGGGCCACATTTTATTATTGTGTTCAATTCTCTAGCCAGAACGTAAGGTCTAAGAAAATGTAAAACAAAATTCATCTTTCCATGTTATATTCTTGGATGAGTAGCGTAAGATGTACAAAAAAAAATTGACCAACATATTTATTTTCAGAACAATATCAAACGTTGCGTTTGATATTGCAGAAGTTTAGTGAGATTTGTGAACTGAAGTTTGCCTTTCAATATATCGTCAATGTTTGGTTTGGAATTGCTACATCCAATCAAGGGATTCCTTTCAAATATTTTGTAAGCTTAACATGATATTTAAATTATAATGGTATCAGAAACATCTCGCGTTCCGTAGCGTTTAAAAAACAAATTCAAGTACCGTCGGTGGGCCTGATAAAATGCCTTCGCGGGCCGATTTGGCCCATGGGCGTAGTTAGGTGACCCCTGAGATAGATAGATAGATAGATATGAATAAGAACCCTGCATGGATTACACATGATAACTAACTCTTTAAATCCTTCTTTTACATTAATAGTACAAAGTGATGATTGTTATTCATAATTTCTTTATTATCAAATAAAAACAATTAATACATATTTAGAAAAAAGCATTTTTGTTAAAAAGAAAGGAAAAAAGAATATTACTGACCGAGTTTAAATAATAAAACGTACAAGTGTCATCACTTTCAATTATAGCCATGTGTTGATCGAAAGCAGGAGAAGGCAAGAGGAAAGACTCACTCCCTTCATTGATTGAATTAATCTCCCCTTGCGCAACTCAAAGTAAGGTGGGGAGAGACAATGCGGTTGATAACAACACATTCTCTAAAATAAAATAACGACCAGGAATTTTTGGAAAAAAACTTTTTAAAAATCTGGGGAACTGGAAAAGCACCGTATGAGAGGCGCTGTTTGCATGTGGGCCGCACCTGTAATTGTTGAGGGCCGCACGTGGCCTCGGGCCGCGTGTTGTCATGGCTGCTTTAAAATTATCGCATCTGTAATGGTCTACTTGTCTGCAGTTATTTCTAGGTGGGTTGTCTGTTTTGTCTGAAAAAGATAAATTTTCTAAAACGGATTTCAAGTGTCCAAACAACATCCGCAATATGTTTCATAGTTTTCATATCCCAACGACCGCCATTGGTCAAATATGTAGAACATTTTAAATCCGCCTTTGTTTTTCCGTTTGCTTTCTTTGGCGAATCTATATTCATCAAATTACGCGAACCCGAAATGTTTGTTTTTATAGGATCACAAAAGAGGACACTTCAAGTGTTATTGCGACCTTCCTTTTAACTCATTTTTTTCTCTCTTTTTCACTGCTTTTCGCTCCTTGTTGATGACGAGGAGCGCCAGGTCCTACGGTCTTCTGCAAAAGCCTCCCATGTGTTTATGTGCGTGTGACATGTCTTCATGTCTCTCTTGCAGACATCTTTAAAGCGTAGGCGTGTTCTCCCTACCGGTCGGGTATATATACATACATATATATGAGAGTAAACAACAGTCTGTTTGAGATGGCGATAGCCGACAATTTTTGGGAGAAATATGTGCTTAATTGAAGTCATACCTAATTTAAAAAATTAATTAGTTGATAATTAATGAATTAGGCGAATATATCTGTTCGATGATGAAGGCGTAAACAAATCGAGAAAAAGTTGATCTCTGCCGAAATGTACATACAGAGATTGACTTTTTCTCGATTTGTTTACGCCTTACATCTGAACAGTAATATTCGCCTAATTCATTAATTATCAACTAATTAATTTTCAAATTAGGTATGACTTCAATTAAGCACATATCTCCCCAACCACACACACACACACACACACAACATATGTGTGTGTGTGTGTGTGGTGTGTGTGAAAACCTTACTTTATAAGAAATAAATTTATTTCGACTACCTTTACCTCTTCAAATCTGATTTCATAATGGACAATAATAGAATATTAGGTCTATTTAAATATGATTTTCTCTTTTTTAATATCTCATTGAAGAGAAAATCAATATGTAGATAGACATAAATAGATGCTAGTGTCCTTCCGTGCCGAGAAAGTGCTGTTATGTATCAAGAAGCTGCTATACCATCTCAGCTACGAAAGAATAAACAGAATCACAGATGTTCAAATAACTCTCAATACTTTTGGGTCTTATTGGTAGGTGCCATATTTGTTACTAACGTCATCTTGGTTTTCATTGTTGTTGTTGGCACCTTTCCATCCACCAGAGACGATGGCGTAGTGTCCAATATATATATATATATATATATATATATATAATATTTGAAATAAATATTTTATAAAAAACAAACACTGATGTTAAAATTCGCTGACAGAAATCTGTTTCGACCCTTTATTAAAGTGGTCTTCATCAAGAGCGAGGTGTGTATGATAGAGAGACGGTATGAGTGGACCGTTAATAGACGAAAGTGATACAGACGACCGTCTGTACCACTTTCATCTTATAACGTCTTATGGTTTTGTTCAAGTTCATAGCCGGATTTTTTTTTTTTTATTTTGAAAATGCATATTCTGTTTTGAAAACAGATCGAAACAGATTTCTGTCAGCGAATCTTAACATCATGTGTTTGT
Organism: Doryteuthis pealeii; assembly: GCA_023376005.1. Taxonomy (NCBI): domain Eukaryota; kingdom Metazoa; phylum Mollusca; class Cephalopoda; order Myopsida; family Loliginidae; genus Doryteuthis; species Doryteuthis pealeii. The sequence continues at coordinate 111,407,013 of CM042141.1, read as the reverse complement.
TTTTTATAAGATATTTTATTTCATACTGTCGGATTCACTTCCATTCATTTTTCATATATACTATATATAATATATTATATATATATAATATTATTATATATATTATATTATATATTATTATGTTTATTTGGGCATCATCTTTCATTTATACATGTAGAATTAAACAAAAGACACATCTCCTGTTTAACATTTTTATTTTTGATCTTTCGAGTTCTTGGCCAACTTTTTAATATTTGGGTGGAATTTGTGGGAAAGAACAAAACTTGCGTCGATCCCTTCGGCATTTCCCCACAAGGGAGCGCGCTCAGGCGCTGGGCAATAAACCCAGCCCTGCCCCTTTAAATCAAGGGAGCAGGTATTGCCTGGGGGGGGGGGCAGCCCTGGGGATCGACGCTATTAATTTGTAAAGATCCAGGTCCGAAGCCACTGGACCCCCACCCCGTTCGGCGGTTTTACAGGTATTTGCCTCATACCCCACTTGTGTGGGCTGGGCACAAGGCCTCGTTTTAACGAGGGCCACACAAGCCGAAGCTCATGGGTGGGAAAGAGCAAAAATTGCGTCGATCCTTCGGCATTCCCCCAACAGGGGCGCCTCAGGCGCTGGCAATAAACCAGCCCTGCCCCTTTAAGTCAAGGGGCAGGTATTGCCTGGGGGAATAGCCCCCTGGGATCGACGCTATTAATTTGTAAAGATCCAGGGCCGAAGCCTCTGGACCCACACACCGTTGTCCAGATGTACATACTGGTAACATGCAATTGTATTTATATATACAACAAAATAGCGTTTACAGTGTGAACAGGAGGGCTAATTTGCCTATTGATATAAAAAATTGGATTTTAATAAATATATACTTAGTATTATTGATTTCTAATTGTTTGGTTTTATGTTAATGAATATGAGCAAAAATCTCGGTGATAAATTAACAAGAAGAAATAACTGTAATTTTATTCTTTACTTCCTATTTTAACTAAATAGTTAAATTAGAAAAAGTTAGCAATGAAAGACGGGAGTGATGGAAGAGTAAGTTTTAGTTGTTCTAATTTTTCGATTGTACCATCTCCCCTCTGTTTCAAATCATTTTATCTGCATTTTTATTTAGTTTCATTAGTTTCATTAGCGTTTCTAATTCAATTATAATATTTATTTAAAACTTAAATATTGCCCCCGGAGGTGTATAATATTTGCAAGTCTATATCAATTTTTTAAAAATAGGACCATATGACCTTGAGGCACCCCTTTGCGATCTCGATTCGTGGGGACATTTTTCCATTTACACCGTCAAAATCCGGTTAATTGTTACAGACGATTTTTAGAGTTTTTTTTTAATTATAAACTAACCCCTAACCCTAACCCTAACCCTAACCCTAACCCTAACCTAAACCCTAACAAACAACCGGATTTTGACGGGGTAAATGAGAAAAGTGTCCTTGTGAATCGAGATCGCGGAAGGGGTGCCTAAGAGGTCATAAAAATAATTACGTATTAATAACTAAAAGTTCCATTTCTGGATCTCGGGGAATGTGGAGTACCCCTTGATCACCATTACTTCAAGGTCCACTCTGACCCGGAGTGGTAGGTAACTTGTTTGGGTCCCATCTATGGGTTAAATTGAACAAAATGAATTCTAAAGAAATTGAGTTTTAAAAAACTGATAAGCCATCAAGAATGAATAGAACAAAATGTCTTCGGCATAAAATAACCCAACAAGGGTTGACATGACGTAAATCCCACCAAACCAAACCAAACCAAAGCGACATAATGTTAATTTTTCAGTGAATTAGTGCTGGTTTGAATTGAGTTTTCCTTCTCTAGGCTGGTTTCCATACGGAAATGAACTTTAACACAATATCGGACTCCCTTATAACTAAAAGTTGTCTCCCTTGCATGTGTTAAAATGGGTGGAATTAATCCGAATTTGATGTCTTCTGGATGCCCCAAAATTTAATTTTTGCTTCACTTGGTGGCCTGTAACCTCACCAGGGACCAATGGAAGTACACATGCCAAGGTCCAAATGCCGAGGGCTTATAAAACTATGCAAACTGAAGTTTGAAATTATAGATGTAGATTTTTTACGCACTACTAGTGTTAATAATAAATAAGGCCGGTTTAGCTCAGTCGGAAGAGTACCGCCATATAGAACCAAGCCGATGATTGCGATACAGTGCCATCGCCAACAGTCAGTACTGAGTAGCACAGTTTGGATCTGTGTGGTAAGTAGGAGCTGATGTTAGGTGCGCAGCTCACATCAACGCAAAAACATATCCTTGATCTATCGTAGTGAAGAGGGAGTTAATCAGATGGGCTTCATTAATATATTCTATGTTTTCATTCGAGTTAATCTAATCACACACATACACACACCACACACACACACACACACACATATATATTATATATATATATATATGTGTGTGTGTGTGTGTGTGTGTGTGTGTGTAGTATATTAAGAAAATTGAAAAAAACACAAGTTTAAATAAGTTATGTGATAGTTTATTGGCCGACGCTGCAGTGTTTCGATCTATTAATTAGATTTCTTCAGGGCATTTGTTGGTATAAGGAAGGTAATAAAAAATTTTGATCACAGAATAACGAGAAAAGCAAGTGATAGTCCTTGTTTATCAGTCTGTTCAAAATTTGAAATCTGAAGAAAGGACGCTGAAAAAAGTGGACGGTTTGAATGTGACGTCAAATATTCTCTTTTACGGTGTGAAACAAGGACTATCACTTGCTTTTCTTTTTATTCTGTGCCAAAAATTTTTTATCACCTTCCTTATACCAACAAATGCCCTGAAGATGATCTAATTAATAGATCGAAACACTGCAGCGTCGCCCAATAAACTTACCACTCAACTTATTTAAACCTGTGTTTTTTCAATTTTCTTAATATACTACATAACCGTCGGATTCACTTCCATCTCTTCACAACACACACACACACACACACACACACACACCACACACACACATATATTATATATATATATATATATATATATATATATATATATAATAAGTGCTTAATTGATTTTTCTCGATTTGTTTAGCCATAACTTTAATAGGTATTCCCGCCTAATTCATTATTAATTAATTAATTTCAAAATTAGGTACGACTCCAATTAAGCACTTATTCTCTCAAAAATTATCGGCAAAAAGCCATTCTAAACAAACCGTGTTTTCATATATATATATATATATATATTATATATATATATATATATATATATATAATATATATGTGTGTGTGTGTGTTGTGTGTGTGTGGAAATACGGTGAGGAAATTAATCCGACAATATGAGAGAAAAATATTTTAAAAATATAACAAACACAGGATGTTATGATCAGGGAACAATTTTTAGTGCTCAATACTTAAGCATTTCGGTATATTGTACCATCTTCAGGACACTGTTAAGTAATGTTTATGCGAGGGACAAAATGAAAGATGTTAAGTGTATAGTGGTTGTTTATATAGCAGCAGATTCACACAACCACTATACACTTAACATCTTTCATTTTGTCCTTCACATAAACATTACTTAACAGTGTCCTGAAGATGGTACAATATACCGAAATGCTTAAGTATTGACACTAAAAATTGTTTCCTGATCATAACATCCTGTGTTTGTTATATTTTAAATATTTTTTTTTCATATATATATATATATATATATATATATTATATATATATTATATATATATAATATTATATATTATATATATGAGAAGTAAACATACATATGGCTATTATCAGCCGACAATATTTGGGAGAATATGTGCTTAATTGAAGTCGAACCTAATTTTTTGAAAGTTAATTCATTAATAATTAATTAGGTGGGATTTACCTATTTAAATGTAAGGCTAAACAAATCGAGAAAAATCAATCTCTGTATGTACATTTCTGCTGATGAGGCCTAATAGGCCGAAATGTACATACAGAGATTGACTTTTCTCGATTTGTTTTAGCCTTACATTTAAATAGTTAAATCCGCCTAATTAATTATTAATGAATTAACTTTCAAAAAATTAGGTTCGACTTCAATTAAGCACATATTCTCCCTATATATATATATATATATTATATATATATATATATATATATATACACACTATTGACAATATTTTTCTAAACAGTTCTTGGTTTAAATTTATACATACATATATATAACCAACAGTAGGACATAGTTTAAATGACTTCGAATCTCACTAGTCTTTCTAGACAATAAATGAGATAGACGAATAATTCGATACATATTGTTGACGTCATTTTTTTTTTGAAAGAATCAAGCAGGGGAGACGAGTTATATTATTGGTCTTAAATTTTAAATTTTAGATCCCTTCTATTTTTTCATGTTCATTTCCTTATACTTTTAAAAAATCACACACACCACACACAACACACACACACAACCACACACAGATATATATATATATATATTCTCAAGGCATGTGTTATTGAACAACACGGAGTATTCTTTTTCATTTTTTGTATAGATAGGTAAACATAACAATAACTAACACTTACCTAACCCCCTCTTAAAAAAATAATAGACTCCCGAATTTGATAAAAGCAAAGATAACAGAACTAAAAAATTAACTAAAAACCAAATTACGTAACCTATGAAGACGACTGGAGCAACAGTCGAAAGCGCTCGGGAAATTAGTATGAAAAATATGATGAATCAACTCGATCCAGATTCAAAAAGGATAGCCAGAAGACTGGAAAAAATATCCATACAAAAATGAAAAGAATACTCTGTGTTGTTCAATAACATGTCTTGAGAATAATTTGCTGCCAAAATACACAAAATTATATATATATATATATATATATATATATATATATATATATATATATATATTATATATATAAGTTAAAGAAAGGAAATGAATCCGACAATATGTGTATGAAAAGGTGGAATGAAAACATCACACAATGCTGTTAAAGAGAAAACAATTTATAATATAATCATAGCTGATACTGATCAATATTTTGATTTTACAAAAATCATCATCAGAGCTCATTCACTCCGTGGTTGTTTGGGTCGGAGAAGAATGTCAAATCAGTTTACAAACAAAAAACCCTAATACTGCAAAAAAAAAAAAAAGAACGAATGCCCACATTGGTGAATAATGTAACAACTTTCGTTCTTTTTTTTTTTTTTTGCAGTATTAGGTTTTTTGTTTGTGAACTGATTTGACATTCTTCTCCGACCCAAACAACCACGGAGTGAATGAGCTCTGATGATGATTTTTTGTAAAATCGAAATATTGATCAGTATCAGCTATGATTATATATAAATTGTTTTTTCTTTAACAGCATTGTGTGATGTTTTCATTCCACCTTTTCATACTCATATATATATATAATATATATATATATATATATATATATATATATTATATATATATATATATATAAAAGCTTAAAAGATTAAGCAATGTATATATGAAAACGAAACAATCCAATCGAATTTCGCAGAAGATGGGTTTCCCTAAACAAATTGACTTGTTACGTTTAACAGGACATTTTTCTGCATTTTTTGGGGGGTGACTTATCAAACACACTAAAAGAATTATTTTTTAAAAAACTTTCTAAAAACAATTTCTTTTACAAGACATTTCCCCTGACGATCACCTGAGATCGAATTAGTTAAGAACAATTAAAAGAATCCACAACATAAAATTCCTGTTTGTGTGAAGACTTTTTGTTCATCTAAATATATATTATATATATATAATATATATATATATTATATATATATATATATATAAATGAATGATGAATGATATATATATATATATATATATATATAATATAATATATTATATATATTGATTTTTTGTTATTAATATTAATATTGGAGAAATGATTATAAAGTGCTCAATTATTTCTTTAAGAGCTGTATTTATTTATTTATTTAAGTCACCAATACAAAGTTCGTCTTACCAATGGTTTCAGATGTTTATCCGTTATCAGAGACGTTGACTTTTTTCTCTGATGACGGATAAACATCGGAAACCATTGGTAAGAAGAACTTTGTATTGGTGACTTAAATAAATAAATAAATATATATATATATATATATATATATATATATATATGGGGTTCGGAAGAAATTTGACAGTTTCATAGGGATTGAAAATGCTTGGTAACTACAAAAATTTAATGGATTGTAAAGAAATTCAACAGGCACAGGGATTATACACTGTCAACAAGATTCACTCAAAATAAACGCCATTAGCGTCGATCACATTTCAATCCTGCTCCGGAACCTGGAGCAAGCTGATGTTACCGTTTCCCTAGGAAGGATCTAAAAATACCTTTAATTATATCGATTAACTGGGCTTTTGTAGTACTGGCACAGCGATTATATGAATACAGAGAAAAATAACCAATATAATATGTCAAATTTATCCCGAACACCCAATATATATATATAATTATATATATATAATTATATATATATATACTCTTTTACGTATTTATATTTGAGTGTGTCCTTGAGAGAATGATTATTGTAATTGTTAATTTTTTAAGTATCTGAAAATTTTTGAAGTGCTTATATATTTAAAATACCATTTGAATTCAATGCAGTCCAGTGTTTATATTGGCAGACACTATAAAAGGACCTTAAAGTATCTTTTATGAGACACCAGTAATATGACCTCATATATATATATATATATATATATATATTATATATATAATATATATATGGTGTGTCATAAAAGTATCTAGATTGAAGCTGTATTTACCAAGATAGAAATGAACAATTAATGGAACGTTATTTTTTCCGACTATAAGGTGTGTGAAAAAGTATAAATAATCTCGATACTTTTTTAACACACCTTGTATATATACGAGGGTCATATTATTGTTGTCTATATATATATATATTATATATATATATATATATATATAATATATATCTTATTATAATGGAGATTGTGGGTTTGTCTGTCTGTAACCGAAACTATATTACTATACAAGTCACAATTCCTTTAGTTATTTACATCATATTCTCCATGATTTTATTTTTATTTAAACCTCAATTATTAATAAAATTGTTTTACATTACTTACACTGTTGACCATATCTACATGATATTTACCGCGTACCCCACTTGTACGGGTCAGGCAACAAAGTCCCTATTAACGTGGGCCACCCACAAGCCGAAGCTCATGGAGTGGCAGGTGAAAAATTGCGTCGATCCCGTCAGCATTCCCCTCAAGGGGGCGCCTCAGGCACTGGGCAATAAACCGCCCTGCCCCTTTAAATCGAGGGGGCAGGTGTTGCCTGGGGGGATAGCCCCCTGGGATCGACGCCGTTATTATATCAATGGTCCAGAGGCGAAGCCACTGTTGACCATATCTACATGCTAATAGTGGAATTGTTTTATATATACAACAAAATAGAGTTTACAGGTGTGAATGGGAAGGTTAATTTGCATATTGATCTTAAAAATAGATTTTAATAAATATATGCTTAGTATTATTGATTCTAATTGTTTGGTTTTATCCTATTGAATATGAGCAAAAATTCTCTTCAATAAATCTTAAATGAAATCCCTTAACAAGAAGAATAACTGTAATATTATTCTTTACTTCCTATTTTAACTAAACAGTTTAATTAGGAAGATTTACCAATGAAGACGGGAGTAACAAAAAATGATGGAAGAGTTAGTTTCAAAGTTGTTCTATTCTTCTCGTCATGATCAACCCCACGTCTGTTCAAACATCTTCTATTTATCGTATCATTCTTATTCAGTTTCATCGCTCTCATTCATTGGTATCTCCTAATTAATATCTGTTCTATGTAATATCAGGTAGTAATAGAAATAAATATATACCAGTTCATTTTCGTCTTCTGTTCAGTGGTAAATTTCCATTTAACGTAATTTCATTCGCTAAGGGATTCTTGCAATCATAGTTCAGATAGGTTTTAGAACCAAACAATTGGGAGATCAATAAGTGACAAGCATATTATTTATAATAAGGTACTATTCTTGTTAGGTAGTGCTCAATGAGGGCTTAATTTACACTTAACCCACTTCACACCTGTTATATGCCTCATAGGCTCTATTGTACTCGTTAATCAGGGATAATAATTATCCATATCACACTATCCATTAGCCATGATAGAGTATGGTCATTCATTCGCGGTTGGTGCGGTCTCTTGACAGGGTTGATTATAATTAAACGGCGTCTCTGATTCCTCGGGCGGAGTCCCCGGTTCAAGGCAACACATTTGGTCTCGTATTTAATGTGGGCGACATTGCTGGTTTATTGCCCAGTTGCTGAGGCGCCCCCCTACAGAGGTGAAATTGCTGACGTGTACGATTCGCAATTTATTTCACTCTGTCACTCCATCGAGCTTCGGCTTCCTTGTGGGTGTCCACGTTTACCTAGGGAGCTTGTGGCTGGACGTACAAGTGGGGTACGCGGTTAAATACTCATGCTAGATTTGGTTCTCACAGTCGTAAGTAATGTAAAACAATTTTATCATAAATTGAGGTGGTAAATAAAACTAATAAGTCATGGGAATTATGATGTTAAATAACACTAAAGAATTGTCGACTTGTAATGTAAGATGTTTCGGTTATACGGACAGAACAACCCACCGAATCATCCCAGCTCATACTAGCCTATAATACTACCGTAGGTATATATATATTTATTATAAGAACTATACTATACTTACTATAGCCGGTAGACAACAATATATGATGGTATTATATACCAAGGTGTTCTAAAGTTGAGAGTATAGTACTTTCACACACCTTAGTCGGAAAAACATAACGTTCCATTTATCTTTCTGTCTAGTCGCTTGGTAAATACAGCTTCAATCTGATACCTTTATGAGCCATCCATAACTATCTATTAGTATATATAATATTACTATCACTATATATACATCCCGTATATGTATATGAGGGTCATTTACTGTGTCTCATAAAAAGATACTTTCAGTGTCCTCTACTATAGTGCGCACAATACCTGGACTGCATTCGATTTTCATGGGTATTTTAAAGATATAGTAGAGCCTTCAAAATTTCAGAGATCTTAAAAAATATTTAACAATTTACAATATCAATTCTCTCAAGGACCGCAAATATAAATACGTAGAGTATATATATATATATATATATATACCTCATATAATAAAGTACTAATATTGGGTGTTCGGGATAAGATTTGCATATGTTATATTTGGTGTTATTTATTCTCTGTATTCATATATATTGCTGTTCCAGTACTAAAAGCCAGTTAAATCGATATATTAAGGTATTTTTTAGATCCTTCACTAGGGCACGGCTAACATCAGCTTGCTCCAGGTTCCGGAGTCAGGATTGAGTAATGTGGACGACTAAAATGGCGTTTTTTGATGAATCTTGTTGACAGATAGTATAATCCTGTGCCTGGTGAATTCTTTTCATCCTGAAATTTTGTAGTTACCCACATTTCAATTTTCCCTAGATAATGTCAAAGTTTCTTCCGAACTCCAATATATATATATTTATATATTATATTATATATATTTCTTATTTATTAAGATCACCATAAGTTCTTCTTAACACATTGTTTCCGAGTTTATCGTCACAGAGAAAAGTCAAGCGTCTCTGATAACGGACTAAACTCTGAAATCCCATGTGCGACGAAGCTTTTGTATAGGTGAACTTAAATAAATAATAAATACAGCTCTTAAGAAATAGTTGAGCCGTTATAATCATTTCTCCAAATATTAATATAAACAAAAATCAATTTATATATATATATATATATAATATATATATAAATATGCTATATATTCATACTCATCTATTCATTTATAATATTATATATATATTATATATATATATATATATCTATATATAGTATATAGATGACAAGAAATCTTCACCAGAACAGGAATTTTTATGTTGTGGTCCTTTTAATGTTCTTTAATCGTAATTTCGATCTCAGGTTGATCGTCAGGGGAAAATGGTCTTGTAAAAGAAAGTTGTTTTTTAGAAGTTTTTAAATAATGTCTTTTAGTGTGTTTGATAAGTCACCCCCAAAATAATGGCAGAAATATGTCTGTACGTAAAGGTCTTGTTTACTGGGAACACCCAACTTCCTGGCTAATTTTCGATTGATTGTTCGTTTGTCATTATATACATTTGCTCTTGAACTTTTAAGCTTTATATATATATTATATACTATTAGTTTTAAATTATATAATATATAGATACTATATCTATGAGTTATTGAAAAGGTGGAAGATGAAGACCATCATCACCATGCGTTTACGAAGAAAACAATTTAGTAATGGTTACATATACGCGCGATCTTACGATCAATTATCTCTCGATTTTAATCACAAAATCGATCATCAGAGCTCATTCACTCCGTGGTGTTGGGTCGGAGAGAATGTCCAATCATTCATCTAATAGCATAGAACCTAAATATCAGAAAAGAATCAGACGAAAAGTTGTTACTTATCTCCCAATGTGGGTCTTCGTTCTTTTTTTTATTTTTTATTTGCAGTATTAGGGTTTTTTTTGGTTGTAAACTGAGTTGAGCATTCTTTCTCCAGGACCCAACAACTCACGTTGAGTAATGAGCTGATGAATGATTTTGTAAAATCCAAATATCTGATCATGATGATCAGCTATTATTTCATATTTATAATTGTTTTATTTCTCGTTGTTATCAACAGCATTTGTGTTGCTTTGTTGTCTACCGTTACTAATCCTTACCCTCTAGGCTTTTATTCTCTTATAAGATAGAGGGTTTAAGACTACTCATATTTCATATGTGTCACAGGATTGGTGGTCTATAGTTTCTCGTTTCCTCATACACAATTATCATTTAACTTATACCTATTAATAATATAATTACAATTATAATTTAATATGATAGTATCTAGCTTTCCTTACCAATTCGGTAAGTTTTTATCTACAGTACGCTATTTAGACCTAGGAGGTTATTATTTATGGAGCTTGAGTTATAACAACTAAAGTACATTCTGTCTGTAGAGTCTTCTCTGCAGGCAGTAAACTCTTGATACTGCTAATCACATGGTTGTTTTTAAAATGAACAAATGACTGTAAGCTAGGAGGATCATGCGTTTTTCTCTCAGATTTGTATTATGGACAACTCTGATTTTTTCTAGCCTTACGTGGTTAATTCCAACTTGTACTTCTTTGAATCTTGGATCGAGTTTGATTCCATCCATCACTAGAACCCTTGGGTTGTAACTCATTTACTAAAATATGGGCTCCCGAGCAAGCTTTCTGAACTGTATGCTACCAGTTCGTCGCTTCATAGGGCCTTAAGATACATTCATTTTGGTTTTTTAGTTATTATTTATTCAGTTCTGTTATCTATGCTTTTCTCATACTTATTCGGGGTAGCTCTGATGTAATATGGTTTTATAATAGAATGGTTTAGGTATCAAGTGTTAGTTTTCTTCTATGTTATCCTCTATCTATACTAATTACATGAAAAAGATACTCCGTGCTTGTCAATAACATCTTGAGAATAGGAATTACTAAATTATTTATCTGATGGTGCTGGCAGGTGTGTGGATGTGTGATAGTTGTGTGGTGTGTGTGTGATGTGATTTTGTTGTGTAAAAAAGTAGTGTAGCTAGCGCAGATGACCTTAGTGGAGAGAATAGAAGGGTCGGAATAACTTTGGAAACGTTGAGACAATATAGTAGTTACTCAGTCTCCCCTGCTTGATATGTCTCTTCAAAAAATAAATGATGAGACCGTCAACAAATATGCTAAGAATTTAATTCGTCTATCTCAATTATATGTGTCATAGAGCTGTGATGATTCGACAGTCATGTTATACTTAAGGTCTTTACTGATGGTTATCTATATGTACTCGATAGTAGCCACACATAAATTTTATTAAGCCGAGAGTGTTTGTAGGCAAATTAGTGTCCAGATAGATGGTGTATTACTGCATTCACGGCTTAGCGAAGTATAATATAGATTACGTAACAATTAATATAATTATACTAGAGCTCACTACTTAGGGAGATCTTAGTGATGCTTAGATGTGGTACAGTCGAAGGCACTAAATATATTTTTACTGAGCAACGATTAAATTACATCAATAATTATACTTAGGCATCGTTGTAGAATATCAATCTATTTACTGTCACGCGAACAAAATTACAATTCTGAGATGAAGTCCCTTCTTCTGGTAATGTACATATATATCTACATTTCGGCCTATTAGGCCTCATCAGCAGAAATGTACATACAGAGAGATTGATTTTTCTCGATTTGTTTAGCCTTACATTTAAATAGGTAAATCCCACCTAATTAATTATTAATGAATTAACTTTCAAAAAATTAGGTTCGACTTCAATTAAGCACATATTCTCCCAAATATTGTCGGCTGATAATAGCCATATGTTGTTTACTTCTCATTATATATTATATATATATAATATATATATATATATATATATATTATATATATATATATATATATATATGAAAAGAAAATATTTTAAAAATATAACAAACACAGGATGTTATGATCAGGAAACAATTTTTAGTGTCAATACTTAAGCATTTCGGTATATTGTACCATCTTCAGGACACTGTTAAGTAATGTTTATGTGAAGGACAAAATGAAAGATGTTAAGTGTATAGTGGTTGTGTGAATCTGCTGCTATATAAACAACCACTATACACTTAACATCTTTCATTTTGTCCCTCGCATAAACATTACTTAACAGTGTCCTGAAGATGGTACAATATACCGAAATGCTTAAGTATTGACACTAAAAATTGTTCCCTGATCATAACATCCTGTGTTTGTTATATTTTTAAAATATTTTCTTCTCATATTGTCGGATTAATTTCCTCACCGTATTTCCACACACACACACACACACACACACACATATATTATATATATATATATATATATATAATATATATATATATATATATATATATGTAAACACGGTTTGTTTAGAATGGCTTTTTGCCGATAATTTTTGAGAGAATAAGTGCTTAATTGGAGTCGTACCTAATTTTGAAAATTAATTAATTAATAATGAATTAGGCGGGAATACCTATTAAATGTATGGCTAAACAAATCGAGAAAAATCAATTAAGCACTTATATATATATATATATATATATATATATATATATATATAATATGTGTGTGTGTGTGTGTGTGTGTGTGTGTGTGTGTGTGTGTGTGAAGAGATGGAAGTGAATCCGACGGTATGTAGTATATTAAGAAAATTGAAAAAACACAGGTTTAAATAAGTTGAGTGGTAAGTTTATTGGGCGACGCTGCAGTGTTTCGATCTATTAATTAGATCATCTTCAGGGCATTTGTTGGTATAAGGAAGGTGATAAAAAATTTTTGGCACAGAATAAAAAGAAAAGCAAGTGATAGTCCTTGTTCACACCGTAAAAGAGAATATTTGACGTCACATTTCAAACCGTCCACTTTTTTCAGCGTCCTTTCTTCAGATTTCAAATTTTGAACAGACTGATAAACAAGGACTATCACTTGCTTTTCTCGTTATTCTGTGATCAAAATTTTTTATCACCTTCCTTATACCAACAAATGCCCTGAAGAAGATCTAATTAATAGATCGAAACACTGCAGCGTCGGCCAATAAACTTATCACTCAACTTATTTAAACTTGTGTTTTTTTCAATTTTCTTAATATACTACACACACACACACACACACACACACACATATATATATATATATATATATATATGTGTGTGTGTGTGTGTGTGTGTGTGTGTGTATGTGTGTGATTAGATTAACTCGAATGAAAACATAGAATAATATAATGAAGCCCATTCTGATTAACTCCCTTTCACTAGCGATAGATCAAGGATATTGTTTTTGCGTTTGAGGTGTAGCGCCGCACCTAACATCAGCTCCCTACTTACCACACAGATCCAAACTGTGCTACTCATGACTGTGTTGGCGATGGCTGGTATCGAACCAGGTGGTTCATAGGCGGATACTCTTCCGACTGAGCTAAACCGGCCTTATTTATTATTAACACTAGTAGTGCGTAAAAAATCTACATCTATAATTTCAAACTTCAGTTTGCATAGTTTTATAAGCTCCTCGGCATTTGGACCTTGGCATGTGTACTTCCATTGGTCCCTGGTGAGGTTACAGGCCACCAAGTGAAGCTAAAATTTAAATTTTGGGGCATCCAGAAGACATCAAATTCGGATTAATTCCACCCATTTTAACACATGCAAGGGAGACAACTTTTAGTTATAAGGGAGTCCGATATTGTGTTAAATGTTCATTTCCGTATGGAAACCAGCCTAGGAGAAGGAAAACTCAATTCAAACCAGCACTAATTCACTGAAAAATTAACATTATGTCGCTTTGGTTTGGTTTGGTTTGGTGGGATTTTACGTCATGTCAACCCTTGTTGGGTTATTTTATGCCGAAGACATTTTGTTCTATTCATTCTTGATGGCTTATCAGTTTTTTAAAACTCAATTTCTTTAGAATTCATTTTGTTCAATTTAACCCATAGATGGGACCCAAACAGGTACTACCACTCCGGGTCAGAGTGGACCTTGAAGTAATGGTGATCAAGGGGTACTCCACATTCCCCGAGATCCAGAAATGGAACTTTTAGTTATTAATACGTAAATTATTTTTTATGACCTTTAGGCACCCCTTCCGCGATCTCGATTCACAAGGACACTTTTCTCATTTACCCCGTCAAAATCCGGTTGTTTGTTAGGGTTTAGGGTTAGGGGTTAGGGTTAGGGTTAGGGGTTAGGGTTAGGGGTTAGTTTTATAATTAAAAAAAAACTCTAAAAATCGTCTGTTAACAATTAACCGGATTTTGACGGTGTAAATGGAAAAAATGTCCCCACGAATCGAGATCGCAAAGGGGGTGCCTCAAGGTCATATGGTCCTATTTTTAAAAAAATTGATATAGACTTGCAAATATATACACCCTCCGGGGGCAAATATTTAAGTTTTAAATAAAATATTAAATTGAATTAGAAACGCTAATGAAACTAATGAAACTAAATAAAAATGCAGATAAAATGATTTGAAACAGAGGGGGAGATGGTACAATCGAAAAATAGAACAACTAAAACTTACTCTTCCATCACTCCCGTCTTTCATTGCTAACTTTTTCTAATTTAACTATTTAGTTAAAATAGGAAGTAAAGAATAAAATTACAGTTATTTCTTCTTGTTAATTTATCACCGAGATTTTTGCTCATATTCATTAACATAAAACCAAACAATTAGAAATCAATAATACTAAGTATATATTTATTAAAATCCAATTTTTTATATCAATAGGCAAATTAGCCCTCCTGTTCACACTGTAAACGGCTATTTTGTTGTATATATAAATACAATTGCATGTTACCAGTATGTACATCTGGACAACGGTGTGGGGGTCCAGAGGCTTCGGCCCTGGATCTTTACAAATTAATAGCGTCGATCCCAGGGGGCTATTCCCCCAGGCAATACCTGCCCCCTTGACTTAAAGGGGCAGGGCTGGGTTTATTGCCCAGCGCCTGAGGCGCCCCCTTGTGGGGGAATGCCGAAGGGATCGACGCAATTTTTGCTCTTTCCCACCCATGAGCTTCGGCTTGTGGGTGGGCCCTCGTTAAAACGAGGCCTTGTGCCCAGCCCACACAAGTGGGGTATGAGGCAAATACCTGTAAAACCGCCGAACGGGGTGGGGGTCCAGTGGCTTCGGACCTGGATCTTTACAAGTTAATAGCGTCGATCCCCAGGGGCTGCCCCCCCCCCAGGCAATACCTGCTCCCTTGATTTAAAGGGGCAGGGCTGGGTTTATTGCCCAGCGCCTGAGGCGCTCCCTTGTGGGGAAATGCCGAAGGGATCGACGCAAGTTTTGTTCTTTCCCACAAATTCCACCCAAATATTAAAAAGTTGGCCAGAAAACTCGAAAAGATCAAAAATAAAAATGTTAAACAGGAGATGTGTCTTTTGTTTAATTCTACATGTATAAATGAAAGAATGATGCCCAAATAAACATAATATATATATAAATATATAATATATATATATATATATATATATATATATATATATATGAAAAATGAATGGAAGTGAATCCGACAGTATGAAATAAATATCTTATAAAAAACAAACACATGATGTTAAGATTCGCTGACAGAAATCTGTTTCGATCTGTTTTCAAAACAGAATATGCATTTTCAAAATTAAAAAAAAAAAAAATCCGGCTATGAACTTGAACAAACACATAAGACGTTATAAGATGAAAGTGGTACAGACGGTCGTCTGTATCACTTTCGTCTTATAACGGTCCACTCATACCGTCTCTCTATCATACACACCTCGCTCTTGATGAAGACCACTTTAATAAAGGGTCGAAACAGATTTCTGTCAGCGAATTTTAACATCATGTGTTTGTTTTTTATAAAATATTTATTTCATATATATATATATATATATATATATATATATATATATTGGACACTACGCCATCGTCTCTGGTGGATGGAAAGGTGCCAACAACAACAATGAAAACCAAGATGACGTTAGTAACAAATATGGCACCTACCAATAAGACCCAAAAGTATTGAGAGTTATTTGAACATCTGTGATTCTGTTTATTCTTTCGTAGCTGAGATGGTATAGCAGCTTCTTGATACATAGAAACAGACTTTCTCGGCACGGAAGGACACTAGCATCTATTTATGTCTATCTACATATGATTTTTTCTCTTCAATGAGATATTAAAAAGAGAAAATCATATTTAAATAGACCTAATATTCTATTATTGTCCATTATGAAATCAGATTTGAAGAGGTAAAGGTAGTCGAAATAAATTTATTTCTTATAAAGTAAGGTTTTCACACACACACACACACACACACACATATGTGTGTGTGTGTGTGTGTGTGTGTGTTGGGGAGAATATGTGCTTAATTGAAGTCATACCTAATTTGAAAATTAATTAGTTGATAATTAATGAATTAGGCGAATATATCTGTTCAGATGTAAGGCGTAAACAAATCGAGAAAAAGTCAATCTCTGTATGTACATTTCGGCAGAGATCAACTTTTTCTCGATTTGTTTACGCCTTACATCTGAACAGATATATTCGCCTAATTCATTAATTATCAACTAATTAATTTTTAAATTAGGTATGACTTCAATTAAGCACATATTCTCCCAAAAATTGTCGGCTATCGCCATCTCAAACAGACTGTTTGTTTACTCTCATATATATGTATGTATATATACCCGACCGGTAGGGAGACCACGCCTACGCTTTAAAGATGTCTGCAAGAGAGACATGAAGACATGTCACATCGACATAAACACATGGGAGGCTTGTGCAGAAGACCGTAGGACCTGGCGCCTCCTCGTCAAACAAGGAGCGAAAAGCAGTGAAAAAGAGAGAAAAAAATGAGTTAAAAGGAAGGTGCCAATAACACTTGAAGTGTCCTCTTTTGTGATCCTATAAAAACAAACATTTCGGGTTCGCGTAATTTGATGAATATAGATTCGCCAAAGAAAGCAAACGAAAAACAAAGGCGGATTTAAAATGTTCTACATATTTGACCAATGGCGGCGTTGGGATATGAAAACTATGAAACATTTGCGGATGTTGTTTGGGACACTTGAAATCCGTTTTAGAAAATTTATCTTTTTCAGACAAAACAGACAACCCACCTAGAAATAACTGCAGACAAGTAGACCATTACAGATGCGATAATTTTAAAGCAGCCATGTACAACACGCGGCCCGAGGGCCACGTGCGGCCCTCAACAATTACAGGTGCGGCCCACATGCAAACAGCGCTCTCATACGGTGCTTTTCCAGTTCCCCAGATTTTTAAAAAGTTTTTTTCCAAAAATTCCTGGTCGTTTATTTTTATTAGAGCAATGTGTTGTTATCAACGCATTGTCTCTCCCCACCTTACTTTGAGTTGCGCAAGGGGGAGATTAATTCAATCAATGAAGGGGAGTGAGTCTTTCCTCTTGCCTTCTCCTGCTTTCGATCAACACATGGCTATAATTGAAAGTGATAGTGACACTTGTACGTTTTATTATTTAAACTCGGTCAGTAATATTCTTTTTTCCTTTCTTTTTAACAAAAATGCTTTTTTCTAAATATGTATTAATTGGTTTTTATTTGATAATAAAGAAATTATGAATAACAATCATCACTTTGTACTATTAATGTAAAAGAAGGATTTAAAGAGTTAGTTATCATGTGTAATCCATGCAGGGTTCTTATTCATATCTATCTATCTATCTATCTCAGGGGTCACCTAACTACGGCCCATGGGCCAAGTCCGGCCCGCGAAGGCATTTTATCAGGCCCACCGACGGTACTTGAATTTGTTTTTTAAAACGTACGGAACGCGAGATGTTCTGATACCATTTAAATTTAAATATCATGTTAAGCTTACAAAATATTTGAAAGGAATTCCCTTGATTGGATGTAGCAATTCCAAACCAAACATTGACGATATATTGAAAGGCAAACTTCAGTTCACAAATCTCACTAAACTTTTCTGCAATATCAAACGCAACGTTTGATATTGTTCTGAAAATAAATATGTTGGTCAATTTTTTTTTGTACATCTTACGCTACTCATCCAAGAATATAACATGGAAAGATGAATTTTGTTTTACATTTTCTTAGACCTTACGTTCTGGCTAGCAAGTATTGAACACAATAATAATGTGGCCCGCGCTCCTTATTTTTTTCAATTATCCGGCCCACCGTGAAAAAAGTTTGGTGATCCCTGATCTATCTCATTATGGTCAAGTCGTACTGACAGAACCAAATTTAAGCAGCGATGAGTCTGTTCAATGCTTAATTAGGTGACCTCTTAAGCAACCTGAGTTCTTTGTTTATCAGAATAACTAGATTTGGGATTAAATCCCTAGAAAAGTGTTGATACGCCGTCAAACAAAACAAACAAAACAACCAATTAGCAAAAGCATCCGACGCTGCCAAATTATGCCTCACCATACTAAGATATTGCAACCACTGAGGCTGATATGCCGTAAAACAAAACAAAACAAAACAAACAATAATAACCCGAAGGAAATCTTTGAATAAATACTGTTCGTGTCGCTTTGCTTCAAAGGGAGGCAACTTCTACGTAACAAGTTTAATGGAATTTGCCTCGTAAAAGAAACAATTTTTTAAAAAAATTGTCCTTGCTCATTAGAAAATTAATATATAATTAAAAAAATCGGTGGGTTTGTTTGTTTGTTCGTCCATTTTTTGCTTTTTTCGTCTATTTTTTATTTTTTTGGCGACAAAATGTCTGCTGTTCGTGAATTGTTTAAATCTGTAACTTTATTCTTATTTCAATGTTTTTTAAAAACAAAATTAAAATTCTTCTATTTTTTTTTTTTTTTTTTGTGTATGCGAGCATTTTCATTGCTGATTAGTGGGCTTCTCCGCCAATCAGAGGTTTGTTTATCTCAATAACAAGCTCCAAAAAGTGCATGGGAACTATTATGGCTGCCAACAGTGACTGTTGAATATGGGTAAATATGTGCAAAGTAAATGTGCATAAATAAGTGGAGACATGTTTACGCATTTATCGTGGTGTATTGGTTGGTAAGTTAGGCTTGCAGATCCATTACAATAGAATAGCGAATTCACCCCCTCCCACTGGACACCCTATACTATCAACATTGTTTCTCATCCTACCCGGAGTTGTAAAAATACCTACTAGCAGAATACTGGCGAAAAAACAAAACATGCGTTTATAGGTATGCTCAATTTCTCGCGCCTGCTGCTAAGAAGGATCACAGGAAATTCTTCGAAAAATCATATAAAATAAACTAACAATCCGATTTTAATAAAAATTTCGGTATATAAAGTAATGAAAGACAAACTTTTATTGTAAATAAAAGTTTATTAAATTGAAAAGGCTAATTATTTTTTTCGTTAGTTTTTGTTTCGCGTATTGTTCCCCCGTACAAATTTCTTGGTAATTTTTTTTTTGTATGAAAATGAATTTTACATTTTTGGAAAGATAATTCAATGACGGAACATATGTAACCCCCCCAAAAAAAAACAAAAAAAAAACAAACTAAATCGATACTAGTACAGGTTTGGTACTAAGACGTCTTAAAATTTGAAAATTAAGTCTCGTAAATAAGAAAAGATATTTATCCTTTTTTTTTTCTAAATCGTTAGCTTATTTTCTAAGGAATTTTATATTAAAAGTTCCTATTATCTCCTTTTTTTTTCTTTTTTTAGGGATTTTTTAAAATTTATAAAATATAAAATAAATACTTTTATTTATTGTATAGCAAAATCGTATTTATTTAATTAAAGAAAATATTGTATAAAAATATTTAGCTAAAAATAATGACATAATATAGTAGTCTCTATAAAAAAAAATATTGAAAATAATGTTTGAATTAAAAATAGTCGTCATTTTTATTAATGGAAGTATGTAGGAGACATAATATTCTATTCTTGTTTTTTTTTTTTTTTTTAACTGTTGCTGCTGCTGTGAATCATTTCAAATAAGTTCAAATCCGTGACACCTGTTGAGCTCAAACAGTGTTTGTTTAAAGAAATTAATTATTTTTTAAATCAACAATAAAAAATTAAAATTTGCTTCTTTACTTAATGGCATATCAACTTTCATTGATTATTTAATGCCAAAGCCCTTCTCGCAGAAGAGCAGTCATCGTACTATCTAACTCGTAGCTGGGGGGATACGTGGGTTCATTCCTTTCGCAATGGTATTAGTTAAAAAAAAATGAGCGTAATAGCATGACAGGAGTTCGAACTCGTTTACTACGGTGTTATAGTCCATTATGTTAACCACATTAGACCTACTCTCCCACAATATTTTTGAGGTGATATCATTTTGCAAGTAAAATAGAAATAAAACAAAATAAAACAAAATAATTTATATATTGATACGTTTGTTCCTAAATCTTCCGTTCGTTATCATCCTGCAACACCCTCTTGTTAAAAATCGTCCAAGATGCAATGCAAAAACGTAAATCTAGATTATCTGGTGTCACTTAATCGCAGATTATTTATATGTACCGTTTTAGTTCACCCAATTTTTAAAAATTAAATATTCCAAATAGTCTTGCGTCGCTTAAATGCCTAATGTAAAATTAAAGTGAATTAAAAAAAAAGTTACATGTTTGTTTTATTTGTAATATTGAAATTGGGAATTACGGAAAATATTTTGGTAATTTTTAGCTTATGTTTTGCCCTAATTTACGCTATGCAGCTATATTGACCCGGGTGTTTCTGTAGAATTAAATACTTACAAATGATATGTGTATTAAGTATCATATCGATTGTTATTGTAGATTTTTGTGTTATTTATTACAAAAACAACAGTAGGATTTATATGTAATGAAATTGCAAATCATCGTTTCTGGCTGAAATAGCTCCTCTTGATTTTTGTTTCACTTCGTGGAAATTCCACTGGTCCTGTTAGTTATTTATAAATTCGCTTACCCATTTCGGAATTTTTTTCTTTTCTTTTTTTCGCCATTATTCGAGTTTAAGACTAAACATATTTCAACATTTTTCAAGCAAAAATCAATCAATTTATATTTACTTATCTTGAATACTTCTCAGAGTCTAGCCCGCCCTGTCGGTTTGGGTTGTGGAATACCCCGACTGCACCTCTTCAGAGGGGTAAGACCCCCTATGAGATCACCTGTAGGCCGTGGGTGGCAACCCATAATGCATGAGGACAGAATTGGGATGTATGTGATATGCAACACTCCAATTCGGTCCTTACTTGGGCTGGACGGATGGTCGGAGAGGCCCCCCCCCTCCGATCCATCGGCTAGTCATATCAAGCCTTAGCAACTATATGATTGTCCTGACCGTATTCTTCTAATTGCTTTTATAGAAAACACCCATATAGGTACTAGATGTTTGTAGCTGAGGGCCAACCCTCCCATACTAATAAATACACATGAAAATTTCTTACATAAATCATACGTATATATATAAAATAAGAAAAGATTTGGCATTAAATAACCCAGATAGGTTGATATGTCATTAAACTAAGCAACCAACCAAAAATCAAACAGGAGGTGAAGACCCCATTAACCCAAAGACACCTGTAAAATTAAGATAAAACCCCATATGGGTGCATATATATGTAGGCATGTATGTGTGAACTGGGCATAGACGACAAATGGTATAGAATTGTAAGAGTTTTAAAAGAAAATCAAAATAGATAAAATTTAAGAAGAGTCATATAAAGGTGTCATTGGATGGCCTTTTCTAAACAACGAAAATGTGCCCGTATGTTCAACTCTCGCGGGTTGATGATGGAACTTGGGACGAGAATGACACTGACAGTGAGATTTAGTTAAGAGTTAAGTTTTGGAATTAGTTGAAGTCGATTAACCAAAGAAACAAGTCATGAAATAAGGAGGATTGTCAAAAAATATGCCAAAAAGAATATTTTAAGAAAGGGTTATTGGGAACTATCGGATGAATTATCGGATGGTCATGTCGGGAGGCTGCCCTGTTGGCTGGGGCGTTAGAATGCACCGACTGCACCTCTGCAGAGGGGTAAGACTCCCCCAATGGGGCCACCTGTTGGCCGTGAGTGGCGACCCGTGATGCTTAAGGATAGAGCCCAGGTGGATGAGCAGTTCATGATATGCAATACTCCACTTTGGCCCTATCTTGGGCTAGACGGTCGGTCGGAGAGGCCGCCTCCGATCAATCGGCTGGTCACGTCAAGCCCTAGCACCTATATGATTGCCCCAACCCTGTTGCCCTTATAGCAAGCCCCAACCCCTTTTTATCATATAGGTGCTAGAAGGCGGTGGCTGTGGGTCTACATGTCCTGGGAATGACGTTAAACTCTATCTGATGGTGAGGTTCCAGTTTTGGAGGTTTGGGGAATGTAGAGCACCCCTTCATTACAATTGCTCCCTGGTCCACTCTGACTCGGAGTGGTCGTACCTGTTAGGGTCCCATCTATAGGTTAAATAGAAAAATTTATTTATAAAAAAATTGTATTATCCTTTAAGAATTGATTTATTTCAAAATTTTATCGGCATTAAATGTCCCACTGAGGTTGATATGCCGTAAAACAAAATAAACCAAACCAAACCATGTCGGGAGGATGGAAAATGTCTGCATCCTGAATAACTTTTTGTATGGCGAATTAGTAAAAGGTTCCGGATCGGTAGGTGGTATACCTACCGATCTGGAACCTTTTACTACCTACGCTTCAAAGAAGATGTCTGCAGGAGAGACATGAGGATATGCCACATTGATACAAAAACGTGGGAGGTAGATGCAGAAAATCGAGTGGCCTGGCGCCTCATTGTTAAACAAGGAATAAAGAGGTGTGAGGTGGAGAGGAGAGTAGCCTCCACAGCAAAGAGAGCCAGAAGGAAGGAGAGAAAACACAGCAGCCCCAGCAAGCATCACAGTTTGTGTGCAGTCAGTGCACCAGAGACTGCTCGGCCACTTGTGCAGATGTAGATAATTTTTTCTGGACACTATGCCATCGTCCTTAGTGGATGGAAAGGTGCCAGCACAAATTGGAACTATCGGATATTGATTACAGAATTTGATCTGTATATAGATATTGTAGGAAGCGCTTGGTGTAATGGTTAAAGTCATGGAAATGGACTCGTCGCTCCGAGTTCAAATCCTGGACGTGATAATTGCATTTCACTTAGCGCTAATACCCTTGGGAAAGGTATGAATCCTACTCTCCCTCCAGCTATGGGTAAATAGCAGGGCAGACTGAGTTCTTTAACCATGGCTAGGTAACCAGTCTAGGAGAAGGAAAACTCTGAATTCAAACCTGTTGAACTCCGCTTAAGAAACTGACCTTGTGTCACATCCTGCTCGTGCGGAGGAGTTGGTAAATAGATATATAGATATTCTATTAATATTGTATATGTTCTGTGCAAAAATTCGCTTTTTTAAGATTGGATCTACTCTGACCCGGAGTGGTTAATACTTGTTATGGTCATATCTATGGGTTAAATAGAAAATTTGTTTACAAAAAAAAAAAAAAAGAAAAAAAGTTGAGTTTAAAATTCTTTCTTCCAAACTATCGCTACGAATCTTTCAAAACCTTTGCCGGCATCAAATGACTCACTGAGGTTGATATGCCGTAAAACAAAACAAACTAATAAACAATTCGAAAAGGAAAGCAACATTGTCTGATTTACGAATCTGTCTCGAACAGGACGTGCTCGTAATTTAAGTGAATGAGCAGCTGCATTTATTTGTTGGGGAAGGAATTCGAAACTTATTCACTACATCAAGAGAAATTCTCAAGGATCTGCAGGCAGCTGAGTCAGAAATAAGCAAAGATACAATTGGTCGGACATTCCAACGTGTAGGACTCCATTCCCGGACTCAGGAAGTCCAGTCACATGTAGTCTAATCCACTCAATACTCACAATCATATCATCAAACTTTCCTCATTCTGGGACAAAATATCATGTTCTGACAAAACAAAAATTGCACTATCCGACTGGTTATTTTGTTTAATGGCATATCAACCCGCGTAAACTATCTAATGCCAAATCTTTATTTTTTGTATATCCATCTATCAAATTTAACATTTTTGAAAAAACAAATGATGTTATATAATTGCTGACAGAAATCTGTTTCGACCGGTTCGATAAACAGGTCATCTTCAAGAGCAACATAGACGGGAAAAGAAAAATATCCATTAGAAGACTGTTTACAAACGAACGCTATATTCAATACTGAAATTGAATATAACGTTCGTTTGTAAACTTAAGTAAGTAATAATTTGGTGGTTATGTTAGATTTTTCATTAACTTAATAAGTATTAATAAATTGGTAGAAATAATATTCATTAACTTCATGTGTATCAATAGATTAGAAGGATTGATAAATTGGTAGAAATAATATTCATTAACTTCATGTGTATCAATAGATTAGAAGGATTGATAAATTGGTAGAAATAATATTCATTAACTTCATTCGTATCAATAGATTAGAAGGATTGATTTCATGTGTAGTAATAAATTGGTGGTTACGTTAGATTTTCATTAACTTAATAAGTATTAATAAATTGGTAGAAATAATATTCATTAACTTCATGTGTATCAATAAACAGGCAAAAGCGACATTAACTTCATACAACGACTGCTGTTTAAACAATAGCATTGCATCCAACAAAGCCTTCATCAGATGATGACTTTGGGACGGAAGCATCATTACCACTAACCTATAGTGCCCCAGAGGTATCTCAGAATACCACCAGACTTTGTTGGTTTGTTGTCACACAGTGGTATTGCCATATCCACACTGATCCGGTTAGAGCCTTATATTGGATTTTTTTAATGTATTTCCTCTTGTCTAATGGAGAAAGTCCATGTTTAGTCAAAAATTCATTGTAAACATCTATTTAAAAGATGATTGATTAATTTATTTTAATAGTATGTCAACACGCCTGAAGATTATTTCATTTTTAGGAAATTGCGTAAATTTTACAGTTATATTTACATTTTTGTGTAGTATTTTTAGGAGTCTTTTTGCATCTGTTTATACGAGGATGAGTAAAAAAGTAATGCCATTTTGTTTAGGACAGGTATAATTGCTAACACAGGAACATGTATCATACATCAAAATGAAGTTGGTCCTCTGTGAATTACATCCCTACTTCTACACATCGTCACTGTTTCTCTCAATAGCCATGTTTCACCTTCGAATGAGAGCATGTATCCCTGCCCAGTAAAATTCTGTTGACTATTCTTAAAGCCACTACTCCACTGCAGATTTCACTACCTTGTCACTGAAATAATGTTTGCCTCTCAAACCCTCTTCCATGGGACCAAATAGGTGATAGTCTGAAGGCGCGAAGGTGAGTATGGAAGATGCGGTAAAGTTGTCCACCTGAATGAGGCGATTTTCTCCCTTGTCTTGATACTTGTGTGTGGTCGAGCATTGTCATGCAGAAGGAAGACATTGTCGATTGGCAAGTTGGGTCTTACTCTTCGGATTCTTGCTCTGAGCCTGGTTAGGGTCTCAATGTAGGCCTTAGTTTTTTTATTTTTTAAATTACATGAAATAAAGAAAATGGCATTACTTTTTGACTCACCCTCGTATGATATCAAGTATTTTTTATCTAATACAAATAATTAGAAATTTGGTCGATAGATGGGATCCTAACAAGAACTAACACTCAGTGGCCAGAGTTCACCAGGGAGTGATGGCAATGAAACGGTCCTCCTCACTCACCAGAGCTCGAGAATCGGAACCTCACCACTAGGTGAAGTTTAACGTCATACCTAAGACACTTAGGATCAAAACCCAAACCCAAAGTTCTGTTTTACCCATAGATTGAACTCTAACAATACCAATTAGGGTCATAGTGGACCTGGGAGTTCATAGCAATGAAGGGGTACTCTACACTCACCAAAGCCCTTGAATTAGAACCTCACCACTAGATGAAGTTTAACGTCATGCCCAGGACACTAAGGACCCAAATCCAAAGCTATATTTTACTCATAGATGGGACCCAATAAGTACTACCATTTCTGGTCAGAGTGGACCTGGAGTAATACTCTACACTCACCAAAGCCTCAGAAATGGAACCTCATGCCATTGGGAAAGTTATGAATCCATCTATTCTCCCCCAGTTATTGTTATTTTTTGCAATAATTACTTCAAAAGCAAAACTTTTTAATCACCTCTAAGATCCTCTATTCATGAATTTGCTTGCGTGTACCCTCCACCCCAAATTTTATGTGGAATCGCTCATGTAACGGTTATCGCCGTAGGAAATGGATACAGCGACTCGAATTCAAATCCTGGATGTGGCTATTTGGATGTTACATAGAGCTAATACCGTTGAGAAAAGTATGCATCCAACTATTCTACCAGCTATGAGTAAATAGTAGGGCAGACTGGGCTCTTTAACCTTGATACGGCAAACGGGGGAAGGAACATTTTGAATTCAAGCTCCACTTAAGAAATTGACTTTGTGTCTCATCCTGCTCGTGTCACTGTATCCATTTCCTACGGCGATAACCGTTACATGAGGAGCGCTTCCACATAAGATTTGGGGTGGAGGGTCCACGCAAGCAAATTTATAAATAGAGGATTTTAGAGGTGATTAAAAAGTTTTGCTTTCGAAGTAATCATTGCAAAAATATGTATATATATTTACCAACCCCTCCGCACGAGTAGGATGCGACACAAGGTCAATTTCTTAAGCGGAGTTTAACAGGTTTGAATTCAGAGTTTTCCTTCTCCTAGACCGGTTGCCTAACCAAGGTTAAAGAGCCCAGTCTGCCCTACTATTTACCCCTAGCTGAAGGGAGAGTAGAATTCATGCCTTTCCCAAGGCTATTAGCGCTAAGTGAAATGCAATTACCACGTCCAGGATTTGAACTCGGGCGACGAGTCCATTTCCCATGACGTTAACCATTACACCACGCGCTTCCTACAAACAAACAAAATATGTATATATATTTAAAAAGGATCATGCTGTGTGTATTTCCTGTTGGAGTAAATAATTATTTGAAAGTTTTTTGATGTTTTTTCTTTTTTAATTTTTTCTTATGTATATGCTAATGTTTATCTTTTAATGTTCAAAATGGGGAATCTTGTAAAATCGTATTGTCTTTTAACACTCCAACCAGTATGATGGAGTAGAAATTTTAAAAAATAACGGTCATTCTGAATTCACATTGACCTTTCCCTGACCTTCTGGCTGTTCTCTGATTGGTCAGTTTGTTCGTGAAATCGAGATGTGAACATGGAATGTAGGGAGTTGTAGCTTAGATTTTCAAGGATGTGGACATGTCTCCAAAATGGCTATTTCTTCGGAGCGTTATACTGAACTGATGGAGAAATAAAGACGTCTGAATAATATACAAATATTTGTGTTCGTTTCAAAAACCAACAACGAACACAGCGATGAAGGAGCCCAAAGAAGTCCCAGGGAAGCAGATCAGAAGAACGAAGAACCAATCCAGATACCCAGACAGAAAATAAATAACCCAATCCAGCATAGTAGCAGATAAGTACTATATGATAAGTTGGTGAAAAGAAGTAAAGGGTTATATAACAAAGACTTGGAAAAAATGAAATGAAATAGAACAAAAAAAATAGTCTATGCACGGATCTGAAGCTGAACCGTAAAGATAATTTATGAAGTAAAAACAGCATGAGAATTATTTAGATTTTTCGGACTGTTGTCCTCATCTTTCGTTTCACATTTCGATTGATGTACTCTCCAGCTTCTTTATGTGTATTTTGTCGAACTCGGGAACCTTCTCGTCGATCTCGGGAGCCTTCATGTTCGTAATCGGGAGCCTTTACGGAACTTCGAACCGAACCCTTTATTTCATCCATTCGGGTAGATTGTTCTCATTCCGTTAACCATGATCAGATACATGATGATTGATATGCCAAAGAAACAGAGTATTGTTTCATTCATTGAGTATTCGCACCATTAGTAACCGGTGGCTTTCTTATACAATAAGGCAAGTGACAACAAGTCTCCTTAATATTCTAGGACTCTTCTTTGTATCTTTTTTTCGTAATGCTATCATCAGACACTAAACCAACAACAACAAAAAATGTTGTATAGCCATATACTAGGTACCACCAAACCGTTTAGGTCATCTTGAATAAAACGGAAATAGATATTTCCGAACTTTGTTTATCAAAAATCTCGTTAAAAAAAGATCGTACAGGGTTGTTACAAAGAATAAATAGTTAATACAAAGATCAAATTATCCGATTGGGAAAAATTACATCGTTATCTTAAAAAATAAACAAACCTATCCATATTAAGTGCGAAAGGGTAATTTTCAGGCCGCGATTTAGAGAGAAAGAAATACATATTATTACCCTTTTACAGTTATGCATCTAAGTATGGATGGGTATAACGGACAAACTTTTTTAGCCAAATTTTTTCTATTAAAACGAATAAAATCTTTAAAAACTTTAATATTACAATTTAAAATGAATAAAATCTTTAAAAACTTTAATATTACAATTTACTATGAATAAAAACTTGAAAAACTTTAATCTTAAAATTTCGCAGTGAAATTGACGTTAAAAAATGTCTTCGGTTTTAGTATTAATTCTTAAAATCGAAAATAAAATGAAAATTTGAATATTTTTTCTAAGAGAAAAACTGATAAAACAATCATTCAATATATTATTTTTTTATTCTAATTGGTCGTAAAAGTTAAATAGAATATTTTTTTACGCTCAGAAAAACAAACTTTAGTTACCGAGAAGCGTCTCGTCATATGTCAGTTTTGCTCTTCCGTATATTCTAAGAATCACACATTACTATTCAACAATAAAAATTACAAATTCTTTTAAAAATATTAATCGAGCACGGATCGAACCAACTTTTAGTTCACCTGAATTCTAAAATTCACATTTTTAAATATCCGTGAAAAATTCGATTTTTTTCCACAGAAAAAAAAAAAAAAATTAATTTATTTCACGCAGAAAATAAAAATATTTAATCACACAAAAGATTGAAAATCTCTTAAAAATTAATTTCTTAAAAAAATTTTTTTTTTTTTGACAATTTAATAGAATATAGTACATACCAATTACATAAGCAAAAAAAAGTTTTCAAATATTAATATTATGACATTTTTTTGCACTTTTTATTTCCGATTTCATTGATTTTTCCTAATAAAACTATAGTTCGGTACGTTATACAATTTCATTGATATAGTTATTCAGCCTTTTATCTTTATAGAAAAAAAAGTACCAAATTCTTTTTCCTCGTCATTTTTTTTTATCTCATAAAATAAAATAGGGGACCCCCCCCCTACCTCGTAAAAAAATATTTTTCCTAATATATTTTAGAAAAAAACTATTTCAGATGTATTTACATCCAATGATAAACATTTATGGAAATTTTCGTGAAAATCGGACCATTAATTGATTTTTCATAGAATTTTTAAAAAATCCTCTTATCGTAACTTGTTTTTAGCTACGTTAAATTTCAGTTGATTTAACAGTGTAAAAATGAAAACATAGTTTTTCAATCATAATTTTCATTATTTTCGTAAGCTGATAAAAAATTTAAAAAATCATCAGGAGTTTGTTTAATGTTTTTTCTTTCGAATGGAAAAATTTTTTCAAGAAAATATTAATTTTTCTGCAAGTTTCATTGTGTTAAATGTAGGGGGGGGGTAAATTGCACAGGGTCAAATTGGTGGTACCTACCATATACCCTTCTGCCGTACTCGGGTATATAATGGAGAGAGAGAGAGAGAGAGAGAGAGAGAGAGAGAGAGAGAGAGAGAGAGAGGGGGGTCTTACTTTATAACTTCTATTTGTTACTGGTTCTTGCAGACTGCTTCTGCTGATTCTATTTCTTCGTCTAGGCTGCTTGTTGATTCTATCTCGTCGGACGCCATTTTCTTTGGGCCTTTATATCTGCTGGGGGTTGATTTTGTACCATTGCTTGTTTATTCATTTAATAAACTCAACAAGACCTTGCTTTTGTTTGATCAAACTTTATTTTCTTCTAGCCCATATTGATTGATTACACCGTGCGGGTAAGATTAGACCCCGGAAGAGACAATCTCCCTCCTTTAAAAGCTGGATCGTATCTAACTCTAAACTATTCTCACGTGTCTGTCATGGCGCGCTTTCAAGGGATCAAAAGGTTATAATTGTCACCGGTAATTTTCCATTGACTCCCTTGATTCTAAATCAACAGACCCTAATTCAAATATTTCTAGCTACGGGTATGTTCACAATTCACGACCTCTCATGAATTGTAACAAAAAGACTAATTTTAGTTTTTCAGCAAACTAATCTATTCGAATGTATAAAAAAAATGTTGAATTTCTAGAACTGTGTGTATTGTTTTTATGCATTTCCGCGGTGAAATGGTTCGCAAGCTGGATTGGTAAACCCTTGTTAGTGAGTTTGATTCTCATTAGGTGCCCCATACTTGCGGCTTTGGGCAACAACTAAGCTACATTTAGTATACAATTACATTTCTTGGTTTTGTGAGTAGGACACACCATTGAATTATCAAAATTCTTAAAAATAAAATAAAAATAAAGTGACGTTTGTTCTCGTAAATATCACGTCATATGATCAACAACTGTAAAGAGTTTAAAGTTTCTTATAGGATCTTTGTACATTGAGGAACATTTCCCAATCTTCAAAATGTCTGGGTTAGATAAGATAATATGTAAGCTGGGATTTGGGGAAAAGAAAAAGCCAAAACAAATTAAATGTCGGTGCTTCACACAAGGAAATAATTAACGAGATAGATTAGCAGACAGTACTAATAAATTCGATTCTCACTGGGTGTATCATGTATCTAGCCGTCTGTCAAATGAAGCCAAGGTTAGTAAATAATAATAATAATAATAATAATAATAATAATAATAATAATAATAATACGACTGGGTTGGGAAGGTGATCCACTGGGAATTATGCAAAAGATTTAATTTTGACCATACAACAAAATGGTATATGCATAAACCAGAATCTGTTCTTGAGAACGAAACACATAAAATTCTCTGCGACCTTAAATAAAAACGGATCACCTTATCCCAGCAAGAAGACCAGACCTAGTGTTGATAAACAAAAAAGAAAGAACTTGTCAACAGGTAGATTTTGCAGTTCCAGCAGATCACAGGGTGAAGCTAAAGAAAAATGAAAAAATGGACAAATATCTGGACCTTGCCAGAGAACTGAAAAAGTTATGGAATATGAAACTGAAAGTGATACCAATTGTAGTTGGTGCACTTGGAACGGTCCCAAAAGGATTGGAAAAGGGTTTGGAAAGTTTGGAAATCAGAGGAAGGATTGAAATCATTCAGAACACTGCACTGCTGCAATCTGCCAGAATACCCAGAAGAGTCCTGGAGACATGAGGAGACTTGCTGTCACTCAGACTCCAGTGAAAGACCATCAGCTAATGCTGATGTGAAAACTCAAAAGGAGTAAATAAT
Source organism: Doryteuthis pealeii (assembly GCA_023376005.1). Classification (NCBI taxonomy): domain Eukaryota; kingdom Metazoa; phylum Mollusca; class Cephalopoda; order Myopsida; family Loliginidae; genus Doryteuthis; species Doryteuthis pealeii. Next base: position 111,375,041 of record CM042141.1, on the reverse strand, counting down.
AATAATCAATTATAATTTATTAGGAAACTCTGTCACAGCGCTGAGACATTATTGGACATTATTTCTTGGATGGTTGGTTGGGTTTTATGGCATGTCAACCCTTGGGTTATTTTATGCTGAAGACATTTTTTTTTATTCATTCTTATTGGTTATTCATCTTAATTATTTTTTAAACACATTTATCCCATGGACGGGACCCTAACAGATATTACCTCTCCGAGTCAGAGTAGAATTGAGAGTGATGGTAATGAAGGGGTACTACACACTCCCCAAAGCTTCAGAATTGGAACTTTACCACTAGTTTAACATCATACTCAGGATACTAAGACCCTCAGACACCCACCTTCTAGCGCATTTATGATTAAAAAAACGGTTGGTGGGTTACCATAAGAGCAGTAGTTTCAGGACAATCATATAGTTACCAGGGCTTGAAGTGACCAGCTGATTGATCGAGGGGCCCTCTCCGAGCGCCCGTCTAGCCCAAATAAGATATCTAAAAGTGGAGTGTTGCATGCCAAGGACTGCTCAGCCACCAGGATTCCGTCGTTAAGCATCACGGGTCACTACCACGGCCAACAGGTGGCTCCATTAAGGGGTCATTTTTTGGACAAATATATATATATATATATATATATATATATATATACCAACCCCTCCACACAAGCAGGATGTGACACAAAGTCAATTTCTTAAGCGGAGTTTAACAGGTTTGAATTCAGAGTTTTCCTTCTCCTAGACAGGTTGTCTTACCAGTCTGCCCAACTACTTACCCATAGCTGAGGGTGTATAGTTGGATTCATACCTTTCCCAAGGGTATTAGCGCTATATGAAATGCAAGCAGTTTCGTCTAGGATTTGAACTCGGATCGACGAGTCCATTTCCTACGACTCTAACCATTACACCACACGCCTCCAATTTCAAATATAAATATACAGAATAGGATTATTCCCAAGCAGTTCGCCACGGGTAGGATGTGACACAAGGTCACAAATATGTAGCCTCTAGCGAGGATCGAACTCGCTATTCAGTAGTTAAGCATCTGTGAGACGAGCTTGTCATGACACCATGATGTATAAATGACCCATTACAATTGAGACAATTTGTTTATGGATAATTCCACGTAAAATTATCTAGAAAAGAGTATCATTGTCACCCCCTCCCCTTCAATTTTTCTGAAATTTTGTGGAGGTGTGGACATTGTTAAAGTTAGACTGTTAGACTCTCTTGACGGGCCGAAGCGTCTACAGTCCTTATTGCACTTATCTTCTACTATTATATACTGTCGAGGCGAGAGAGAGAGAGAGAGAGAGAGAGAGAGAGAGAGAGAGAGAGAGAGGGGGGAGCCCCCACCTCTCTGTCCAGTCAGGACCTTTGCTAAAAGTTGACTTCACTCTCCAAGTCCCAGATCTAAACTTTTCTCGTCAAGTGCTGGATCCAAAATGATTCTCACTTTCAATTTTTTCCCTTTCCCCAAATCCCGTTGTTTTTAAAACTCTCATCCATTCTCGTTTCACACGGGATTTGAAAAATCCTTTGTCTAAGAGCTGGTCAAATTTTATTGCTTTCTTGACCTCAAACTAACTTCCACTTTGTCTAAATCCAGACATTTTGTCTCTACCTTATTTTAATGGTTCTCCTGACTTCCTATTGACACCTATACCTACATAAACTTATGTATACACATACCTATACACATATATACACACAAATATCTATGTTCATACGCACACATATATACACAACCACATATACATGTATACACATACATGTACCTATATGGGGCCTTAATCTCATATTACTTATTTGTATAACTAATATTCTCTCTATATATTTATACACATACACACTTACTAACTTACGTGCACCTATGCGTAGTGTCACAGACAATCCCCAAAATTTGAGCTTCCAATTTCAAAAATTGACCGAGTTAGGTGAATTTTTAGCTCTCAAAATTTTTTTTGGTGGGGAGGGATTCGCGAAAAAAGGCCACATTTTGTAATCTATCTTTGTCTGTAAAATGAGTTCTAGAGCTTCCCTACTCCTAAAAATTGTTTTATAAAAGCATTTTGGCCCGAGGTATTCAAATGTCTTAAAGTTAACCAATTTTAAATTAATAATGATTTCTGATTTTTTTTCATGGCAAGATCAAAATCCCAATGTGGTATACATCTATGACAAAAAGATTTTCTATTATTATTTTACATATATTGAACATTATTTGTACCAAAAGGATAGTTTGGACTTTGCTCAAGCTACAACATCAGTTAAAACTTTTCACTTTTATGTTTAAGAGTCTCGGTTCAACCATTGAATAATGTCTATACGGAGAAAATAACTGTCATATTGTAATAGAAATGATCAGGATTATGTTGGTGGTTGGATGTATTTGAAATGATATAAAAACAATACATTTCCCTTTTATCAATCATATCGCCTACAAAATTCTGACCAGTAGGATTTATTAAATAAATACTTTTAAACATTCATTCGTTATAAGGATTCGATATATAACAAATAGAATTTATTAAACAAACACATCAAAACTTTCAGGAAATCTAATAATTACATATATAACAAGATAAGATTTATCAAACCGATATATTAAAACTTTCATGATTATATATATGACAAAATAGAAGTTGGAGACGCGGCATGTAATGGTTATCATCATAGTAAATGGACTCAGCAGCCCGAGTTCAATGTTATGAAAAATAAACTTTATATTTACAGCTTGATACTCATTCTACTTGTTTAAAACATTATTAATACTAGAAAAAAAAAAAACGCCGTCCGGGCTGTGTAAAAATTACTTTTTGAAAGATATTTTCTGAGGAGGTGCGAGTTAAAAATTTAATGTCAGAGAGTTTGTATCATAAGTAAGTAAAATTCGGAAATTTATTAAAGGAGTAAAAAAATAAACAATTTGAAATGAAACCTTAGTTCTGTCCTCCTCAAATAAAATGTTACGTGCATCTATTAATTATTAACCAAATAATTATTTTGAATGTTTTACATATAAATTTTACACAAAATCGTAGTTATTTATTTATTTGTAAACTTTTCAGTTAACTTATTGATACTGAAAAAATACTATTCCTTGTTTGTAAACAATTTTCTTGTAAAACTCTCTGTTAGATAACTTTTAATATATATTAAAATAAAATAAAAATATATATGAATATATAATACCGGGCAAGTTTTTATCAAAACTTGTTTTAAAAAATAGTTAGGGCCATCTAAGGATGCATACTCAAATTTTGAGCGTACAAGGCTGGCTTTTATTCTATGTATTGACGAATTTGGGTAATGTGATGTAAGCAGTGACGTAGTTTCGATTACAGACAAATGGAGACTGAATCTCCATTATTAATAAGTAAAAATAAAAAATTAAAAAATAGAAAAAAAGTAAAGTAAAGTAAAGTCGGGATTGCCTAAAGTCGGTATCAGCCAGATGGCGAGGGAGTCTATCCCCTTTTCACAAGCGCTAGACCAAGGACATTGTTTTTGACGTCTGAGGCATAGTGCCACACCTACCACCAGCTCCTCACTTTACCGCACAGATCCCTGTGGCACTCATACGCTGAATTGACGAGGGTCAGTATCGAACCGGAACCTTGTGGTTCCTAGTCGGACGCTCTACTGACTGAGTTAAACCTGCCTTTCTTACTCTAAACAGTATAGCAAATTTATATATCTGATATGGGAGCTGAAAAGAGCAGAAATGTGGAGGTTAAAGGTTCTGTACGGTTGATTCTTTTTGAAAGAATTACATGTTTAACGTTTTTAGAAGCCTCTTTTGAGGGACTTTTGAGGGTTTTCCTTAGAAAATTAAGACACTTTTTCATTCCCCTCTGTGAAAGACGGTTTGGAAACTCGCAGAGAATGTCTGGCCTGAATTACTAACATATTAATAATCGTGGGAACCAAACAGTGACAAAGTATTTGTCTGTTCTTTTGTCGCCATGATCACGTGACATCATCTACGTCTCCTCATTTTCGAAGACCAACAATGTGACACTAAGCTTAGTCTCATAACACACACACACACCACAACACACACACAAACACACACACACACACACACACACATATATATATATATATATATATATATATATATAGGTAATAAAGGACTATTTGCTCGTAAATTCCTACCATAAAATAAACTGAACCCCCATTTTATGTCCGTGTTTTTGCAATAAATGTTTCTTGCACGCGTTATTTACAATACTAAATATATTTCCTCTGTTTATTTTAATATTCACTTCAATGTGTTATTCTAAAAGCTTTTATTTTGTGAGAATGCTTAGTTTTAAAGTGGGGGTTCGTTTTTACACTTCAACTTTTTACTCGTAAATTCCTACCATAAAATGCCCAAGCCTAATTTTATGGTAGGAATTTACGAGTAAAAAGTTGAATATTACTTTTTGTTGTTATTTCTTTTCTTTTTGGCTTTGGTACTCTAAAATAAAAACGTCAGATTTTAATCATTGTCGACGAAAAAACAAAATTACGGTCATAAAGGGAGGATCCAATTTATGCCTAAATTGTAAAACGAGCCCCCCACGTTAAAACTAACCATTCTCACAAAATAAAAACTTTTAGAATATCCACATTGAAATGAATATTAAAATAAATAAATAAAATATATTTTGTATTGTAACATAACGGGTGCAAGAAAAATAAAACATTTATTGCAAAAACACGGACATAAAATGGGGTTCAGTTTATTTTATGGTAGGAATTTACGAGCAAATAGTCATTTATTAACTATATATATATATATATATATATATATATATATTATATATATATAGTTTTTTTTTCGTAGTTAGGGTCTTTCCATGTGTGGTTTAACCAAGCTGATGCAGGTAAACCATAAGGAGAGCTCAATGTGCCTAATACCAGTGAGTAAAAGGACAGAGCAAGATATTTAGTAAATGAAGAAAAACTCTAAACTTGCTTCATTACAATAATTTATTTCAACCGTATTAATACGGCATCTTCAGGTAATCACAAGAACATGACTCTTACTAAGAGTCATGTTCTTGTGATTACCTGAAGATGTCGTATTAATACGGTTGAAATAAACTATTGTAATGAAGCAAGTTTAGAGTTTTTCTTCATTTACTATATATATATATATATATATATATATATATATATATATATATATATATATATATATATTTGGGAATAAAAAGGCCTTAAATACCATGGGTATCGTGATTATGGACCATTTCCACTCGAGAGCATGCTCAAGAGCTTCTTCAGATCACTGATATATTTCCTATATATCAGTGATCTGAAGAAGCTCTTGAGCATGCTCTCGAGTGGAAATGGTCCATAATCACGATACCCATGGTATTTAAGGCCTTTTTATTCCCAAATAACTTTGCTCTGTTTACAATAATTAAACATTGAGCTCTCATACGGAACCTGAACTCTACAACAAACTACGGGTAGAGAATTAGGACCCACCTAGAATCACCTTGTACCAAGAAACTTGGTAACACACCAAAGTATATATATATATATATATATATATATATATATATATATATATCAATGTGTATGCCAACATATGCACACGTACGAACAGAACAGGCGCATCGGACATTACACACACACAAACACGTAAACAAACAAGTGACACGTGAATACAGTTAACCAAACGAACACATTTGACCATATTTATATCATTTGCATCATCTTAAAAACAATTTCATTGCCTGAAGACTGCCGCAGAGCAAGAAACCAATGGTAGCAAAACTGTTCCTATGCTAATGATAAACTAAAACTTATATATATATATATACATATATATATATATATATATATATATATATATGGGGAGAATATGTGCTTAATTGAAGTCGTACCTAATTTTGAAAGTTAATTAATAAATAATTAATTAATTAGGCGGGCATACCTATTTAAATGTAAGGCTAAACAAATCGAGAAAAATCAATCTCTGTATGTACATTTCGGCCTATTAGGCCTCATCAGCAGAGAGGCCGAAATGTACATACAGAGATTGATTTTTCTCGATTTTTTAGCCGTACATTTAAATAGGTATGCCCGCCTAATTAATTAATTATTAATTAATTAACTTTCAAAATTAGGTACGACTTCAATTAAGCACATATCCCCCAAAAATTGTCGGCTAAAAAAAAGCCATATCAAAAACACATCGCTTGTGTATTTACTTCTTATATATATATATATATATATATATATATATATATATATATATATATATTATGCGATTATCGTCTATTTAGCTCTTTATATTGAGCACTTTTTAATCGGTTTTAGGAAATAATCCAGAAGTAAATAAGATTTTATACTTATTTGCTTGGTGGATTTAATGGTAACTGTGATATATATATATATATATATATATATATCATATGTGTGATAGGGTACATAAAAAACAATAATCACATCTGGACTACGCCTTATATCACCATATGTTAGGGTAGCGTAGACATAAAGTCAACAGCGCTTGGTAACTGCCAGTTTCTCGCCTATACAATTTTTGAACGGAAGTGATTTATGTACATGCGTATTTTTATTTGTATAACATTGTGCGGTACATCATGGAAAGGGTGATTAAGTTTATGGGTCATTCTGGGAAGGGCGTTCGAGTTTATATTCTACTAAATTTCTCATCTGTTATTTATTTATTTATTTATCACTTCTTCTTCTTCTTCTTCTTCTTCTTATTATTATTATTATTATTATTATTATTATTATTATTATTATTATTATTATTATTATTTACTCCTTTTGAGTTTTCACATCAGTGTTAGCTGATGGTCTTTCACTGGAGTCTGAGTGACAGCAAGTCTCCTCAGGTCTCCAGGACTCTTCTGAGTATTCTGGCAGATTGCAGCAGTGCAGTGTTTTGAATGGTTTCAATCCTTCCTCTGATATCCAAACTTTCCAAGCCCTTTTCTAATCCTTTTGGGACCGTTCCAAGTGCACCAACAACAATTGGTATCACTTTCAGTTTCATATTCCATAACTTTTTCAGTTCTCTGGCAAGGTCCAGATATTTGTCCATTTTTTCATTTTCCTTTAACTTCACCCTGTGATCTGCTGGCACTGCAAAATCCACCAGTTGACAAGTTCTTTCTTTTTTGTTTATCAACACTAGGTCTGGTCTTCTTGCTGGGATAAGGTGATCCGTTTTTATCTCAAAGTCCCAGAGAATTTTGTGCGTTTCGTTCTCAAGAACAGATTCTGGTTTATGCATATACCATTTTGTTGTGTGGTCAAAATTTAATTTTTGCATAATTCCCAGTGGATCACCTTCCCAACCCAGTCGTGTCTAGTTTTGTATTCTCGTTGTGCTAGTTTGCTTATTATTATTATTATTATTATTATTATTATTAGTATTAGTAGTAGTAGTAGTAGTAGTAGTATCTTTATATTAATGTTTTGTTTATTTATTTGTTGTTTTCATTTATTTAATTTATTTGTTTTTTTCATTTATTTTTTTCATTTATTTTTTATTTGTTTATCTATCTTACTTTTATTTTGAATTATTCGTTTTTATTTATATCTTATTTTATCATTTCATATAATTTATTTGTATTTATCTATCATTTATTTTATCATTTTTTTTCTATTCATTTTTATTTGCTTTTATTCATTTTTAGTTAAATTTTTAAGTTAGAAGTTATTAAGTTTAAAAAATATCTAGTCATTCGAGTCGTTAGTTGTCGTATATATATATATATATTTATTTATTTATTTATTTATAAACTCAATTAAGAAGCCGGTTCTCATAACCAATCCTTAGTGTCTGATTAAGATGACATGGTCAATTGAAATCTCTGATTATTCAAAATTGAAAAACTGGGTTGGGGTGCTTCTAAACAGTTTCGCGTGTGTCCATGTATGTGCGCATGCGCGTGAGTGTGAGTGTGTGCGTGTGAATGTGTTTGTGCACGTGTATACTTTTTTGTGTACGTCTGATACGAGAGCGTGTGTGTATACGCGCGTGTGTGCATGTATGTATCCGCGAGTGTGTGTGTGCGCATTAGGGTAGGTTTATTTTTCACTTTTTAAAAATATCAATTTCTCTTGAACAGCAAAAGTTGTGTGTTTGTATACTGGTATTTACATGTGTCCCACTTTCACACGATACCACCCACAAGCCGAGGCTCATCGGGTGGTAGGTAGAAAAATTGCGTCGATCCCGTCGGCATTCCCCCTCAAGGGGGGCGCCTCAGGCACTGGGCAATAAACCCAGCCCTGCCCTTTTAAATCGAGGGGGCAGGTGTTGCCTGGGGGGCATGGCCCCCTGGGATCGACGCCGTTAATTATAGCAATCCCTCCCCCGAGGGGTGGGTTTGCATACTAAATACTGATACAAAAAATTAGATCTCTTACTTGCACCATTGCTTGAGGAAATTGCATCAAAGATCGTCTGCTCCACGGACACTTCTGATATGTTGTTTTTTGCCTCATTGATTAAGCTGTAACAGTGATAACATTTTAAAAGATTGCGCTTTCGGCAATACAATTTGCCATCCTCAGGTAGGAAACAATGGCATGATTTCGTGTCTCGTTTTTAACGAGAACGAGTAGTAGCAAGGAATTAGAAGTGGGAGGTAATAACCATTGGTAGTAGGAGGTTGTAGGAATGGAAAGCGCTCGTTTTGAATCCTTTGGGGGACTGTTATACCAGTTACACCCCGACACCAGAAAGATGGCCCGAAAATTGGAACGGATCAACGAAAAACTTGTCCGACAGGAATTGTCTGTAGAGTTCAACAAAACTTGTATAAAAGAAAAAATGCTGCCAAAATACACTTATAATTAAGTCTATTTTAATGTAAATTTGACTCACACGATAAAATATTCTGATAAAAATAAGGCCGTAATTTTAAATAAGATACTTAACTGTTTTTTTTTTAATTCATTTGATTTTTTGAGAACATTATGGATATTGCAATTAAAAAGAACTCTTATTAAACACATTTTCTTTATTTGTTTTCTTCAAGACACGGTTTTAATTTGATCTACTTAACTTTACGGGTTATACCGAAATAATGAAATTTGCGATCATTTAAGTCTCTAAAATTAATTTCCTCAAATAAGGACAAAGTTTTGAAGAAAAATATTTTGTGTGATGATTTTTTTAAATGTTAATTTACAACTTTCGCAACATGGGAGAGGCTACGGATCTAAAATGGACCTACCTTAGTGTGCATGTATGTATCCGTGATCTTGTATGTGTGTGTGTGTGTGTGTGTGTATGGGCGTGTGTATGCATGTGTACGTGATATTCGATGTCATACAACCGAGTGCAAAAAAACTTTTCAGAAGTGATTACACAAAAATGTAATTATGAACGTACAATGAATGCGATTCTATAACCTTTTGGATTAAAATAAGCCTAGACGTGTTGACATGCCGTTAAAATCTACCAATCAATCAATAAATCATTTATACAAGTTTTCTCAAAATCCGGATTATTGTCCGTTCTTCTATCTATTTAGTTATTTATTTTTGCTTGCTCGTTTCTTTTTTTTTTTTTTTAACTTTTAATCTAATTCTTCAATTTTTAACTCTCCGTCTTATTCACATTTGATTATTTTTTCAGTTCTCTTTCTTTCTTTCCTTCTTTCTTTCTTTCTTTCTTCTTTGTCTCTCTTTTCTTTCTTTATTTCTTCTTTCTTTCTTCCATTGTTCTTTCTTTCTTTCTTTCTTTTCTTTCTTTCTTCATTTGTCTGTCTCTTCAATTTTTCTTCTTTCTTTCTATGTCAGTCTTTCATTCATTCATTCTTTCTTTCTTCTTTTCCTTCTTTCTTTCTTCTTTCTTTCTTTCTTTCTTTCTTTTCTCTCTCCTTTCTTTCTTTTTCTTTCTTTCTTTTCTTCCATTTTCTTTTTTTTTCTTTCTTTCTTTCTTTCTTTTTCTTCATTTCTGTTCTTTTTCCTTCTTTCTTTCTTCTTGTTCTTTCATTCATTCATTCTTTCTTTCTTTCTTTCTTTCTTTTTTCTTTCTTTCTTTCTTTCTTTCTTTCTTTCTTTCTTTTTCTTTTCTTCTTTCTTTTCTTTCTCTTTTTTTTTTCTTTCTTTCTTTCTTTCTTTCTTTCTTCTTCTTTCTTCATTTCTGTCACTTCAATTTTTCTTCTTCTTTCTATGTCAGTCTTTTCATTCATTCATTCTTTCTTTCTTTCTTTCTTTCTTTCTTTTCTTTCTTCATTCTTTCTTTCTTTCTTTCTTTGTCTCTCCTTTCTTTTCTTTTCTTTCTTTCTTTCTTCCATTGGCTACCTTTTCTTTTTCTTCTTTCATTCTTCTTTCTTTCTTTCTTTTCTTCTTCATTTGTCTGTCACTTCAATTTTCTTCTTTCTTTCTTTTCTATGTCAGTCTTTTTCATTCATTCTTTTTTTCTTTCTTTCTTTCTTTCTTTCTTTTTCTTTCTTTTCTTTCTTTCATTTCTTTCTTTCTTTCTTTCTTTTCTCATTCTTTTTCTTTTCTTTCTTTCTTTCTTTCTTTCTTTCTTTTTTCTTTCTTTCATTTCTTCTTTTTTTCTTTTCTTTTCTTTCTTTCTTTCTTTTCTTCTTTCTCACTTCAATTTTTCTTCTTTCTTTCTATGTCAGTCTTTTCATTCATTCATTCATTCATTCTTTCTTTCTTTTTTCTTTCTTACTTTCTTTCTTTCTTTGTTTCTCTTTTCTTTCTTTCTTTCTTCCCTTCTTTTCTTTCTTTCCTTTCTTTCTTTCTTTCTCTCTTTCTTCATTTGTCTGTCTCTTCAATTTTTCTTCTTTCTTTCTATGTCAGTCTTTTCATTCATTCATTCTTTCTTTCTTTCTTTCTTTCTTTCTTTGTCTGTCTGTCTGTCTTTTCAATCTCTTTTTCTTTCGTTCTTTCTTTGTGTAGACCTTTCTTTCTTCCGATTTTTCCTGTCTCTTTCTTTCTTTCCTTAATTAATTAACTCCCTTTTCTGGTTTGTTTATTTATTCATTTGTTTTTTTGTTCCTTTGTTTCTTGCTCTCTTTGATAGCTTTCCATTCTTTCTTTCTTTCTTTCTTTCTTCTTTTGTCTACTTTTTCTTTCTTTCTTTCTTCTTTCTTTCTTTCTTTCTTTCTTTTTCTTTTCGAAATATTTTCTTATTCTTATTCTATCAACCTGCACCATAACACCGATATAATGAATACTTATCATAATGTTAAATTTGACAGGGAGTGTTTAACTTCCGTTACACTTAGATATCTTATCCAACACATTTTTTTGTCACACCTCTTGTATACGTGCAGTGCTGAGAAGTTCTCGGTCCGATTAAGATAGGGATGACCTAGAGCAGTGTTTCCCAACCTAAGGTCAAAATGGGCCATGACAAATTTCAAGTGGGTCACAAAAAATCTGTAATTTTTACTGGGCCAGCGGGTTAATATATGGGCCACACCTTCATTCAATAAGCTATGGCCCATATATTTGCCAGTTAACCCAGTAAAAATTATAAAATTTCAGTAGCCCACCCGAAAGTTGCCATGGTAACAAGAAGCCATGAAGCGTACATATTTTTACACGTATTTATTTTAGAATTCAAATAATATAGAATTAACAAATAAAAAAAACTAAATAAACAAGAATAAAGTAATAAAATAAAATTATTACAACAACAGCAACAATGTTTAGGTTATGTGAAGACAGAGATGAAACGGGTAGTCACATAATAAGTGAATGTTGCAAACTAACACAAAAGGAGTACAAGACTAGGTGCAACTGGGTGGGAAAGGTGATCCACTGAGAACAATGCAAGAAAATCAAAATTCTACAATAATGGTATTGTTATATACCCCTTCATATCATGTATATAATGTCGAGAGAGGAGAAAGGAGTAGGGTTGTAACTTGTTCTACTTCGTCGCTGGACATTTTTTTCTTTGGGTTTATTTCTTCCTTCTGCTCGGCTGGGTCGTCTATGCTTCTTTCTTGGTTATATTGATTAAGCAAGATTTTATTGTTTTTCTTTATTCCTCATTAAAAGACCACCAGTAATCTATAGGGGTTGATATTGTCAAACTTATATTATATATAATCCGAAATTGCTGCCAACAGGGAACAAATGTAGAAATAAACTTACTTTATTCAAATGATTATAATGAAATTTAATTTTCAATTTCCAATGAATTTTTATATATATTTCAATACATTTTCATAATGAAATCATGTCCAATATTTTTTTTATATTAAGGTTTTTCAATACATATTTATAATGACATAATTTACAACACAATTTCTTATCAATTTTTTTTCAAGATATTTTTGTTATGAAATCATTTCCAATGAATTTTCATATTAATTTTTTTAAATATTTTAAAAATCAAATCATTTACAATGCATTTTTATGCTAATTTTTTCAATAGATTTTTATAATGAAATAATTTCCAATGAATCTTTATATTGATTTTTTGAATACATTTTATAATGATGTCATTTCCAATGAATTTTTATATTCAGTTTTTCCGATACATTTTTATATGCAAAGGATTTTAAAGTAAAATCATTTCCGCTCCATTTTTATAGTAACTTCTTAGTCGACTAGATTTTCGCTTTTAATTAAAAAAAATGAACAAACGGACCTCACGCAAAAAGTATTACGTATAGCGATGAGTCTGTCTTTACTTTTTTAGCAGTAGGATACAATCTGTGGTTTCAGATGATTTTATGAATGACAAATTACTGCTAAATAGATGATTTTATGAATGATAAATTACTGCTAAATAGAACGCGATTATTCATAGCTAGCCACAATCCGCAATAAATATACAACTTCAAAATGTATGAACAAAGTGAAAATGTTATGAACTAACGATCAGATTGCATAGGAATATTGCTGTGTCATTTTTATGTTTGTTTTGTTCTACGGCATATCAAACCTCGGTGGGTCATTTAATGCCGGCCAAGTTTTGAAAAATTCGTAGCGATAGTTTGGAAGAAACATTTTATACTCAATCTTTTTATGAACAAATTTTCTATTTAACCCATAGATGGGATCCTAATAGGTACTACCACTCTGGGTCAGAGTGGACCTGGGAGCAATGGTGATGAAGGGGTACTCTACATTCCTCAGACCTTCAGAACTGGAACCTCACCATCACATAGAGTTTAACGTCACTCTCAGGACACTAAGACCCTCAGCCACAGCCTTCTAGCACATATAGGATAAAAGAAGTTGGGGATTGCCATAAGGGCAATCGGGTCGGAACAATCATATAGGCGTTAGGGCTTCACATAGCCAACCGATTGATCGGAAGGGACCTCTCCGACCGCCCTAGTTTAAGTGAGGGCTAAAATGGAGTGTTGCATGTTATGGACTGCTCAGCCACGAGGATTCCGTCTTTAAGCATCACGGGCTCGCACACACGGCCAACAGGTGGCCCCATTGGGTGGGGTACCCCTCTGCTTAGGTGCAGTCGGTGTATTCTAAAGCTCCAGCCGTCAGGGCTGTGTCATTTTGTCATTTTCGCGGAGACATGAGCTGGGAATGAATAGTTTGTAAAATTGTCTTTACCAGATGAGCAAATATAAAAGCCCAGTTGACAAGGCAAGGCTTTGTTTAAATACGGTTATGTCAATGGGTGCTTTCATGATAACGTTTTATTAGTCATATCTGTTGTGAAACAACATGGAAACAGGTTGATATAATAACAGGAAGTTTAATGATAATTCTATCGTATCATAATGGAGATTGTGTGTTTGTCTGTCTGTAATCGAAAATATGCCACTACTTAAATCACAATTCTCTTTGTTTTTTACGTCACATTCGCCATGATTTCATTTTCCTTTAAACCTCAGTTATTAATAGTTGTTTTACATTTGCATACTGATATTAAAAATTGATCTTAATAAATATATGCTTAGTATTATTGATTTCTAATTGTTTGATTTTATCTTAATGAATATGAGCAAAAATCTCAGGGATACTTCTTAAAAGAAATCCATTAACAAAAAAAAATAACTGTAATTTTATTCTTTACTTCCTATTGTAACTAAGTAATTAAATTAGGAAAATTTAGCAATGAAATACTGGAGAGATGGAAGAGTAAGTTTCAGTTGTTCTATTTTTTTATTATAACCCCCTCAGTTTCAAATATTTTTATCTGCATTCTTATCTAATTTCATGGGCTTTTCTAATTTAATTTAATATATTTTATTACATTAAAACTTAAATACTTGCACCTGGTCGGTGCATATATTTGATAGTAAACTGAAATATATAATAATGACCCACTTTGTTATCGGTTAGATTTTATCAAACTTATTGATTTATCATTGTAGCGGTAGGTGTGTGTGATTGTGATTCGACTTGGTGAAGATGTTCTTCGTTTGTTGTCGGTTGTAAACCACAGCTCGTTGCTACAATTTAGTTGCAATTAAAATATCACAGTGTGAATCGCTGTTCAACCTTCACTTTCCATCGTTCTTTCCCACTACCACAAAATCAGCATGCAGACGCTATCAATCTTAACAAATCTCCGACCAAAAACCAAAACTTATAGTAACCGAAAGACGCCGAAATATTCAATTTATGAATAATATAAAAGATACCGGTCAAGTGTGATACCAATAAGCACTAACGAATAGTGATTACAACCTGTTTAAGTTGGAATGGACTCGGATCTGGCGAAGAGAATTTTCTTTTATCGGATACACCAAAACGCCAGCTGGGAATAGTGGCTATACAAAACTGGAGTATTTAACAGACATCGGGAAAATTCCAGCCGGCTCCAGCCGCTGGACAAATTAACAACGTGATCGCATGAGAGCCGTCTCCCCAAGCAATACCTATCCCCCAATTTAATGTAAAGGGCTGGGTTTATTGCCTAAAGCGGATCAAAAGGGGAATGCTGATAGGCAACACGCATTTTTTTTTATTATGTGCTTCAATTTGTGTGTGGTTTTCAACATTATAAAAGAGCTTGTGTCACATCCTGACCTAATGGAAGGTTAAGGTAAATTCCAAATCCAGCTGGCCGAGTCGGTCGCTGGACAAATTAATCGCTTGATCCTAGGTGTCCCTCCCTCAGGCAACACCTGCCCTTCGATTTAAATTGATATGGCTGGGTTTATTGTTCGGTGCCTGAGGCGCCTCAAAAGAGGAATGCCGACGAGGCACACGCAATTTTTACACTGGCCCACCACGTAAGCTTCGGTTTTTGCGTGGCTCTCCATTTTAATCAGACTTCATGTTCATCTGACATGGTGGAATGTCAGAAAATCAGGAGAATCCGGGTGACCGTTTTCAGCTTCTGGACATCCCCAGGCAACACATGCATCCTCGATTTAAAGAAGTAGGGATGGATTTATTGCTCGGTGCCTGAGGCGTCTCAAAAGAGGAATGCCGATAGGACACACGCAATTTTTATACAGGGTCACTGCATGAGCTTTGATTTGTGCATGCACCCTCACAATAATCAGACTTCTAACATGGTGGATGTCAGTGTTGCAAGATGGGTATATTATTGACTTTTGTGAGCTATGACTACTAATGGAAGGAGGAGGAAGAAATAAATAAATAAGAGATGATAAAGGTTTAAAAAATAGTGATGAGCCAAAACAGGATGAACGATGATTTGACCGTAGCGTGACCCCGAACTGAGAAAAGAGTGTCAGCCGGAAGTCGGGTGTTGACCGGAGCCGGAAGTTTCGGGTGTTGACCGGAACCGGATGTCACGTGGTGACGTGGAACAATGAAGAAAGGGATCGGCCTCTTTTTTTGCTTTCGGAAGCGTAGGGGATCACAGTAGTTTAACAGTTTCTCTCTCTCTTTCTCTCTGCCTTT
The DNA here is from genome assembly GCA_023376005.1 of Doryteuthis pealeii. Taxonomy (NCBI): domain Eukaryota; kingdom Metazoa; phylum Mollusca; class Cephalopoda; order Myopsida; family Loliginidae; genus Doryteuthis; species Doryteuthis pealeii. Next base: position 111,359,234 of record CM042141.1, on the reverse strand, counting down.
CCTCCTCACCGATACAGCACACGAGACGAACCTACCCTGGGAATAAAGGCTGGCAGTTGTGACGACATGTTTCTCGTGTTATAATTTCTATCAACACCATTTTAGCACTGTGAATTTGGAGGCACGTGGACGAGACTCGCTATACAATATATACGCCGCCGCCACCTGACAGATATCGTAGTAGCGCTCGGAAAAAAGGAACAACGCGACATATATCATTTTGGTACCGTGAAAATATACCACAACGGTACAGTCAGAAAATCAAGAAAATCCGAGTGGCCGATGAGTCTTACCCAGGAGATCGGCGAAACACCATCTTCAGTCCACAGCACGAAGGCTGTGGCCGAAGATAGCATCCTTTTCTCAGTGGTTAAAGCATTAGTTATTTCTTAGCTTGCATGATCATGTGGGTTTCCATCAAACCAAAAGTCCAGAGCCTTGGAGCCACACATTCCTTCAGGCTGTGACCCAGGAAACATCATTCTCCCAGCAGTTTGAGCTGCAAGCCATGGATTGGCTTGTCTTCTCTCAGAGGTCAGCCAACCGGTCTCCATACAGCCAAATCCGCTTTTCCGCTGATTGCGATCTTGTTCCTGTGGTCCCTGTACCAGCCGGTCGCAGATCCCGCCTCCTTGCGGTTCCCGATTCAGCCCGCACTCGATCCGGCATTTCTGTCGACCACGACATCCTGCATTTGATCCGGTATTCTGCTGACCATGGTCCTCTTTCTGCTGATCACGTTCCTGTGGCAATCCCTAACTTTCCGGCAAACTGCATACGCCACAGCCTGTTGCCGATCTAACCCTTCTGCTGACCATTGTTCCAACCTGCCATGACCCTGGTAACTGCCCACAGACGATCCTGCTTCTGCTGTCCATGTTTTAGCCTGCCACGATCATGCTTTTAACTGTAGTCCCAGAGGTTATGGCAACAGCTTAGTAAACTTTTAGTCATTTTCAGGACAAATCACAAAGTCTTTTCTCATCAACTAAGAATTTTTTCAGTCCTGACACGGTGAAATGCCATGATCCTGCTTACTGCCCACAACCGATCTTGTTTCTGCTGTTCATGTTCCAACCTGCTACGATCATGCTTTTAGCTATATTTATTGGATTATTTTATGATCTAAGGTGTGCTTCAATACACCACTTAAATTTATAGATTAAGCGAGGTCACGTGATTTAAATCTCAACCAATCAACAGCCCGAATTACTTAATCAGCTGATATTGACAGACGTCCATTTGCATTCATTAACGAACGACCTGCCAGACTGAAGAGCACCAAGGAACAACCAAAGGACGATACCAATATTAAGGGATACTAAGGAGGAACGCAAAATTCTTCACTAAGGATCGCGCTGTGCTTAACACCAAGGATCTCCACTGGATGGCGCTCTTTCTTGAAGCCTAAAGATGGCCACAAAAATCGTAACAGTAGTTCAGAGGTTATAGCAACAGCTTAGCAAACTATCCTTTTTAGAACAAAACACAAAGTCTTTTCTCATGAGCTACGAATTTCTTTCAGTCCTGACACGGTGAGGTGTCCCTATCAACCATATCCAACCGCTTTCTGTCAATCTGGTCCAGCACGTTTCCAGGACTCCGGGAGATCCACAGATCTGGCGACGCCGACGCCTTATCATCTTGGCCTGCGACACTGACGACCTAGCTGCGGTAAGGCAGAAGACGCTTCGACTCGTTATCCTCTTTTGTTCCGTTGTAACCTATGCGCTAGTTAATACGTGTATAAACCTGTTGTTTTGTTAAAACTTAAAACTTCGTGTTTGTCTTCGTTTGCCCGCTTTGTGTCACTTCATTCAACAAATGTGTTAAGGTTAATTTCTGTCGCGGGGCCAATAAAAGATGCCGACACAAATCACGACGATCTAACAAGAACAAAATATTCATTATTGAGTAAAACTTACGGAAGAAGAAAGTGTAGTAAAGTTTATACATTGTTGTATAAATGAAACAAATTCTTATATGTAGATAAGGCTTTTAGGTGAATTAAAGAAAGAAAAATTCTTTGTATTATGAAAGGTTCTAAAAGAAAGGGTTTTCACTTACATATTATAATTAAGTTCTTGTGTGAGGTGTTATAAAAAATGTAGAGACAAGACGCCACCTGTTACGTAGACAGAAGTACGCAAATGTACATCGAGCGAAACGGTCATAGAGAGTAACAGTTTGGTTTTCACGCTCAGTAGTTGGCAACGCCACCAAGCAGCTAAACGGAGAAACACAGGGAGCAACTGTGAAAGTAAAAAATGTAAATTCTACACCATTATTTAATTGTGTGCAAATGTTCCCTGTGCACTTTAAGAAAAACTGCCGATCAAATTCGCTCTGTTGGCGGGGTTTAGAATACGCCGACAGTATCCACTGAAGTGGTGCTAAACACCCCCAGAAAATGTGTGTCATGGGTATGACACAAAACTACATGTGAGGGTGAGGCTCCTGTAATATTACCGACTGGGTTTGGAAGAAAATGTTAAAAAGTCATTCGCAGTGTAATAAATAGCTTGTATATTATCTATCTATTTATACATATATAAAGGGCAGTTGTGTGTATATGTATGTCCGGAGGAAACTTCGAAAATAAAACAATTAATGACAATGTAAATATATATACACATTAAATATCACCAGGGCTTGGTTTTTGAGCAAAAATAATAGAGATTTGATTTATATTCGTGAAGATAATTAAAGGATAAAATTTAAATGGATTTTTTTTCATTTAATATTTCAGATAGTAGAAATTAACATTTCTTTTCAGGGTAGCTGGATCAATGCAAGGTTTTATTTTTGACATAGGGGTTTAAATGGGGAATCCCACGTGGATTCAACTCACGATTCAATAATAATGGATCTGCAGGACTAACTTAAAAAGATCCGACACTGGGTAGCCGCTGCTAGTACATATATCAAGAGCAATTGTGTGTATGTGTATTTCCTGTGGAAACTTCGAAAATAAAACAATTAACGACAAAGTAAATATATATACACATTAGATATCACCAGAGCTTGGTTTTTGAGCAAAAATAATGAAGATTTATATTAATGAAGATAATTTTAAAAAAATAGAATTAAAATGATAACAGAATGGAATTCTTTTTTATTTTAATTAATTAATTTTTTTTGCATTTAATATTTTAAATAGGAGACATTAATTTTTCTTTTCATCAACGTAAGGTGTTTTTTTGTTGTTTTTTTTTTTTACATGGGGATTTTAGTGGGGCATCCTGCGGGGATCCAACTTGCAATTCAACAATAATGGATCTGAGAGACTATCTCTTCTCCATACCTTTACCCAGACGACGCCGGGTAGCCACTTCTAGTTCACTAATAACACTGGTTTCCAAAAAAATATTTTTTTGGAAACCAGTGAGGCAAGAATGTGAATAGGTGTTTTTTACTAATTTGGGTGTGCTGAATTCAAATTTATAAACAGTTTTGTCTATCACCTCTAGTTTTCTGTCTTTTAAATAGTCTCATTTTAGTATATACAGAGTATATACGTGCCTATTTCAACAGTTGCAGCAGCTTATTACAGATAAAACAGGATAGATAAAGAACATTGACGGAATAAATATACTTGGATGACACAATGTACACAATTCATACTACCGCTGATGATTTACTGACTTCTAGTGCACTACTGGCCAGTGCACTACTGGCTGTTGATTGAGACGTGTTGGCTACGCTTAACTGCCAAAATCAGTCTTGATATATAGCTATATATATATAATGTAATGCTATCACTTACATTTATTGCATAATAACTAAAAAAGAAGACATAAGTCACACAATATTAGAAATTAACCCTGAATGCATATACGCCTTTATGTACAGTATGTGTACAAAATGTACAGTATGCATATCTAAAAAAACTAGAGGTGATGAGTAAAACGGATTTCAAATCTGAATTCAGCACCCCCAAATTAGGTTAAAACAGCCATTTTTGTGCTTGCCTCAATTTCTTTGTAAACCAGTGTAAGTTGTAAATTGATGCATCATTGACAGGAACCATAACTCTTTTCTAACCAGTGTACCCTAAGGGACATAAACCCACAACACCAGTGTTATATACCCGTTCATCTGCTGGGTATATAAATGGCGAGAGGAAAGAGGAGTGATGTGTTCTTATTGGTTCTGGTTCATCGGTGGCCATCTTCTTCTGGGCTGATTCCTTCCTTCTTCTAGGCTGGGCTGTCTGCTCATTTCTTTGTTGGTAATAACATTGGTAATGATTAAGCAATACTTAATTGTTTTCTTTATTCTTTATTAAAAACCCAAAGTCTAAAAGAGTTTCCAACCGCGCGGTGAGAAGTTGGCATCTTTGGACAGACGATTGTTACGTTTGTTCCTTTCTACTAACGGCCAAAATCTAACTAAGCCATTTCTTTTATTTGCTCACCTTCAACCAATCAGTGATCGGCGTCTTGGCCAGAGAAAGGTGAACTGCTGTCAATGTTCCTATAACGGTTAATGGTAAATTTCCATTTACCATACCGTTATTTGAATTTTACTACACTGACAGACATAATTCGTCAGCTATCTTCGGTTTATGTAACAACCAGCTCTGAAGATCTGGAGTACTCTTTCATTGTCATTACTCCCTGGTCTACTCTGACCAGGAGTGGTAGCACTTGTTAGGGGGGTTCCACCTATGGATCAAATAGATCCGAATTAAACATTTTAGTATTCGATAGGAATACTCGATATCATATAACTGTGAATTATTAGTGTTAATAATTACTTGACCTATACTTGTTTACTAAGGGGATAATAAAGGACTATTTGCTCGTAAATTCCTACCATAAAATAAACTGAACCCCCATTTTATGTCCATGTTTTTGCAATAAATGTTTTATTTTCTTGCACCCGTTATGTTACAATACTAAATATATTTTATTTATTTATTTTAATATTCACTTCAATGTGTATATTCTAAAAGTTTTTATTTTGTGAGAATTCTTAGTTTTAAAGTGGGGGTTCGTTTTTACACTTCAACTTTTTACACGTAAATTCCTACCATAAAATGCCCAAGCCTAATTTTATGGCAGGAATTTACGATTAAAAAGTTGAATATTACTTTTTGTTGTTATTTCTTTCTTTTTTGGCTTTGGTACTCTAAAATAAAAACGTCAGATTTTAATCATCGTCGACGAAAATAAAATTACGGTCATAAAAGGAGGATCCAATTTATGCCTAAATTGTAAAACGAGCTCCCACTTTAAAACTAAACATTCTCACAAAATAAAAACTTTTAGAATATGCACATTGAAATGAATATTAAAATAAATAAATAAAATATATTTTGTATTGTAACATAACGGGTGCAAGAAAAATAAAACATTTAATAAAAAAAACGGACATAAAATGGGGGTTCAGTTTATTTTATGATAGGAATTTACGAGCAAATAGTCCTTTATTGCCACTAAGGGTTACTTGAAACCATCTAACTGTATGCAGATAATTGACTTCCATTGAATAGAAATAATTAGTTGAAATAATATCATATAACACTTTGCAAAAAAAGATCTCTTAATAAACAACTACACAATATAAATACGAATGTACAATGAACACGAATGTACAACGACCACGAATGACTCTAAGCATAAAATAACCCTAGATGTGTGGTCATGCCGTTAAAATCAATCAATCAATCATATAGACCGAATATACAGTTGACAACCTTTTTTTATTGGAAACTATTGGGGAGATAATTGAACAATTGTGTGTCGTAAAACGTCCTGAAGACTTAAGCAGACAATATTCGAATAAAACACAGCTGACTGGGAATAACAAATAAGTATGTGGGAAACCAGTTTGATTGGTTGGTTGGTTGGTTGGTTGGTTGGATTCTACGGCATTTCAACTTTTGTTGGGTTATTTTATGTCGAAGACGTTTTCTTATTCATTCTTGTTGGGTATTCAATCTTTTTTTATACTAATTTATTAAACATATTTTTAAACCCCATTTTGTATCTCTTTAACCCATAGATGGGATCATAACAGATGGGATAACTACCAGAGGACGTAGAAATAATCGCGATGAAGGGGTACTCCCTACTCCCCCAGAGCTCCAGAATTGGAATCTCACCACTAGATGCTGTTCAATGTCATACCTAGGACACTAAGACCCTCAGCCACCTCCTTCAAGAACATATATGATAAAAAGGGTTTGGATTTACCATAAGAGCAATAGGGTTGGGACAATCATAGAGTTTCTATGGCTTGGCGTGACCAGCCGATTGATCAGAGGGGGACTCTTCGAGCGCCTGTCTAGCTTACATAAGAGCTAGTTACATGTCATGAACTGCTCAGCCATCAGTACTTCAACTTTAAGAATCATGGGTCACCATCCACGGCCAACAAGTGACCCCTGGGGGGGGGGGGCTAGGACTACAGCTGAATAATCAAATTGGTAATTTATCTATTCATCTTCATCTATCTATCTTCTATCTGTCTATCTATTTCATTTTGTATATTTATCTATATTACTTTAAATACTAAGATTTTCTTTTATTCATGTTTGTTTAATGTCTTTTTTTAGTTTAAATAAACAAGAATTACGACAAAAAAGAAGCGACCCCCCAAAAAAAAATTTACTTGTCGAAAAATATCTATCTATCTATCTATCTATCTCAGTCTATTCAAAACTATATATCCATCTTCATATCTAAACAAGAGTTACAACAAATGTCTATAAATGAACAAGAATTATGAAAAATTACAATAAATAAACAAGAATTACGACAAATTACGATAAATAAATAAGAATTACGACAAAAGAAAAAGCCCCCCCCCCAAAAAAAAAAAAAATTTAATGCCCTAAATTGGTTGTTTTCTTTCAAGTAACACCGCCGCGACGACGTAGCTGGGGTCATTAGTTACATAACAGTTACCGGCAAGCAAGTTTTGAGGCAGGAGACCGGGATGGTCTTTCTCATAAATTACCATCAAATTGCTTATACGAGTGAAGAATGACTACACTAGTACATAGGAGGTGTTCGTGGTGTAATGGTTATCGGCCTGAAAAATACGTGAGAAATAGAGAAATACAGAGTTGGAATCTGATGCCACTTGCATTTCACCTAGCGCTAATACCTTGGAGGAAAGTATGCATCCAACTATTCTCCCTCCAGCTATGGGTAAATAATAGGACATACTCTGTTCTTTAACTTTGGTATGACAACCGATCTAGGAAAAGGAAAATTCTGAATTAAAACCTGTTAAACCTTGTGTCACATCCTGCTCGTAGCGGAGTGTCGGTAAATACATACGACGTTAAAGGTTATTCGATGTGCACCTCCAAAATTATTAACTGTATTTAAAATTGTAAGTGATAAGACGCACCGATGTCTCATTATCCTGTCCTTGTGCCAGGCTTGGCTATGTTAGGAAATCGTATCAGCACGGCAGAGAATAGAATTGGTATATTATAAGCTCCACTGATAGAGATGGTGAGGCTACAGTTCTTGATATTTGGGGAGTGTGGAGTACCCGTTCATTGCCTCTAGTCCCAAGTCCACTCTGACCCGGAGTAATAATACCTGTCAGTGTTCCATTCATGAGTCTAATATTTCTGTCGAAAAATTATTCGTATTCAATAGGAACATGTGAAAGACAGCGTCATGTTGGTATAAAACAAAGAGGGATTTTAGGGTTCGCCTTATCACGTGACTAAAACGGATCGGTGACGTGGGAAATCCACTCATTCAATGTAAAAAGGGAGACAATTCTATTTTGTCGCCCAGCACCTTTGGTAAGTTCACCAGTCAAAGAGAAGGAAAACTTTGAATTCAAAGCAGCTTAAAAATCCGCTTAAAATTGACCTTGTGTCACATCCTGTTCGTGGCAGAGGGCTTGGGCAAACAGATGAAATTTTGTTATTTTTGCAATAATTACTTAGAAAACAAAACTTTTTATTGACCTGTAAGATCCTATCGTGAACCCTCTATTTATAAATGTGCTTGCGTATACCCTCCACCCCAAATTTTATATGGAAGCGCTCCTAATGTAACGGTTATCGCCGTAGGAAATGAATATAGTGACTCGAATTCAAATTCTGGACGTGGCTGTTTGGATGTCTCATAGAGCTAATACCGTTGAGAAAAGTATGCATCCAATTATTCAACCAACTATGAGTAAATAGTAGGGCAGACTGTGTATTTTAACATTGGTACGACAACCTATTTAGGAAAAGGAAAACTTTAAATTCAAAAACCTGTTAAACTTTGTTTAAAAATTGACCTCGTATCCTGCTGGTGCGTAGGTGTTGGGTAATTGTATATTTGGACCTCGATGGAGCATATGAACCCCGGTTGTAAACCACTGTTTTAAGACAAAGATACGAAGCTGTGGTTATTCGTTGTTATTTCGAGAAGAATATTATACAATCAAAACGGATATTATTAGGTATTAATTTCTTCTTTTTGTGTAATGTTCTTGGAGTTTGTTTTTTTTTTTTTTTTACCCAAGTGGATTAAAAAAATGTCTGCTGTTCAAATACTTTTGAACAAGGATGTACATATTAACAGAGGATTTTGTTATTTAAAATTGCCATGACTATTCAATAATAAATAGTGTTCATTTTAAAGCTTGAACTTCGTCCTAATGATTTATGATAATGGTTTTGTATTTTCTGTTTATTTTGTGTTTATTTTAAGCTATCAAATTAAATTAAAAAGATTAAGAAAAAATGCAAGCAGCGGAAACATATTCCATTATATGTCAATAAACGTACGACTCAATATTGTTTCAAGGATCTAATAACGGGGATGGGAATTAGTGATACGAGTTGGCGTTAGCTACGCACCGGAGCTAAAGCGAATTAACTTGGAAGACTCGGTCAAGCGGAACCTACTTATGATTGATGAGTCCCGGGTAATTCTGAAAAGAATAAAGAAACTAATTATACATAAAGAATTAGTTTCGAGACAGATGCCAGGGATTATGGACTAGCGTAAGGTTCCTGATTAAGACGATTTGCTGCTATCTCTCGGCAGCTTTCGAGGAAAATAAAACTGTATAATTGCTCTAATTTGTCGTCTGAGACTCTTTTTCATAATGGATGTTTCTATATGATTCATGGCCATTTCACCTGATTCTGTGTCCAGTTAGAAGTGATAAAAAACAAGGCAACATCAGCAGAGGATGCTCATCAGGTAAAAAAACAATGTGACTGCATGAACACGCACGTGTGGACAGTATTGTATATACCACATCAATCCCCCTGTACCATGGTCGAAAAGAGGTTGTTCATCAGACAGGAAACTAATGTGGCTGCATGAACACACACTAGTGGACTGTAATGTCTAAAACCATATCAATCCTTCTGTACCATGGTCGGTGAGAAGAGGATGTTGATTAGACAGGAAAATAATGGGGCTACGTGAACACGGACGTGTGCACTGTAATGTCTAAACCATATCAATCCTCCTGTACCATGGTTGGTGAGAAATAAAATTGTATATAGCCGAAGAGCCACCAGTATTCCGTTCTTAACCCTCACGCGTCGCTACACACGACCAACAGCTGGTCCCATTGGAAGGGTTTTACCCCACTACAGAGGTGCAGTCGACTTATTCGACAGCCCCAGCACCAGGGCGGCACTCGTATGGACGGTAATGTCTAAAGCATATCAATCCTCCCTGTACCATGGTCGGTAAGAAATAAAAAACAGATATTGAAAAGTTAAAGATACATTCAATTGTTTTGCATTATTATTTATTCTTAATTTTCTCCATCATTTGTGACGACGATATTTTCTCCATCATTTGTCACTGCTGTATTTTCTCCATCATTTGTCACTGTTGTATTTTCTCCATCATTTGTCACTGATGTATTTTCTCCATCATTTTTTATAACTGTATTTTCTACACCAGTTGTTACGACTGTATTTTCTACATCATATTTCACTGTTGTATTTTCTCCATCATTTGTCTCAAATGTATTTTCTCTATCATTTATCAACATTGTATTTTCTCCATCATTTGTCACTGTCGTATTTTCTCCATCATTTGTCAACAGTGTATTTTCTCCATCATTTGTCTCAACTGTATTTTCTCCATCATTTGTCAACATTGTATTATGACATTAATACAAATCATTCTTATAAATATCTAGATATTTTAGGACCATCCTAACAAAATATCTAGAGTTACTCCCCTTGAAGAGTAAGTTTTATATAGCCCTTACTTCCTTTCAAAATATTATTACATTGTGCTAATCTGCTACTATGCTTGATCGGGTTGTCTATTCTCTGTCTGGGTATGTATGTTGATTCTCTATTCTCCTGGTAACTCCCTTGAATTTCATCTGTTTTTGTTGTCGCTTTTAGTAACCAACATAAGATGTGGGTATTTTTTCAGCCGTCTTTTATTTAGCCCAAGTTAACCATAACGCCAAGAAGAAGTAGTCATCTTAGAAACACGTCCGCCTCCTTGAAAACCGTGAACTTATTGGCCAATAAATACTGATTCAGATTTTTCAGAGATTTTACACAGCTTCACCACCCCACCCACTTTCGAATTTTACGCATTCATAGTTACGGAGTATAGTGACAAAAGTTGGGCACTATGTTTCAATGTTATAACAACGTAAAGGCTTTTGCATTAGGGCGATTTTGCGCCCCCTGAAGCTGCGCCTCGGGGCAGCCTCCCCTCCATTCGTTCCGCCGCTGTGTACAAGGAGCAGAAAAAACCAGCTGTACTTTGCGTAAATAAACTGACATTTTGTTGCATCCTGCCCGTTGTGGAACGGGGAAGGGTTGTGTAAGTACATAGTCATTAACACCTACTTGCATGTTTCTTATATAAGAGCCAACGTAGCAGTTATTTTTTTTTCTTTTTGCTTAATGGCGTCATTTAATTTGCATATTCAGCTTGAAAAATCAAACTGTACCAAATAACCATGTTGCTATTCCAAATCTGGATTTTATGGTTTGTTTTTATTTTATAACTCATCATCATCATCATCATGTTGCGCTAGTAGCACGGATATCCATGACAATCTCTTGCCAACCGTCCCTATCATTCATTGCCCCACCACCCGCAAGGTCCTCTGCGCAGCCTCCAGTATCCGCGCAGAGCTGGTCAATGTAGGTCTTTGCTGAACGACCCACACTGACGTGCCAGTGTGCAGGTTTCCACGGGAGAACGTCACTTATGAGGTCGTCCTTGCTTCCCCGACAATTTCTAGCGGATTTTTTGTGTGATAGAGGGCAGGTGGTTGTACAGCTGCTTTTCCGTCGGGTGTTGTTTCCACGATGTGTTCAATAAGGCAAGCAACATTTTTGCAACTCCCATCTAGATTATTCTCTAGGCGCTTTATCAGGGTCCAAGTGGGACAGTCGTACGGTAGCAAACGAAATCATTTTCTGTTCTGAAACTGTTAATGACTTTGGCCTTTTTTATTACTACAATTTCTTGGGTTAAGGAGGGGAAGAACTCATGAAAAAGCAGTTATCGTTGCAGGAAATGGACGCGACGACCCGAGTTCAAATCTTAGACGAGGCCGTTTGCGTTTTACTTTGCGCCAATGTTCTTGAGAAAGGTATGAATCCATCTCTTCTCCTCTCTAATTATGGGTAAATAGTAAGTCAGATAAGACTCTTTTAACTTGTTACGGCAATAGGTCCAATTTCAAGCACCGTGCACCACGTGATGTGTCATAATGGGTAAAATAGAAGACTAAAAAAATGTGTTTTAAAAAATTTGATTTTTTTAAAAATTCAGTACCCATCAAGAATGTGCAAAACAAAATATATTCAGCATAAATAACCCACCAAGGGTTGATATGCCGTAAAAACCAACAAACCAAACCAAATATACCAAGTTCTATAAATTGAATCATTAAACCTATCTTTTGACCCAGCCTCATGATTTGAGTTTTAATTCATTTAGGTTAAAGGAATAGGAGGCGGGCTCCCATCTAGTTTTGAATAACGAGAAGAGAAACCTTTTGGGTTGAATTCAGAATGTTCCTTCCCCTAGAATGGTTACCATACCAAGTTTAAAGAACCCGTCTGCCCTACTATTTACCCATAGCTTGAGGGAGAATAGTTGGATTCGTACTTTTCCCAAGGGTATTGGTGCTATGTGAAGTATAAACAGCCGCGTCTAGGACTTGAACTTGTCTCACGGTGTCCGTTTCCTATAACGGTAACCATTACACTACGCGCCTCCACAATTAAGAGTGAGAAGTCAGAAACCATATCCCATTAGTGGAAAGCGTACCAATCCTTGCAGGATCAAAATTCTGCAAGTTGTATGTGGTTATCTTGACTCATCAAAACTTCAAAAGACTTTCTTATCTGGAAAATAAAACAGGGTCAGCGAGATGAATCAAATTTGACCATCAACGGATAGAAACGAACTCAAATCAATAAAACTTTGCAATTCAAATTAGTGAGTCAACCAATATCAATTGCTACATTCTTTGTAAGACGCTTTATGCTCTTTCTACACAACATTATATTGGGGAAAAAAAACTCCTATTCTGTCTATCATTGGAGATTACGACAAATAATGAATAAACGATGGATTGATTGATTTTAACGTCATGTCAATACGTCTGGGCTGCCGCCTTTCGATGAGTGAGATTAAGTGAGATAAAGGTTATTCGCTTGGTTCCAGGGGCAGGGGGTTCTGTCAAGCAGTACCTGCCCCTTCGTCTAAAATAGGTGAGGACAGTGCACGGTGCCTCAAGTGAAATGCTGAGGGAGCGAAAGGTTTTTTTTTGGGGGGGAGGGGGTGCAATGGTCACGTATGAGTTTCGGTTTGTGCGTGGCTTCCCACGGTAAAATCACTTCAAATCTGTTCTGGGTGTGTATAGAGTCGTAAAAATCTCCTGAGGTTATTTTATTCCTAGAGTTTGGTGTTGGCGTTCTGTTTTATGGCATATCAAACCTTTTCGGGTCATTTAATGCCGAATCAAGTCATCTTGATATTAGGTTGCTAACAGTACCTGCTGTTTCTTAAATCTTTGCATACCAAATTTTCCCCACGACTGTGCCAAATTTTTAAATTATTTTTTACTTGTGTGATGTTCCTTATTGAAAAAAGATCAAGTACCAGTCTCAGACAAAAAAAAAAAAAAAAAAAAAAGATACCAGAGGTGTTCACGCAGTGATTTTTTGTGTAAATAAGTGACACGTGCGAAATACCTTAATATCATTATTATTAATTTCACTCTATTAAAGTTTCCGCGCCAGTTTTGTATAGTCGGTTTTCATTGAGAGCTGAGTGACAACAAGTCCCGTCAGGTCTCTTGGACTCTTCTAAGTATTCAAGCTGGTCTTAACAGTGCTGTATTCTGAATTGCCTTCATTCTTCCTCTGGGTAAGTGCAGTGTTGCGAAGGTGTCAAGTTGTCACTTAATTTCAAAAGGAACCAAAAGCCATTAATTATTGTTTCCCTAAAGGATGAAAATAAAAATGAAATTTATTGTATACAGTGCTCAGGTGCACCACAACTCATCAAAGTCTCATGTCAAGTACACAGAATAATGTATTATTGTCAGGAACATGAACAGTTTACAGTAGTAATATGCATGTATGTGTGCATATGTATGTGGAGAGTGGCATCAGGTATAGTGTCGGCGGACTACAGGAAGCATGGAGGCTTTGAAAGATTCAGTGCTTTGGCAGCCTACAACAGACGCAGGCAGTTTATTCCATGTCTCCGCAATTCTGAGCGTGAAAAAATGTTTCCGAAAGTCATGTGAGCAGTGCTGTTTTCTGACTTTGTACATGCCCACGTGTGTTAGAAAGATGGAGATCAAAAAGGTGCTCAATGTTGCTGTTGTTAAGATGATTAATGACCTTATGAGCGTTTATCAGGTCAGTTGCCAGACGCTGAAGTTTCAGCGAATCCATTCCTATAGCAGCGAGACGTTCAGAGTATGGCAGATGCCTAATGGAGGGTATTCGTTTGGTTGTGCACGTCTCTGTTAGAAGAAGTTAAGAAACACATTCTTAAACTTTGTATTAAGTTATTCGCTGGTTTTGAGACATGTCAACTCTTGATGGGTTATTGTTGGAAGGGGAGGGGGGATATTTCACCTACAAGAAAGATGGACTCGTCAAACGAAAGACAACAGTTACAGACTAGACCAGCTTCGTGGTAGTAGCTAGTCTTGCTAGCAGAGTATCCATTACTGTTGTTTGAACAAATGCGCGTTCGACTCTATTATTTAAATACCCTTGTGCTTAAGGATAATAAACCTATTTATTAACCTTTTTCGGATTCAATTTTGTTTATTGTTAAACTCAGTCACAACAGTTATTTTAAACCGAAGTCACTTTTTAAACCAATTATATAGTCTCAAGTAACTATTCCTATTTAATAATGATGATCCGTTGTATACATACAATTATGTTTTCAAGTATTCCTACCTAATACCAATCTCACTAAATCACAGACTAAATATCTCTCTCTCTCTCTCTCTCTCTCTCTCTCTCTCTCTCTCTCTTTCTTTTCTTTCTTTCTCTTTCTCCCTCTAACTCTCTCTTTATTTATATTACAATCCTATCAACAAACCAGCGTACGGCAATCCATTTTATTGTTCGTTCTCATACTGGAGGATGAACTCATGACCTCCAGCCTGTCAGTCAGACCCCGGTATCTTCTCGATCTCTAGCAGCCGGTAACACACACTCAGCTATTACATAACAATAGCTTTTTGTATCCACTCTGGAAAAATTGCAGAATTCCTTTGGCTGTGTTCCACGAAATATGTGAAAAATATATTCATAAAAAGTGCTTTGGTCTCAGCTATTTTGAGTTTACTGGTTATAACACCAAACTGTATCCAGTTCTGGACCCTTGTAGAAGAATAGTAGTGGTACTACTTAACCCATAGCTTGGGGATAAAAGGGGTTCATATCTTTCTTAACGGTATTAGTCAGAAAGTGAACTCAATATTTCGACTGGATTTCGAACTCGTTTACTACAATGTTGCAGTCCAGAATGCTAGCCACTACGCTACAGTGAGCCCCATTTTAATAAAATCGTGCTGTAAGTGTTGTTAATGTTATTTCACCGATGATTTGAAAAAAAATGCATATCGTTAACTCTTTGCCTACTTTAAGTCGCTCACTGCAGCTCCCCCACCTCTGTGACCCTACCGTAAGCAAAGTACAAAAACTGATGGTTAGTTCATTATAATTGAGCAAAAGGACATGACTTTATCTGAATAGAATGAGCTCTAAAGTGAATAGATAGTGAACTTTGAAATATCCCATCATACAGGTAAAAATAAGCAAGAAAATTTGATACAACGGGGGGATTTGGTAATCAAAGAGTTAAGTGAGTTAATAATAGTATTTATATGGTCTATTGAGGAGTCATTTAGGAGTTTTCCATAAGGAGAAGGAAGTTACTTGATGAGTAACGAAACTCACCAGAAAGCGTGCGGACTGTAGAATGCTCCTCGATCCATTAGCAAAACCACCGAGAAGTTCAACTCAATGACTGTTTTATTATGTTTGTTTTTGTTTTGGGGTCATCAGGAGATAATGTGCACCGTTTCGGGGCCTTCCTCTCAACGGTTTTATTTGCACACCGCCACCCACCCTCACTGATATGATGCCCCACAAAGTTAATCTAATATATCGTACAATCAAATATACAAAATCTTATAAGGTATTCTGTATATATTTACCAACCCCTCCGCACGAGCAGGATGTGACACAAGGTCAATTTCTTAAGCGAAGTTTAACAGGTTTGAATTCAGAGTTTTCCTTCTCCTAGACCGGTTGCCTAACCAAGGTTAAAGAGCCTAGTCTGTCCTACTATTTACCCATAGCTGGATGGAGAGTAGAATTCATACTTTTCCCTAAAGGGTATTAGCGCTAAGTGAAATGCAATTACCACAACCAGGATTTGAACTCGGGGCGACGAGTCCATTTCCTATGAAAGGTATTCTATAAGGTATTCTTCTATGTACAAAAATGACTATAGATCCACATTTATCAGCTCTGGTTGTGAGTACGTGATCACATTTTTTTTGGGGGGGGGTTGTTTTGTTTACGGCATATCAACCTCGGTGGGTCATTTAATGCCGACAAAGTTGTGAAATAAATTCATTCTTAATGCATAATACAATTTTGTTTATTAACTCATGTTTTTCTATTTAACCCATAGATGGGACCCTAACAGGTACTACCACTCCGGGTCAGAGTGGACCAGGGAGCAATGGTGATAAAGGGGTGCTCCACATTCCCCAAACCTCCAGGACTGGAATCTCACCATCAGATAGGGTTTAACGTCATTCCCAGGACATGCAGACCCGCAGCTACTGCCTTCTAGCACCCATATGATAAAAAGGGTTGGGGCTTGCCATAAGGGCAATAGGCTTGGGGCAATCATATAGGTGCTAGGGCTTGACGTGACCAGCCGATTGATCGGAGGGGGCCTCTCCGACCGCCCGTCTAGCCCAAGATAGGACGAAAGTGGAGTATTGCATGTCATGGACTGCTCATCCACCTGGTTTCCATCCTTAAGCATCACGGGTCGCCACCCACGGCCAAGAGGTGGCCCCATTGGGGGAGTCTTACCCCTCTGCAGAGGTGCAGTCGGTGCATTCTAACGCCCCAGCCGACAGGGCGCCACTTTTTGTTAAGACGTCATATACATTTCTTCTTTGTTAGTTTGTTATTTTGGTAAGTGTCTTTTTATGATTTTTGATATCTTCTCTAATTGCTTTTTCAAAAGTTTAAATTAATATGTCTGTATTGTTCGAGGTGAATGAGTTATTCTTTTCTTTAAGTAATTCTAGGACATTTGCTTCGTAGTGGGAAATTCCCTAATGCGATTTTAAATTTATCACACAAAAGAACGCTAGTGAGTTTAACAATGATGCTGGTTGCATTTCACAAAGCATTAATATCATTGGGAAAGGTATGCACGTGGTGTAATGGTTATCGTCGTAGAAAATGGACTCGGTGACCCGAGTTCAAATTCTGAGCAAGGTTGTTTGCATTTCATATAGTGCTAATACCCTTCGGAAAGGTATGCGTATAACTATTCCCGGTCCAGCTATGGGTAAATAGTAGGTCAGACTGGACTCTTTAACCTTGATTAGGCAACTAGTTTAGGAGAAAGAAAACTCTAAATTCAAACCTGTTAAACTCCGCTTAAGAAATTGATTTTTTGTCACATTCTACCCGCACGGAGGGATTCACATATATATATATATATATATATATATATATATATATGATAATGATATGATATATATGATAATCCCTTAAGAGAAACCTAGGTAGATATTATCTGACTCATTAGGATTACTTTATATATATATATATATATATATATATATATATATATATATTTATAAATTTTTTTGGGGGGTACAAAATTTTATTATTGCTGTAAAAAGACCTCTTAACAAATTCATTATAAGGAGAAAAATAAGAACTAAATATTTTTCTTCTTTGTTATACTATAGAAGGGGGTAAAGGGAGAGTAAAAACGAGTTGTCAGCTGACATGTTTCGATCCTCACTCAACAGAGCTAAATATCGAGGATTATAAAAAATAAAATAGAATAGGTCAAGTACAAAAAAAAAAAAAAAGAATAAGACAATTTCTCTTTTCTTCTTTCTTTCTAATACTAATACTAATATATAGATATATAATAATCTTATTATAATGGAGATTATGTGTTTGTTTGTCTGTAACCGAAACTATATCACTACTCAAGTCACTATCCATTTAGTTATTATACATCACATTCTCCATGAATCATTTTTATTTAAGCCTCAATTATTAATAAAATTGTTTTTCATTATTAATACTGCAGGTCATATCTACGTACTAATAACATGCAATTGTATTTATATGTACAACAAAAAGCGGTTTACAGTGTGAACGGGAAGGCTTATTTGCATATTGATATTTAAAATTTGATTTTAATAAATATGTGCTTGGTATTGTTGATTTCTAATTATTTGGTTTTATCTCAATAAATATGAGCAAAAATCTCGGAGATAAATCTTAAAAGAAAACCGTTAACAAGAAGAAATAACTGTAATTTTATTCTTTACTTTCTTATTTAACTAAATAGTTAAATTAGAAAAGTTTAGCAAAGAAAGACGAAGCTGTTTGCAATTCACATAGCGCTAATACCCTTGGGAAAGGTATGAATCCAATTCTCCCTCCTGTTATGGGGAAATAGCAGGGCAGACTGGACTCTTTAACCATGGCTAGGTAATCAGTCTAGGAGAAGGAAAACTCTGAATTCAAACCTGTTAAACTCCGCTTAAGAAATTGACCGTGTGTCACATCCTGCTCGTGCGGAGGGGTTGGTAAATACATATATACCCGATGCAAAGGGGTATATAACAAGGGTACTTATCAAATTCAAAATAGTATTTGAAGTTACCTCAAGACAAGTAGAATATAATGAGATTCTTGTGGTGGAAGAGGAAGCTACAACTGTTTTATTTTTCGATCATACCCCTCTCTGTTTCAAATCATTTTATCTGCATTCTTATTTAGTTTATTTAGACTTTCTAATTTAATATGATATTATATGACATTAATACTTGCACCCGGAGGGTGCATATATTTGCTAGTGTATATATATATATATATATATATATATATATATATATATAAAGTAATCCTAATGAGTCAGATAATATCTACCTAGGTTTCTCTTAAGGGATTATCAGGATAATTCTAACTCTCTCTCTCTCTCTTTATATATATATATATATATATATATATATATATATATATATATATGCATGTGTGTCTATGTCTGCGTCTGTGTCTGTGTATGCAGGTGTATGTGTACGTAAGAGTGCATGTGTGTGTATGAGTGTGTATGTGTGTGCATTTGTGTATGTACGTGTGTACATTGGCGTATGTGTCTATGTGTATGGATTTATGCTTGAATATGTCCATATGTGCATATGCGTATATGTAGTGTGCGTGTGTATGTGTATGTGTATGGATATGTGTGTGCATCTGTGTGAATGAGTGTATCCATATGTGCATGTGTATCTATGTGTGTTTTGTGTGTATATATGTTTTTATGCATGTATATGTGTGTGGATACATTTGTGTGTATATATATATGCGTGGATATGTGCATATGTATACATGTATGTGTATGTGTGTATGTGTGTGTATGCTATTCGGCTGATATTGACAATAGACCACTTTACTTTACTTTACTACTCCTATGTAATAATTTGTTATATGATTTCAATTAACTAATAATAATAATTCTTAGTAAACAATCATAGCTTCAAGTAACTATTTTTAACACGAATATCGGGTATTCGTATCCAATACGATTAATTTTTTAACAGATCTATTGGTCCATAGATATGATCATAACAGGTAATATCACACCTGGGCCAAAGTGGACATGGGAGTAATTAAGTCAATAAAGGGGTACCCCATACTCCCTTACCCAATTAAACAAAAAAACTAAACCAAACCAACCCGAGGAGTACCTGTTACGTAATAGCTAATGCGCTGGACTGTAAAATCGTAGTAAGCGAGTTCGAATTCCAGTCGCACTATTACGTTCACATTTGGACTCATACCCTTGGGAAAGGCATGGACCCCTCATCCCCTGAGCTATGGGTTGACTAGTAACACTAATGTACTTCTACGGGGATTGTTTCGGCATTAAATAACCCACGAAGATTGACATGACATTAAACAAAGCAATCAAACCAAACCAAATCTTCGTGAAAGAGGTGTTGATTAGAAGGTGATTGGTATGGCTTTTTGTTTAATGGTATATTAAACTACGTGGGTTATCTAATGCTAAAGCCATCCTTGTAGAAGAAAAGTAGTATAGCTTGTGAGGATGGGGGAATTCGTACCTTTCACAGGGTTATTAGTCTAAAAGTAAATACAATAGGGCGACTGGAGTTCGAACTCGCTTACTACGATTCAGCACGTTAGCCACTACGCCACGGGGATTCTCCCTTATTAGAAAGATGGCCAGTTTAATGAAAAGATTTAAAAAAAACAGATATTTTTATTTGGAAAATATTCGACATTTCTCTATTCAGTGTGTTTGCATAATTTTGACAAAAAAGTTGACCGATTTATGCAACTGCCATTTAATCTTTATTGTTGATGTTGGGGGGAGGAGTGTCTGATGATTGGGAGGTGCGTGATTTTCAGTGCATGGGAATTAAGATAACTTTAAAAAAACATTCGCAAGACGAAATAGCATTAAAGCTTAACATTCAAATTTTCTTTCTTTTGCAAGTTATTACTACAACAGTCTTAGATGGGCAACCAGTCTAGGAGAAGGAAAACTCTGACTTCAAACCAACTTTATTTCACTTTGAAATCGGCCTTGTGTCGTATCCTGTCCGTGTCGGAGGGGTGAGTATTACATACTTGGACAGTAATATCTCAGGACTCTTATACAAAGATTAAAATACTCTATAGTCAATTTTGTAATATCTCATCCACAGATAGCGATGTTAATACACGAATAGGAAAGGCGTGAATGGCCACGAACAAATTATCTGTCATATGGAAATCTGATCTCACTGACAAGCTAAAGCGACATCTCTTCCAGGCTGTAGTCATATCAGTACTGCTGTATGGCTGCACCACCTGGACCCTAACGAGGCACCTCGAGAATAAGCTAGATTGGAGCGGCACAAGAATGCTGCGAGCAGTATTGAAAAAGTCGTGGAAACAGCACCCCACAAGGGAGCAGCTGTATGGTCACCTGCCCCCTATCTCACAGACCATCTGAGTGAGACGGACTAGGCATGCAGGGCACTACTGGAGAAGCAAGTGCGAACTCATAAGCGATGTTCTCCTGTGGAAGCCAATACACGGACATGCCAGGGTGGGTCGCCCAGCAAGGACCTACATCGACCAGCTATGTAAAGATGCTGGCTGCAGAGAGGAAGAACTCCCTGGGGCGATGAATGATAGGGAAGGTTGGCAAGAGATTGTCATGGATATCCGTGCTGCCTGCGCGACATGATGATGATGATAGTCAATTTTACTATTTAAAACAAAACTGTATGTTACTATGATTGTTGACTGGTTGGATTTTACGGCATGGTAAAAAGTATGTCGTCAGGGCGGCCTAAAGTCGGTATCAGCCAATCAGCGAAGGAGTCTATCCCCTTTTCACTAGTGCTAGACCAAGGAGATTGTTTTGGCATCTGAGGTGGAGCGCCACACCTACCATCAGCTCCTTACTTTACCGCACAGATCCCCGTGCTACTCATACGCTGAGTTGGCGAGGACCGGAATCAAACTGGGGAACCATGTGGTTTCTAGCCGAACGTTATGCCGAAGACGTTTTTTTTTCCATTCTTGTTGGGCATTCAAATTATTTTTTTTTTTCTTAAACTGAATTTTTTAAACTCATTTTTTAATCTATTTAACTCAATGATGGGACCCTAACAGGTACTACCACTCCGAGTCAGAGTAGACCTGGCAATAATAGCGATGAAGAGGTACTCCATACTCCCCAGAGCACTAGAATTAGAACTTGATCGCTAGATGCAGTTTAATGTTATACTCATGATACTAAAAAGTTAAGCATCTAGCTATGGGTAAATAGTAGGGAAGACTGGGCTCATTTACATTGACATATTTTGATCTCAGATTTTCAATGTTGTATTCTTTGACCGAAAATAAAATTGCATAAACATGTATAAATGTTCAATTTATTTTTGGACTCTGACATATTTTTGATTAGACTTTCAATGCTGTACAACAGTGTTCCCCGTGGGGCGTACCCTCCACCACAGAGTTTTGATTTGATTTTTAAGGAGGCTATTGAGTCTAACAAGGTCTATGTCCAAAACTTCGATTTTTATTTATTTATTTTATTTATTTATCTATTTTAGTTTTCCCTCTATGAAAAGAAGGTGGTGTTAGTGCTGTGGATGATTTACTACTTGTTGTACAGGCCGTTCCTACAGTGGAGAATATACACCGGTTCTCACTATAAATAGTGAGACACCGAGTGAAAAGGTTGTACTGTTACCGTTTAGCGGCAAGCTAGCCGTTCTTGTACCTTATTGTAAATACACTTGTCTCATTTTACCCTACCTCGACTTGACTTCTTTTTTTACTGTTGAACTAACATCACAACACTACTGAAACAAGAAATTGACTGGGTATCACTAAATGATGAGATTTAAGATTGAAGCTAACTAAATTAGTACCGATTATAAAATTCATTTGCAGCTGACCTGAACCACAAGAATCTCATTATATTCTACTTGTCTTGAGGTAACTTCAAATACTATTTTGAATTTGATAAGTACCCTTGTTATATACCCCTTTGCATCGGGTATATATGTATTTACCAACCCCTCCGCACGAGCAGGATGTGACACACGGTCAATTTCTTAAGCGGAGTTTAACAGGTTTGAATTCAGAGTTTTCCTTCTCCTAGACTGATTACCTAGCCATGGTTAAAGAGTCCAGTCTGCCCTGCTATTTCCCCATAACAGGAGGGAGAATTGGATTCATACCTTTCCCAAGGGTATTAGAGCTATGTGAATTGCAAACAGCTTCGTCCAGGAATTGAACTCGGGTCGGCGACTCCATTTCCTATGACTCTAACCATTAGACCACGCGCCTCCTTGCATCGGGTATATAAATGTAGAGAGAGAGAGAGAGAGAGAGAGAGAGAGAGAGAGAGAGAGAGAGAGAGTTGTTATGAGAGACACGAGAAAGGTGGGAAGCATTCCTATGATCTATCTCACATTTTTAAAGTCTTTATATCTTACTTGCTTGAGTAGTTGAGCAGCTGGTGGGTCCCTCTTGTATAGCTGGGACATTTCTAAAAATGCTGGTTTGCCTTTATTTCTTCTTCTTAAAGATGTTGGTCTGTAGAAACTGGTTCACCATTATTCACAAAGACGACATAGGGCTTATTTTTTCGAAATTATCACATCTTTTTATTTTCAATCTGACTTCTCAACCATGGCCGGAGTGAAGCAAAAGATGATGTCTTCCGCTAAACTGCTAACCTAAGCTAAACTTAACTTCCGTTTTCACCTTTCCCAGTGGCGGAAGCCGGGGGGATCAACTACAGGTCATTACCTATCAATCATCTAACCACATTCGATTTTGAATTTCAACGAATTTTAATTAAAATCTAACTACACTAACCGCGCAAAAACAACGGTTTATCAATATATAACTGTTGTGGGGTTTTAAGGGGTCAAAATAAGAACAAAACGACGGGTAACAAATGTAGGAAAATGTATTACAAAAGAGTATACAATTACAGTACAGAGAAGTGGGAAATACGTCCGACAATAGAGTTATGAGCTGACTCGCATTGGCTTACTCCAAGCCATAATTGTCCCTGTTACTTATAGTAACCGTCGGCGCATTCCATTAGTCTATAGTGTATATCACCTATAACAATAACACACTTATTTTATTGTACACAAATATTTACATAGACATTTTCTCCCTTTATTATTTTCTGTCTTTTGTTTATTTCATTTTTACTTTTCATAGATGGTTTGTTCATTTGAAGCTTGTTTAAACCAAAGTACTTATCGATTTAAGCTTCTTCAGCTCAAACGGAGTTTACTTTTTAAATTATAAGAATTTATATTACCACATGGGGGGGGGGTCAAGATTTTAGAGATGATTAGGTGGTGCATGGAGAAAAAAGGCTGGGAACCCATGGTGTGGAATTTGGACATTTAACAATATCTAATAATGTACCGCTTTAGCTCAGTCGGTAGAGTATCCGCCTAGGAACAACAAAGTTCTGGGTTCGATATCAGCCCTATCCAACCAGTCCGTGAGTAGCCCAGCTTGGATCTGTGTGGTAATGTGGGCAGCTGATAGTAGGTGTAGCGCTATATCTCAGACGCAAAAACAATCTCCATTTTTTTAAAAAAATGTTCTTTGTTTTCCTATTTTAACTAATTGTTTGTATTTCATATAGCGCTAATACCCTTGGGAAAGGTATACATCCAACTATTCACCTTCCAGCTATGGGTAAGTAGTAGGGTAGACTGGGCTCTTTGTATTACACCGTCGTCTACTAGAATGGCATCTCTGAACTCAAACCTGTTCAAATTCAGTCTTTTCATATCTATCTATCTATCTATCTATCTCAGTTTGTTCATACCTACCTATCTATCTATCCCAGGCTGTTCATATGTATCTAGCTGATATAAAAGACCACTAATTATGTAGTATTATTATATCACATAGTGCTAATACCCTTAGAAAAGGTATACATCCAAGTATTCTCCCTCCAGCTATGGGTAAATAGTAGGGCAGACTGTGCTCTTTAACCTTGGTTAAGAAATCAGTCTAAAAGAAGGAAAACTCTAAATTCAAACCTGTTAAACTCCACTTAAGAAATTGACTTTATGTCATACTATTCGTGCGGTGTGTGTGTGGGGGTGTAAGTATTCATTCTTAATTATTAAGTACACACTTACATGTTAGCATGTGTTGGGTGGGGTTTTTGGGTTGCTTTTTAAAAAGCAGTCATTGTTTTCCTATTTTAACTAATCGTTACGATGATTCTATTGGATTTTCCACTTCTTGTCGCTCTACAATATAATAAATCTGTCATATTCAATTTGATTTGGTTTTTTGACCAGCGGCAAAAGTTCAACGTCCTCTTCAGCTAAAGTTAACGACATCTAAGGTAAATAAAACGAGTTGTGTCATTAACGTAAAGGCAGTTTCGAAGCCTCGGGCCGCATAATGGTTGGTTGGTTGGATGGTTGGATTTTCCGGAATATCATCTATTTTGCCTTCTCACTTGTGCAAAGGAATTGGGCAACAGTTTAACCAAACGGCCGCGAAAGGACATAAAACAATGAAATCTTATTATAATGGAGATTGTGTGTTTTTCTGTCTGTAACCGAAACTATATTACTATTCAAGTTACAATTCCCTTAGTTATTGACATCACATTCTCTATGATTTTATTTTTATTTAAACCTCAATTATTAATAAAATTATTTTACATTATTAATACTGTTAACCATGTCTACATACTGAAAACATACAATTATATTTATATATACAACGAAATAGCGGTTTACAGTGTGAATGGGAAGGTTAATTTGCATATTAATATTAAAAAATCGAATTTAATAAATATGTGCTTGGTATTATTGATTTCTAACTATTTGGTTTTATTTTAATGAATATAAGCAACAATCTCTTCAATGAATCTTAAATGAGATCCATTAACAAGATGAAATAACTGTCATTTTATTATTTACTTCCTCTTTTAACTAAATACTTAAATTAGAAAAAAATAACAATGAAAGACGAGAGTGATGGAAGAGTAAGTTTCAGTTGTTCCATTTTTTTATTATACTCCCTCTGTTTCAAATCTTTTTATCTGCATTCTTATTTAGTTTCATTAGCCTTTCTGATTTAATACAATATTTTATTACATTAAAACTTAAATACCTGTACCCGGAGGGTGCATATATTTGCTAGTAAAAATAATAAAAGACAAAACTGGAGACAGTAAATACAACGTAAAAGTTATGCATTATTAACAAATACGTACATTTGAGAAGAAATAACAAAAAAGAGTATAGAAAGTTCAATGACTCTCGACAAAAATCAGGTAAAAAAGATAAAAGAAATGGAGTATGTCTCTTTATATATTTGTGTGGATGCGTCTGGGTCGAGCGACGAACTCTGGGGGAACTGCCGAAAGTCCGAAATTAAGCACCACATAGTTGGTTTTGAAATACACCAATGAGCTCCAGTTTTGGAGAGTGTTGATTACTCTTTTATTGCCATTACTATCAAGTCTACTCTGACCCGGAGTGGTAGTAACTGCTAGGGTCTCATCTATGAGTCAAATATATATGTTTGAAAATTATTCCTAAAAAACTGTATCCCCGCCCTCCAAAAAGGGGTCTCTTGACACTAAACTGCATCTTATCGTGAGGCTTTAGTTCTGGGGAGTGTGGAGTACCCCTTCATTGCCATTACTCCACTCTGACTCGGAGTGGTAGTAACTGTTAGGGATCCGTCTATGGATTAAGTAGATACAAAATCAGTTAAAAATATTCAAGATTCGAGTCAATAAACACATTAGCATAATGACCAAAGTCTTTTGTCTGATTTATAGGTCTAATCTTCCACCCAGAAAATCTCCAGTCGACATTTCTTCTATAAATTCTTACTGCATATTCCAAGTCTCTGGACATGACTCAGGTTATCTATTTCCTCGATAGTAAAACAAGGAGTATCCAGAGGACTACGAATTGCTGTAAATGTTATTTGGGGTAAACCATGGTAATAATTTCTACACAATTTACCTGGTGACCCAGTAAATGCTGTAGGGCTTCTTGTAGTACCATTGTAGTCTTGTACCATCAACATATCTGAAAAGAGCTTGAAAGAGAAGTTCATTTTGATGCAAGGAACCACTGATTGTGTGTAAATTTCCATGTATCTTTTTCTCTAGAAATGTTACAAATCCAACCTCAAAACTTGTGTTTGTATTGGTGAAAATATTCAAGGTCTGTCTGAAAATCATGACGCAGGCGAGTCTATGTCGTTAGGGGTGTTGGGACCGATTTTCGTCACTACACTATTTGAAATATAACGCCTCGGGCTCTCCATGTTTGGTAACCTACTTAACCCTGGATGGGTTGATGTGCCGTTAAAAATCAATCAATAAATCAATCAATAGATCAAAATAGATTTCTGAGATATTTTTTCTTTTACTTTGAAAATACGCGATACTTTCAACGTATTTTCAAAGCAAAAGAAAAAATATCTAAGAAATACGTTTTGATTTATTGACTGATTTTAATGGCACATCAACCCATCTAGGGTTAAGTAGGTTATCAACTGGATGTCCAATTTGACGTCTAAAATTTACCCCCCCCCTCATATTTAACAATGAAACTTGAATAAAGGTTAACATGATCTTGTTTTTGCCTGTTAAATTTCAATTGATTTAATGGTGCGAAAATGTAAACATTGTTTTCGTTCATAATTTTCATTATTTTCGTAAACTGAATTTTTAAAAAAAGGTCATCAGGAGTCTTTTTAATGTTTCTTCTTTTGCATGGTTTAGAAATTTTGAAGATAATATTAACCTTTATTCATGTCTCATTGTGTTAAATATAGGTAAGGGGTACATTTTAAACGTCAAATTGGACGTCCCTATAGATCATATTTGTGGTGGATGGTGTAGCCCTTCCCAAATGGTTTTTAAACGTCAGCAATAGTAGCAATTCTTTTTAATGGTGTAAATATCTTTTTAGAATCTAAAAAATTAAAACGCACAAAAAAGTTTCCTGTAGGCATTTTTTGTTTTTATAATTAATTTTTTTTTTAGTGTCTTGTTTAAGTTAAATTCTAAATAGCTCTGTTCCCGAAAACTAGTCTCAAATTACAGTGTACAACTGTAGGCGTGGCAGGGAGTTTTACTCGGCAGAAATGTGTAGTCACTAAAACACCCTAAATATTCACACAGTGATAAGAAACGGGAGACTGATTTGAATGGCATAACATGGGAGTGGAAAGTTTGTTTTGTTTTTTTCCCCCTTTAATTTTTTTCTTTCTTTTTTTGTTTTTCTTTCTTTTTTTTTTTTTTTTTTTGATTTTTAGTAAGTTGACAACGAACTCTAAAAATATGACGTCACTTCCTCTTCGACGGTAATTCCCGCCATTCGTCACATAAACCGAATGTTACGTCACTAGACTGACCGACATTTTTTTTTACATTTTTCTTTTTTTTTCTTTTACTATTTTGTTTTACTTTTTTCTAATTTTTTCTTTTTCATTTTTCATTTTTCTTTTTTTCCTTCTCTAACACATGTGCTTATTTATTTTGTCTTGTTTTCTCGGCATGAAAGCTGATTGGTTGGTTGGTTGATGTGTAATGGCATATCAACCCTTGTGGGTTATTTAATGTCAAATCCTGTTTGTTTTTGTTTTTTGTTTTGTTTTGTTTTTTTGTTTGTTTTTGTTTTTGTTTTTTGTTTTTTCATTTTTTGTATATATATGATTTGATTAATAATACTCGCAAAATTAAGTATTTAAGTTTTAATGTAATCAAATATTATATTAAATTAGAAAGAATAACGAAACTAAATAAGAACGAATAGAAAAATATTACACCTATTTTTATTTTATTTTTATTGATATCTATATAAATTATATATAGGATTGCTTTTAATATGTTTCAATAACATAATAGTATTAGAAATCAGTAAAAGCAAATAATAATTTATTAAACCCAGTTTTGTTAAAATCCTTATGCAAATTATTCCCTCCATATATTATATAAAGCTTTATTTCTTAGAGATATATAACCCATATTTCAGGATTTTAAATGTATGAATGATATGGGAAATTTTGCAGCAAATCTAACCCAGATAGACTTTCATAAAGATAGTGTTAATAAATAAGATGCTAATTAAGATTAAATAATGACTATCTCATAATTGTTGAGAATATAACTTAAATAACTAAGCAAGTCGTGACGTCAAAGATGACGGAGTTTCGGTTACAGACAAACAGTTACATAATCTTCATTATAATAAGATATCAAGAAATAATTTTCAATAACTTCATGTAAATTAATGAAATAGATCACTAATTAGGACTGAGCCTATTCTAGTAGTGACCACCCCAAGCGGAGTTAAACTTTTTCCACGAATTATGTAACATAATTTTGCGTTGATTTTGGCTATAATTGGTTGGTTGGTTGGATTTTATGGCATGTCAACCCTTGGATTATCTAATACCAAAGACGTTTGGTTTAATCATTCTTGTTAACCATAGATGGAACTCGAACGGGTACTACAACACCGGGTCAGAGTAGACTTAGGAGTAATGGCAATGAAGAGGTATTCCACACTCCTCAGAGCTCCGGGACTGGAGCCCCAGCACTAGATACAGTTTAAAGTCATACTCAGGACACTAAGACTCTCACGTGCTACCTTCTAGCATAAAATATAATAGTAAGAATTGAGGGTTAATTCCTAGTTGAATAACATGATATTACAGGGTGACCCAGAAAAAAACAGAATCCAAATTATTTATTTTCCCATTAAACTAACCCTAAACCCCAACCCTAACCCTAACCCTAAACCTTACCCTTACACTAACCCTAAACCCTTACCCCGCCCTAGGTGAGTAACATAATATTACAGGGTGACCCAGAAAAAACAGAACCCATAAATTTTATAATAAAACTGTTAATTTTTAATTTTTAATTTTTTTCTGAAGTTTAAGTCCAACAAGGGTTAGGATTGGGGTTTATGGTTAGTTTAATGGGATAATAAATAAATAATTTGGGTTCTGTTTTTTCTGGGTCACTCATGTTACTCAACTAGGAAATAACCGAGTTGTGAGTTTGCCATAAGAGCCATTAACTGGGTGGTAGTACCTGTTAGGGTACCATTTGTAGACTATATTTTAAAAAATGAGTTTAAAAAATGTGTTTAAAAATTGCAT
Source organism: Doryteuthis pealeii (assembly GCA_023376005.1). Lineage (NCBI taxonomy): Eukaryota > Metazoa > Mollusca > Cephalopoda > Myopsida > Loliginidae > Doryteuthis > Doryteuthis pealeii. The sequence continues at coordinate 111,329,770 of CM042141.1, read as the reverse complement.
ACCCAACAAAAACGTCTTCGGCATAAAATAACCCAATGGGTTGACATACCGCAGGTCTCAACCTACTAACGAACCAAGCAAGCGTAACGCCACGAAGAAATGGGTGTGATCCCACTGGTCTCTTATTTTCGGGTGCAGTACCAATTCTGGTGATTGGGAAAGCCATCGGCTCGATTTGCGTGTGAGCTGTTTTCTCAAATGGTCCCGATGCAACGTGTAGAATTGGACATAAAGTCGCAAGTATGGATTATCCAGCGAGGATTAAACTTTGTTTTCAGGAGTAATGGATCTGCGAGACTAGTTTGCTAACCATTTATGATGGAAAAAGTCGATGAACAGCCGTGAAAGCCGCACAGACACCAACCCCGCCATACACATGCTCAAGATCACATCAGTACTGACGTAAGCATTGACTCATCTTGTGATAACAACGGAGGAAGAAAGTCGTTATATATATATATATATATATATATATATATATATATATATATATATAACGAAAATGGCATGGCATATATACTTAACTAATGTTAATAACTAAAAGAAAACGTTTAAAATATAATGTACTTACAATTAAAGGTCGTTGGAAAAGAAACATCAAAAAATGATTTGGTATATTTCGTGAAATCCTATCCCCTTCTACTGGCAATAAAAATTAAATTGTCAGAACACTTTCCTTTATGTACATATATATATATATATATATATATATATATATATATATATATATATATATGGTGATTGCCGCTTCTTGGCAGAATAAGGCCATTTCTACTAGTAGTTCAGTTGTGAGCAGTTGTGATGGCCCACGGATCCAGCTTGTTTTTATGTACCCTGTCACACATATGAAACCCTCGAAATACAGGCCCTGCCACACAGGTCAGACTTTAAATGTAGGAAATGTTTCCATGGCGTTCGTCATGTGTCGCTTCAGAAAGGAGGGCTCGAGTCACCTTACCTCAAACTTCTTACAGCTACCATCGGCCTGTCTTTCCATGAGGATGTGTATCTAGCCCAACTCTTCTGTCAATTGATATATATATATATATATATATATATATATATATATATATATATTATATATTCATTTATGGGTACTACTATGTGAACATAGCGTAAGTAGTTAATCCAATAAGGCTCAATATATTGTGAATATAGAGCATTAATAGTCGTAGAAGAAGTTATTTCCCGACCGCGGTTTCGGTGTTACTTTAACACCTTCATCAGGGGGAAGCATGTGTCTACAGGAAAAGTTTAAAATAATTAGATTCCCAAATAAAAATGACTTAATTAATAAAAAGGATGAGCTCTAGGAAAATGTATGCATAGATTACGCAATGCATTTGAATACCAATAAGATATCATTGATCAATAAGGACATAATACAGTAAAATTATGATAAAGCAGTAACAAAGAAAAACTACTAGAAGAAATAAAGAAATAAATAAAAAAATGTAGCCAAACTCCAGACTAACTGACCCTATAAAGGTCAATAGAGTAAGTTGAAGATAGTGGTAAGGGGTAATAAAAGTATAATGTTACAGCACACTACTACCCACGTAGGTCAAAATAGGAGGAGTTTAATGTGTGTGTGTGTGTGTGTGTGTGTGTGTGTGTGTAAAATGAAACTGGAAGTGAATCCGACGGTATGTTGAAAAAATGAAGAAAATTCGACCTTCATTTCAAATAAGGATTTACTCTGATGAAGGTCGAATTTTCTTTGTCTGCGGAACATTTCTACATTTTTTCTATTATCATTATTTCATTTGGCTATTTAAAAATAATAATAGTTTGAATAATGTACACATGGATAAACTCCTGACCGAAACACGTGTAAGTAAAATTGATTAAAATATCCTATATTATCCATTCTATACTTTCTTTCCTTTATTCATTTTTTCAACACAACACACACACACACACACACACACACACACACACACATATATATATATATATATATATATATATATATATATGACCAGACAAGTTGTTTATGGGAATGATTCTATTTAGGACCCTTTTTATTATAGATATATCAAAGATTTTGTGGTCCTTTCGAAGAGCTCACTTTATGACGATTTGTTACCAATATACAGACCAATCATCATCATCCTCATCATCATGTCACGCCAACAGCACGAATATCCATTACAACCTCTTGCCAACCGTCCCTATCACTCATTGTCCCTGGCAGGTCCTCCGCGCAGCATCCAGTATCTGCATAGAGCTGGTCTATTTGATGGACGACTCGTACTAGCGTGTCGATGTGCTGGTTTCCATAGAAGGACGTCACTTATGAGTTCATTTTTACTTTGCCAGCAGACCAATACTTATATGATTGATAAAGAAAAGGCTTAAATGTCAGTCATGTTAGCGGTTATAAATTTATTACAACCACAATTTAAGAACTCTAGTTTATTTCAGACAGCCATACAATTGAGAAAATGAACAAATGAAATATATTTCCCTGGATTGGGCTTAATTTGTTAGTAGTGGTTTGGGCCTTTTTACGCCATATTTATATAACTGGGTACATTTTGGGTTTAAGATGCTTGTAAGCGGGGTAAGTGGAGCGGTTGTATGAGGTGGTGTTTGGGGTTAGTTAAGGCAATGCCCTCTAAGATATCAGGCCTGTTCATTGGATGTGTGACGTCACAAAAGTAGGCCTTCTTCGAGCCTTCGAAATAGATATCGTTGTCAAACTCGTAAAGACAGTAAATAAACAAAACAATATGTTACGTTTCATTAAACTTTAATAACTGAAATTCGTTCATAATTTTATTTATTTCAAATTTGAAAACAATTTTTATAAATTATAACAAACATTGTTTTGATTTGCATGCTTTTTATTTTAATTTTTAAAAAACTGTAAAGGTAGCGTTGAGGTACACAAAAAAACACATACCGTTACATTAAACTTTAATAACTGAAATTCGTTGATATTATTATTTTTTTTAAATTGAAAACAATCTTTTATAAATGATAATCAGTATTGTTTTGATTTACATGTTTTTTTTATTTTAATTTAAAAAAACTAAACTGAATTATGAATAAATGAACAATCAATTATTAGATAAACAGATAAACAAATTACAATAAATGTAAATAAATATATTAAATATAAATTTGATAAAGTTTAGATAAATTATAATCAGCATTGTTTTGATGCTTTTTTTTCAATTTTAATGATTATTCTGTAAATTTACAATGTTGTAATTATCAAGTGATTACAGGAACAACTAAATTATGAATAAAAGAACAATCAATTATTAGATAAACTGATAAACAAATTACAAGTAAATGGTGAATAAATATTGTTGATTAAATGGTAAGCTCAATTTTAAAACTGATAGCATTCTAATTTTTTGTTCACACTCAAGCACTTGCCATATTGAGATATTATACTGATCACCACTAAGTCGCCAATATTGACCAAACCTTGCCTCAATGTGATCAGTTTGAAATTTGCCAGGTAATATGGATAGCATTTCCAATTCTTCCATGCAATACTTAGTCAGTTCTAGAAATGCATAGGTTGTATGATGCAAAGCAGTGAAAATTTCCTTGTTAATTTGCCATTTTTTCGAAATGCTATTCCAAGATTCTAACCAGTCACAGAATACAGAGAGAAATCTAAAACTTTCTTCATTTACTCTAAGTGAATTACAGTATTTATGTCTAAGCCGACAACCTTTATATGGTGTTTTTACATTCATTATTGTCCACCAAATATAAAATATGTTTATATATTCTGCAACTTCTGCAAAATTAGGCAAACATTCCTGTTTTCCTAATGTCAATCATCCCTGAATAGTGTATTCATTGAAAATTTGCAGAACTAAATTAACAAGCCTTTCAAGACTAGTAGGAGAAAGAGCTTCTGAGATCAATTTATAACAATATTTCAAAATTGACAGAGATTCCAGGGCATGAAGTTTCTGTAATGTAACAAAATGGGGCACTTTGGATACTATTTAATTCATGATTTCCATTTTGACAACATTTTGGAAACAGCATGCATTTAGTTGCATCTTTTTGACTAAGCCAATTGTTTTTAATGTATTTTAATATATGTAGTCGAATAGGAAGAAAAGAGGCTGAGACATAACAAATGCGTGTGGATATACAATGAAAAGCTTTTTTTTATAAGAATTTATTTCATTTTTATTGTTATTAGAATCATTATTATTACTATTATTATTAGAATAATTTCATTATTATTAGAAGCATTATTATTGCTATTAGAATCATTATTGTTACTATTATTATTATTATTAGAATATTATAATGAATCGGCCGGCGCCTTCTTCCTTGGGACTACTTATACTGATGTCACACGTGAGTTGGAGTTCAGTGGATAGGCCTGTTGTATCTTAGAGGGCATTGGTTAAGGTGTATATTATATTCTGCTGTGAAATGGGGTCTATTTATCGGCTAAATTTCTCTTTTTCCTCACTGTCCTACTTATACCAACAACAACCTTTTCAAAACATTTTACGTTGTAATTTAAATTTAAATTCTAATTTCAGAGTCCAAAGTATTTCAATTTTTTTCGAAAGTAATTATAACCAAATTTTAATTTTTACATATAATGTACTAGCAAATATTTTAATTTTTACATATAATGTACTAGCAAATATATGCACCCTCTAGGTGCAAGTATTTAAGTTTTAATGTCATAAAATATAATATTAGATTAGAAAGGCTAATTGAATTAAATAAGAATGCAGATAAAAAGATTTGAAACATAGGGGATAAAATCGAAAAATAGAACAACTGAAACTTACTCTTCCTTCACTCTTGTCTTTCATTGCTAAATTTTCCTAATTTAACTATTTAGTTAAATTAGGAAGTAAAGAATAAAATTACAGTTATTTCTTCTTGTCAATTGATTTCTTTTAAGATTTATACCCGAGATTTTTATCATATTCATTAAGATAAAACCAAACAATTAGAAATCAATGATACTAAGAACATATTTATTAAAAATCAAATTTTTGATATCAATATGCAAATTAGCCCTCCCGTTCACACTGTAACCCGCTATTTAGTTGTACATATAAATATAATTGTATGTTATTAGTATGTAGACATGGTCAACAGTATTAATTATGTAAAACAATCTTATTAATAATTGAAGTTTAAATAAAATAAAATTGTGACATAGATAACTCATGGAATTGTGACTTGAGTAGTAATATAGTTTCGATTACAGACAGATAGATATTGAATCTCCATTATAATAAGAGAGGTAACATATAACGTCTTCCAGCACATATATGATAAAAAGGTTTATGCGTTTGGCATAAGGACAATTATATAGGTACTATGGCTTGACGTGACAGCCGATTGATCGGAGGGAGTCTCTCCGACCGCCCGTAAGTAAGTAAGGGCCAAAGTGGAGTGATGCATGTCATGGACTGCTCAGCCACCAGGATTCCGCCCTTAAGCATGACGGGTCGCCACCCACAGCTAACAGATGGTCCCATTTGGGGATTTTACCTCTCCGCAGAGGTGCTGTCGATGTATTTGTGGAATGAGTGGAATAGAAAATGGTTTAACTTAGTCTTTACCTGCTTTCGAAAAATGACCACACATTGATTTAAGATACAAAATTAAGTTGAAATTTTAAGGTAACTAACAAATATGAACTATAAACAATGATTCACCCTAATCCCCATGTTAACACCAATCATTGGGTCATATCTCTAGATAGAAGTTATGGTTATTTCCTATGAGTCTAACATGATCAAAGGGGAACCACTCTTGACTGATAAATTATTTATTTATTTATTGATCTACTAGGAAAAAGAAGACGGGGTTAGGGTTATGGTTAGGGTTAAGATTAGGGTTAGGGTTTAGGGTTAGTTTAATGGGAAAATAAATAAATAATTTATCAGTCAAGAGTGGTTCCCCTTTGACCATGTTAGACTTATAGGAACTATAATATAAGTTATTTACTAAAGTATGTACTTACAATTGAGTGTGTAAGTCATAGTCATTATTAATATGAAGAAATAAAAACAGCAAAAATCATGACAAATGGTAGGATTAAGAGAATGTTTGTTTTCACAATTATTTGATCTATTAATAGTACTAGCAAATATATGCACCCTCCGTAGGGTGCAAGTATTTAATTTTTAAGGTAATAAAATATTGTATTAAATTAGAAAGGCTAATGAAACTAAATAAAAATGCATATAAAAATATATAGAACAACTGAAACTTACTCTTCCATCACTCTCATCTTTCATTTTTATTTTTTCTAATTTAAGTATTTAGTTAAAAGAGGAAGTAAATAATAAAATGACAGTTATTTTTTCTTGTTAATGGATTTCATTTAAGATTTAATTGAAGAGACTTTTGCTTATATTCATTAAAATAAAACCAAACAATTAGAAATCAATAATACTAAGCACATATTTATTAAAATCACATTTTTAATATCAATATGCAAATTAGCCTCCCCATTCACACTGTAAACCGCTATTTTGTTGTATATATAAATATAATTGCATGTTGTTAGTATGTAGATATGCTTAACAGTATTAATAATGTAAAACAATTTTATTAATAATTGAGGTTTAAATAAAAATAAAATCATTGAGAATGTGATGTCAATAACTATGGGAATTGTGACTTGAGTAGTAATATAGTTTCGGTTACAGACAGACAAACACACAATCTCCATTATAATAAGATTATCTATTAATAGAATCGAATTGATTCAAACTATTGTGAAAACAAACATTCTCTTCTGGAGAAACCTGTTCTTATGTATTTTCCTTCTTTAGCTCAGTCGGTAGAGTGTTCGGCTAGGAATCACAAGGTTCTTGGTTCGATACCGGCCCTCACCAACTCAGCGATTGAGTAGCAAAGGGACCTGTGCGGTAAAGTGAGGAGTTAATGGTAGGTGTGGCGCTCCACCCCAGATGCTAAAGTAATCTCCTTGGTCTAGCGCTAGTGAAAAGGGATAGACTCCCTCGCTGTTTGGCTGATGCCGACATAAGGCGCCCCCGACGACGATATATATATATATATATATATATATATGAGGAAAGAGGATTGGAATAAATCCGATAGAATGTGGTAGAGATATGAGGAACACAAGGACAAAACTCAGACAAATGTCTGTAGGATATATTTCGCTAGAGCTTTGAGCTCGGCATCATCAGTCTTTTATTGATTATCAAAGGTATCATACAAGTGTTTTATAAAGGGGGAATTGGACGGAAGGGGTGTGGATGGGAGAAGAGGTCAAGTGGGTGGGTTAGTGTTTGTAGGGAAAGATATGGATTGGTCAGACGGGAATCGTTGGGTCGAAAGAGAAGAGAGGGGGGTAATCAGAGTGATAGTGGAAAAATACATTGTGAAAGAGACCAGTTTGTAGCGAAAGTGGGTTAGCCTTCTTGGGAGAAATTTGATCCAAAGAAGCAGTAAAGGGAGTAATAAAAGAGGAGAGGGAGAGGATAGGTAGGGGTGGGTATAGGTGGAGTTGGTCACTGTGAGTGGAAGGAGGTCAGGAGAGGAAGTTTGGTTAGATGAAGGGGGAAAAGAGAAATCAAGGAAGTGTGAGGATATGAGGAGACAATTTAGGTTGGGATGAGGAGATAAATTTTGATACATGGGAAAAGGGGGGGTGAAAGAGCAAGGTAGAGGCGGTGGGATTGGGTCAGTTATGGAGGAGAAAGTCAAATTCATGGGTGAATTTTTTTTTCGATCTCCTTCACTTCCTTCCCAGCGATTCCCGTCTGACCAATCCCAAATTTCCTCATAAATACTAACCCACCCACTTGACCTCTTCTCCCATCCACCCCCTCCCGTCCACTTCCCCCTCTATAAAACACTTGTATGATACCTTTGATAATTACTAAAAAGACTGATGATGCCGAGCTCAAAGCTCTAGCGAAATATATCCTACACACGTTTGTCTGAGTTTTCTCCTTGTGTTCCTCATATCTCTACCATATATATATATATTAAATTAATTTAAAAATAAAAAATAAAACATTTTTTTCAAAGTTAAAACAAATGTTCTATTTTTAACGAATAAAGGGAGGCAACTTCGTTGGCATTACTACAAAAAAATGCAAACTAACCGACATTATTTACAATCCAAAATGTGACATTGAGTAAAGAACTCCAACAAACACCATAGGATCTTGCTCAACAACCTGATGATTGCTATTTAGCATGAAACCTGGGTCGCTGTTAATAATGAACATTGATCTGTGAAAACATTGTAAAATAAATAAATATTAGCTCTTACAAATTGTGATTGAGCACTGTATTTTCTTTGTTTCATCGCAAAAAAATTTTGTTTTTACATATACCTATATCGCTCCTAAAATGGATTAAGAACCTGATGTAAAACAAATCAACAGGAACCTACAACCAGGAATAGTAGAGCATTCTAGGAAGAAAGAAATATTCAATTAAAATGGATCTACACGAAATGGATTATTCGGTAAAAAATATCCCTACACTCCCACAGGAAACATACATGAAATTACTCATAAATAAAATAGAAGATGTAACAAGGAGGATGAGATGGAAAGCCCTTGCATTTGACGGGAAGATAAACACAACAACGGTAAACAAATTTGATATTAAATCTAATAAATACCCACCAAAAATTAAAGAATTAGCAGAATTTGAAATAGACTTAATAGATATTATTCATAATATAAATTCCGTAGCTTTAAAAATAATTTCCAATATAAATTATTTAAAGATTTAAAAAAAATTAGATCATCTGATAACACTTTCGTATTTTCTGATAAAACTAATAATTTATATGAATTAGATAAAAACAAATACAAACAACTACTATTAAATAGCATAACAGATAAATACCAACAAACTGAAGCCAATGCATATAACAACATAAATGAAGAGGCTAAAATTTTAGCAAAAAACTTAATTTAGAAGATAGAATTAAATGCCTTGCTAAACGAGAAGCCTTTATTACTTTGAAAGACCATAAATCTGACTTTAGTAACAGACCATCTTGTAGATTAATAAATCCAGCTAAATCAGAACTGGGATTAGTAAGCAAAAATATCATTAATAAAATAAACCTAGAAATCAGAAATAAGACCCAATTATTACAATGGGATAATACATCAGCTGTAATTAACTGGTTCAAAGATATCCCATCAAAAACAAGCCATAAATTTACACAATTTGACATTGTTGATTTCTATCCATCAATCACTAAAAATCTTTTAAGTAAAGCTTTAGAATTCGCCAACGACTTTACCAAAATAAATAGTTTAGAAATTAACACAATCATGCACACAAGAAAGACAATCCTTTTCAATGAAGGTAAATCCTGGGTAAAAAAATCAAACCCATCAGATTATTTCGACATCGCTATGGGGGGATACGATAGTGCGGGAATTTGTGATTTGGTCGGATTATACATATTAAATTCACTTAAACAGAAATTTCCCGCACACACATTCGCACTCTACCGGGATGACGGAATTTGTATTTCACGGGACTGTTCCGGTAAAACATTAGATAGATTACGTAAAGATATAACACACCTAGAAAATATGGAACTCAAGATTACTATAGATACTAACTTAACAAATGTCAATTTCCTAGATGTCAATTTAGATCTTTAAAATAATACGTATAAGCCATATCACAAACAAAATGAGAAACTTAAATACATTAATATAAATTCCAACCACCCACCATTAGTTTTAAAAAATCTAGTCCCTAACATTAGCCGTAGAATCTCAGAACTATCATCCAACAAAGATATTTTTGAAAAGGCCGCCCCCTATTACAATAAAGCATTACTAAATAGCGGATTCAAAGAAAAATATACTATATAGATAACATCCCCAAACATAATAATTCAAAAAACAGAAAAAGAAAGATAATTTGGTTTACGCCCCCTTTTTCTAAAACAGTTAAAACAAATGTCGGTAAAAAATTTCTGGACTTAATAGATAAACACTTCCCACCCCAAAATAGATATAATAAAATATTTAATAGAAATACTGTAAAAACTAGCTACTCATGTGGACTCTCAATGAAATCACTAATTACATCAAAATCTAAACCAAACTCAAACCCTTCATGTTCTTGTAGAATTAAAAAAGACTGTCCTCTAAATCAGAAATGTAACATTAGATCAGTAGTATATGAAGCTAAAGTAACAACTACAGTTGCGAATCACCCTATAAGCACAGACAGATATGTTGGGATGACCCAGGGTGACTTCAAGCAAAGATTCTACGCGCATATGGAATCTTTCAGAAAGAAAGATAAAAGAGAAACAACTTCCCTTGCAACAAGGATATGGGAGCTGAAAGAAAAAGATATGCCTCACAAAATAGAGTGGAAAATTTTAGATCATCCCAAATGTTACACAAATGGCTCTAGATACTGCAACTTATGTGTTACGGAAAAATTTAGGATATTAAAAAACTTGATTTCCTTTAATAATAATAATAATAATAATAATAATAATAATAATAATAATAATAATAATAATAGAAGTTTAAATAAAAAATCAGAAATCTTCAAACAATGTCCCCATAAAAGAAAATTCTTCCTAAATGCATGGAGGGGAGATACTCAACATCCACCCTGAGAATCAATTCCGCAATTGTTTGCAAAGATATCTAATATTTCAACAGTGAAAAAATGATTTTTCGACAGAGAAACAACACCATCCACCTTTTATATTATGTTGGAAAAAATTTAAAAGACTCTACCATATATATTAAAATGGTTTTTTGAAGACATATGCATCCTTTGCCAAACGGAATTAATTTAAAAATAAAAAATAAAAAATAAAACATTTTTTCAAAGTTAAAACAAATGTTCTATTTTTAACGAATAAAGGGAGGCAACTTCGTTGGCATTACTACAAAAAAATGCAAATTTTGAAAAAATTATTTTTAGTAATTCCGGGCTATAACAGCGTCCGCGAAACTAACCGACGTTATTTACAATCCAAAATGTGACATTGAGTAAAGAACTCCAACAAACACCATAGGATCTTGCTCAACAACCTGATGATTGCTATTTAGCATGAAACCTGGGTCGCTGTTAATAATGAACATTGATCTGTGAAAACATTGTAAAATAAATATATATATATATATATATATATATATATATATATAATATATATAAGGATATACGCCTTTAGAATATAAATTTATTTCGGCATTATTGGTGTGATTTTCCCAGATGAATTTTCCCAGGAAAAGCACACTAGTAAAACCGACGTCATTAAACTGAATAAGAAAAAAGCCTTTAGCAAACAATCATTGATTCTATCAGCTTTAGTACATATATATATATATATATATATATATATAATATATATATTATGTGTGTGTGTGTGTGTGTATGTGTGTGTGTGTGTAGTATATTAAGAAAATTGAAAAATCAAAGGTTTAAATAAGTTGAGTGGTAAGTTTATTGGCCGACGCTGCAGTGTTTTGATCTATCAATTAGATCTTCTTCAGGGCATTTGTTGATATAAGGAAAACTTACCACTCAACTTATTTAAACCTGTGTTTTTTCAATTTTCTGAATATATCGTCGGATTCGCTTCCATCTCTTCACACACACACATATATATATATATATATATATATATATATGTGTGTGTGTGTGTGTGCGTGTGTATGTGTGTGTATATGTATGTCAGTATATATATATATATATATATATATATATATATATATATATATATGCCCCATATTTCAGTATGTGTGCCAAACTAGGAGAAGCCTAGTAAATAATAACTACTACAATAAGATATCATCTAAGCATGTTTGCTTGGTTGGTTGGTTGGTTGGTTGGATTTTCGGGATGTCAATCCTAGGGTTATTTTATGCCACAGACGTTTTGTTTTACTCATTCTTGTTGCGCATTCAAATTTTTTCAAACTCAATTTCTTAACCCCATAGTTAAACTTAATTTTTTTTATCTGCTCAACCTATAGATGGGTTGATTCGTTGGTTGGTTTTACGGCATATCAACCCTTGTTGGGTTATTGTATGCCGAAAAAGTTTTGTTTAATTCATTCTTGATGGGTATTCAAAATTTATCTTTTAAACACATTTTTTAAACACATTTTTTCTTCTATTTAACCCATAGATGGGACCCTAACATGTACTACCACTCCGGATCGGAATGGAACTGGAGTAATGGCGATGAGGGGGTACTTCATACTCCCCAGAGCTCCAGAATTGGAACTTCACCATTTTTTCAGTTTAACCCATAGATGGGATCTTAACAGGTACTACCATTCCGGATCAGAGTGGACATGGGAGTAATAGCATTGAAGAGGTACTCCACACTCCACAGAGCCCCAGAAGTGGAGCCTCACCATTAGATGCAGTTTAACAACATCTCAGGACACACTAAACAAGGACAGTGGAATAAGAACAAACTACCTCTATATATTGAATAAAGCGTTCGGTTTGCGAAAGACACCTGAAGAAGGTTAGAGAATACCACGGGCAAAACGTTATGACTCTTATAATAAGTCATCTGAAAAAGGTTTGGTTGGTTGATTGATTTGTTTTACGGCATATCAAACCTTTTCGGGTCATGTAATGCCAAATCAACTTATTTTGCTATTCGGTTTCATACAGTACCTGTTGTTGCTTAAATGGCCATTTAAATTCCTGGGCGAGGCTGTTTGCATTTCAAATAACACTAATAACCTTGAGAAAGGTATCTATTCACCTATTCCCCCTTCCAGATATGGATTAATAGTAAGGCAAACTGAGTTATTTAAACTTGGTAATGCCAACCGGTCTAGGAGAATGTACTGAACAGGCTCCTCGCTGCTTAACTTCGGGGACCTCGCGGAAACCAGTGCTTTCAGCGTGACTTGACTGTAAACTGAAGAAGGCTACTGGCTATAAGGGTCGAAACGTTGTGACTATAATAGCAAACGACATCAATGACTACTAAATGTACGAGTTGTTTTTCAAACAGTTTTAAAAGTTGAAAAGTGAGTGTTTATCTCACGTGAGTAAGAGAAGTGGTTAGTTGTTTAGCCAGTGTCATGGGCTTGACCAAGAAATGGGGAAATTTTAACCGCAAATATGTAATCTAAGTAGCAGTTAGGGTTATAGTTGAAGTACAGCTCTTATGTTGGAAGGGTGAACTAACAAGCAAGGGCTTGCTACAGGTCAGACATTATACCATTGATAGACCGACTATAAATTCTTAATTGACAAATAGTAAAATTAATTTTTCCGTTGTGTTGCACTTAAAAAGTCTCTCATTTCTCGTGGTTGGAATTTGACGACATCCCAGGATTAGAAGAAGACACCCAAAATATTATTTTTTGTTTTTTGTTTTTTGTTTTGTGTATCCTAGTTAAATCTCAGCCCTTGTGATACTGGCTCAGCAGCTAACCACACCTACTTATATTAAAAACGTACTATGACATCACACACACACGCACGCGCGCGCGCACACACATACACACAAATACACCTATATATTAATACGGTTTATCTAGTGTCACTTAATCGTAGACTGCTTATTTGTCCCATTTTATTTGACCCAATTCAAAAAATGAAACTGTTTTTGTAAATTTGTCGTGATCTCAGTTCGTAGAGCATCTGCCACGGACCCACAAGCTCTTGCGTTGCTTAAATGCCCAACGTAAAATTGAACTGAATTAAAAAAAAAAAGTTACGCTTGTTTTATTTGTAATATTGAAATTGTGAATTACGGAATATATTTTGGTAATTTTGATCTCATGTCATCCCGGCCTCCTGTTCTAATCTACGCTATGTTTTAGCGAGCCAGCGTCGTGCGAATTTCCGGCCCAACTTATATATTTTCCGAGTGGTGTTTTTGTTTCATTTTGTCGGCAAATTAATGTAGATATTTTAAACACCCCCACCCACAAATTTTTATCGGCAAATCAATGTAAATATTTTACAACCTCCTTTTTAAAAAAGGGTGAGAGGGAGAGTTAAATCAAGATTATTATACTTTTTACATATTGAACTATTTCCTGTGTAAACATATCAAACGTTGTAATAATTAAATTATGGATATGGTATATCCACAGGCCCTGCTAGTTATTATTATTATTATTAGTAGTAGTAGTAGTAGTAATAATGATGGTGGTGGTAGAATGTATGTGTGTGCGTGTGCGAGGTGCAACCTGATCTCTGTCGAGAGTAATAAGAAATCCCGTTGTTATTGTAATCTAACACGTTACCCGACGCCACTCGAGGTGAAACTGGTTTTACGTGTTTTTGTTCATTGCTCAGTCGTAAGATCATGTTGCTAATGTAGCATAATGGGAACACCTATATTTGTGGCCTTGTGCCAGTCACACAGAGAAACCTTTAAAAAATGTAGTATTGATTCTCTGATATGGTCTCTGGGTGGTCTTTGAAGAACCGGCCTAAAAAGAAAAAAAAACTTTAACGAGATTTCGGCGATGTGGGGTCTACGTTTAACGAAAACCCTGTATTCTTGACGGCTAAGTGTCCTTCGATCTAGGGGACCGTGGACTCTCTTTGATCGGATCATTGGAACGAATGGAATATTCTTTTCCTTCTGGAAAGGAATGGATTGTTCTAGATGGAAATACTCTTCTGGATTGTTCCTTTGAGATAGTATGTAAGGAACCCGACTAGGAACCAAGTCAGTTAGTCAGCGAGAGTTAGTCAAGGCAAATGGCCGGGCGGAGTTGGACAGTCGAGACCGGTGAATGATCTGTTGTCGCTAAGGACGATAAAAGGGCTGGCCTTAATATTTACCAACTGACGAAAGTTTGTCACCCACAAGGACTGAAACTCTAAAGACCATAGGAAGATATCAATTAAACTGACACTCTCTCTCTCTCTCTCTCTCTCTCTCTCTCTCTCTCTCTCTCTCTCTCTCTCTCTCTCTCTCTCTCTCTCTCTCTCTCTCGAAGTTAAGAAGCTGAAATTGAATTTACCCCAATAAACTCATGAAAATAGACTCGGTATTATAGTCTTCTTTACTACGACGAAAGATACTACGACAGTATTGTGAATGGGACGACCACTAGACACCCGTGGAGATACTCAATTGACCGTGACTAAGAGCCCGCGGCGTGCGTAAGGTGATACCTTTCCCTGACCACGCGAAGAAGTGTGGAAGAATTCGTTTAATAGAAACGACGACTACTAGAGATTCTGTGCGGAGTTGTAAATAACCCCAGAAGTTTACATGCCTTGTGAGCGTCCAGCGACCAGTGAATAACTTTTGATAGTGCACCCACAGGAAGCGCATTGGGAAAAGACACCCATTGTGTCAACCACATTGTGACCCCCGCCACGTTACATATACGAATTTGAAAGACGCCATAACGTTACATATACGAATTAGTAACGTGACTAAACCCACAACATTACACTAATACACTGCAAAAATCTTCGTAAGCAGCTTCAATAATTTGGACCATCAACGTTTGTTTAAATACAAAACGTGTTATGTTTTTTTAAAATAAAATAACTTCGGATCACTGAATGAAAATGCAAAACTAGCGCCAGGTTTAGCTCAGTCGGTAGAGCGTTCGGCTAGAAACCACAAGGTTCCTAGTTCGATACCGGTCCTCGCCAACTCAGCGTATGAGTAGCACAGGGATCTGTGCTGTAAAGTAAGGAGCTGATGGTAGGTGTGGCGCTCCACCTAAGAGGCTAAAATAATCTCCTTGGTCTAGCGCAAGTAAAAAAGGGGATAGACTTCCGCGCTGATTGGCTGATACCGACTTTAGGCCGCCCCGACGACTTTACTTACTTTTTTTTATTTAACACCGGGTAGAGAATGCTTCTACCCTAAAAGTGACTTAACTAGCTCACACGTGTTGTGCATGTGTCCGTCCAGCACGAACCCCAATCCAAAAGTGTCATGGCGGAAACACCACTTCCGGGTTCCCAACTGATCAAGGGGAGTAACTCTTGATTTCGTTAGATATGGGACCTAACAAAACGGCGGCGGTGGGAGGGGGTAATTCGACATTTATTTGATTTTAACGTGGGGGAGTCAAAAATTATTCACACTTTCAACATTACAAATCTTTATTATTCTCACAATTGGTACTTTTTTTGGTTACGTGATCGAAATTTGAGCTTGATCGCGCCATTTTGCTTGTAAACATGGCTGCTCCACTAGCAGTATGCATCAAGGAAGTGACCCGATTTCTCTAGCCGGAAGGAGTGTCAAGGATTGAAATTAATCGGGGGCTTTTAGCACAATACGGGGACAGTGTATATGAGTTGAAAGAGAAGTTAAGAAAAGGCCGGACAGTCGTGAAGCGGGACGCCCGTCAACCTCCATCACTGATGAGAAAATCCACCAAGCTCAAAAGATGGTAATGGCGAAGGGTGAATTATCATCGATGAGGTAGCTTGTTCCCAGCAAATAAGTAATGTTTCTGCCAATCGTATCATCCACGATGAGCTCGGCTTCCATAAAACAAGAGTTTGGATAATCTTTGAGTCACCTCCTATATTTGTAATGATAGTATTAATCTTTGCTACAAATTGTTTTAATTTGAAGTTATATATATATATATATATATATATATATATATATATAATATATATATATATATATATCCTGGTATAGGATCTTTCCATGTGTGGTTTAACCAAGGTGGTGCAGATAAACCGTAGTGAGAGCTCGATGTGCCTAGTGCCAGTGAGTGGACGGACAGAGCAAGATATTCAATAAATGAAGGACTTTAGATAAATGTTCGGGTAACTCTTGATTTCATTCGACATTTATTTGATTTTAACGTGGGGAGTCAAAAATTATTCACACTTTCAACATTACAAATCTTTATTATTCTCACAATTGGTACTTTTTTTGGTTACGTGATCGAAATTTGAGCTTGATCGCGCCATTTTGCTTGTAAACAACTAGCAGTATGCATCAAGGAAGTGACCCGATTTCTCTAGCCGGAAGGAGT
>CM042141.1:111275310-111307810 GCA_023376005.1 Doryteuthis pealeii | reverse complement strand
CTCAGGAGAACTAGAAAACTTCTAGAAACAAAACTTAACAGCAGAAATCTGATCAAAGGAATCAATACCTGGGATGTCCCCATTATAAGATATTCAGGACCATTCTTAAAATGGACAAAGGAAGAACTCAGACAGATTGACCAAAGGACGAGAAAATAATGACCATGCACAAGGCTTTCCACCCTAGAGATGATAGAGATAGATTATATGTGTCAAGAAAGGAAGGGGGAAGAGGTCTTGCCAACATAGAGGAATGCGTAGAAACCACAATCCAACAACTAGAAGATTACACAAGAAAAAGCAAAGACAAACTACTTATGGTGGCCAACAATAGTAGAAACGTCAGATGGACAATCAGAAAAAACAACAAAGACTAGAAAACAAAAATGGGAAGAAAAGCAATTATATGGACGCTTCAAACGACAAATTGAAGAGGTTGCCCATGAAAAGATTTGGACATGGTTAAGAAAAGGAAACCTCAAAAGACAAACTGAATCCTTACAATTGCTGCACAAAATAATGCCATAAGGACAAACTACATCAAAGCGAAAATTGATAGGACCCAACAAAATAGTAAATGTAGACTTTGCGGGAATAGAGATGAGACTGTAAACCATATACTCTGCGAATGTAGCAAACTAGCACAACGAGAATACAAAACTAGATACGACTGGGTTGGGATGGTGATCCACTGGGAGTTATGCAAAAAATTAAATTTTGACCATACAACAAAATGGTATATGTATAAACCAGAATCTGTTCTTGAGAACGAAACGCATAAAATTCTCTGGGACTTTGAAATAAAAACAGATCACCTTATCCCAGCAAGAAGACCAGACCTAGTGTTGATAAACAAAAAAGAAAGAACTTGTCAACTAGTGGATTTTGCAGTACCAGCAGATCACAGGGTGAAGCTAAAGGAAAATGAAAAATGGACAAATATCTGGATCTTGCCAGAGAACTGAAAAAGTTATGGAATATGAAAGTGAAAGTGATACCAATTGTAGTTGGTGCACTTGGAACAGACCCAAAGGGATTGGAAAAGGGTTTGGAAAGTTTGGAAATCAGAGGAAGGATTGAAACCATTCAGAACACTGCACTGCTGCAATCTGACAGAATACCCAGAAGAGTCCTCGACACCTGAGGAGACTTGCTGTCACTCAGACTCCAGTGAAAGACCATCAGCTAACACTGCTGTGAAAACTCAAAAGGAGTAAATAATAATAATAATAATAATAATAATAATAATAATAATAAATAATAATAATAATAATAATAATAATAATAAAGATGGCTCCTGCAGAGCGCTCTTTATCGAATCTTGGTCCCAACAATGACACTTTTAATTTTATTAAAATTGAACAATATTTTTCAAACAATTAACAGTTTTCATCAAAACAATGATATAATTTGTCTAGTTGGAATTGATTGCAACATGAATAAGATTTTCACTCGTTACATTTTTTATATATCGTTTCGTCTTTTACATTCTTTGAGAGAGAAAACATATGGATGCAAGGTTTGATTAATCATTAGGAAAAAATTGTAATGAAGACAAATAATAACCTTTATTACAGCTATAGATTTAAATACATATTCCTATTGTAATTAAGGATGTGACAATTTAGTCGATTTAGTTCCGATTTGTTGTGTCCTTAAAAGGGATACAATCAGACAAGGTTGTAGTCGGGTGGAAGAACCAGTCAACACGTTCGTAGATTTAAGGTAGAGGGTTTTATGTCAGAGGAATACAATAAGACAGACAAGGAATAGTAATCCTCGAAGCCATCCCAGCATAATGCCGTGCTCACTATATATATAGTTAGACCACATGGGTGAGAGAAAGTGTGGACTATTCCATTACAACATGATTAAATAAAGATGACACAATCCAGTTCAGCATTAAATCTAGAAAGGTCAAAGCTTCAAATAAACTAATCCAAACAGTAAATCCAACATGGACAAAATGTCCTTTTCTCTAGAGAAGATTTTACATCAAATGTCTTATATGGGTATAACATTTAGTTTGTTGTTTTGATTTTAAATGAATTGTTTGTGACAACAGTCTCATTACTTTTCAGACATACCTTGTATAATTAAAATTTGGATATACTGATCTTTACTTATTGCAATGTTGTTTTTAGTGGAAACGGTAGTGGTGTCACCAATGACTGTTAAGTTAATGATGGCTAACTGTTGGATGTATATTTTGATATTTCATGAGAAAAAAAAAAGATTACAATTACTATGTGTCCAATTGGACATATGGTCTAGTGGATAAAGGACTTAGGTTAAGACAGTTATAAGTGACAGTTATCTCTAGATTGCAGATTCAATCCTGATCAAGGGCCGCAGTAACATAGAATAGTAATTAACACATGTTTTATAATAACTAGGAGACTCATTTTTCTTCGAATGCAATGTTGATGGCTATTTATTTCAGCCAGGAAGTTTTTTTATGGTTTATACAAAGATTAATCCAATAAGTAATCCAGTAAGCAAAGAAAGATAGAAAAGATAGCCTATCACCTACTGTTGCATAGGGCTCGACTCAGGCCACAAAATCGTACATGTTATATACTGTTGCTGGGTCGTATGTGTTAGTAATGGAGTATAAGGATTCACACGTAGACATATGTAGTAGTAAGACTTTTAACGTTTATTTCTTTCACCTCGTGGTGGGTGCGTGTGGGTGGACGAGCTGGACAACGGCGCTACGAATGTTGCAGGCTGGCGATCGGGGGGTGAACGGGGTGGGCGAGCATCACTGCCCGCTCGACCGTGTCGACGGTCAGACACCTTGTGCTCTCTTCGCCGTCTCCTGGGGTCTGCCTTGGGCTACCTGATGACCGCTTAAGTACTGACGACCGCCCACACATTCTTTTGTTCCTTGACCGGAAGTCCTTTCTCTTTGTTCAAATTCGCGTTTGTCCAGATGAAGTCTTTTGTTGCTCTCAAACGCCTACACGTTTTCTTTGTTCGCTACCACCAGGACAAAGTCCTTTGTTATCTTCGTCATCCCCCCTCTTTTTAATTCAACCGGAAATTCCTATTTCCGTTTGTACAATATCCAACACTACCTCCCTATATCAACATATAAAATGCATTCCCAAATTAATCACATTTTTGGTTTTACCACTCATGGTCAGTATTATCTGCGTTATTCGGACTATTGTCCCCATCTTCATTGTTATTTGTACAACGTTTCGGCCGATATGCCCTCCGGCCTTCTTCAGGTATTTCTTATCGGACTCGGGAACCTTCTCGGACTCGGGAACCTTCTTTTCGAACTCGGGAACTTTCTTGTCGTAATCGGGAGCCATCACGGAACTTTGAACCTAACCTTTATTTAGTCCACGGGGTATCCTGTTCTCATTCCGCTAACCATAGCTGGAGGGCATATCGGCCGAAACGTTGTACAAATAACAATGAAGATGGGGACAATAGTCCGAATAACGCAGATAATACTAATCATCAAGCCTTCTCAAACATTCAGAGAAAAATAACACTCATGGTCAGTTCAATCATTTATTTCTTTTTCATGTTTGACCTTCGTTGGATTTCGCATTTTAATTTCGATAATTCACAAATTCATTTCCAAATTGTGTAAATTGTTATCGTAAAAAAAATTCGACGCAAAAAATCACGTAAAAATCGTCGAAAACAATCACAATAACTAAAACTTAGGAATCCAAAATTTCTGGATTGCGTGTCTGGATTTGGCCAGGAATGGTTTTAAATTTTCTCACGAAGTCGGCCTGATTCCAAAATGGTATAGTATGTTGGACTACGGCCTGTAGAAGTAAATATTTTCAAATGTGACATACTGACACAGTGACATTCAGATTTATTTTCAGAGATTTTATTTATTGACTTTCTCTAAAAGAAAAATGCATTCAATTAAGTTGATGACTAATAAAACTATGTTTTACTCATTAATAGTGATTATTTTCACTTGTTGTTTTCTTTTTTTTTTTTGGCAAGAAACATTTGCTTAGATCAGAAATATCACTTCAGTTAATACTTTCGATAATTTATATAACTGTTTATGCAACCTCTTTATATCACGAACATTATTTCATAAAAATGCATTTAAAATGTCATTCCCGCTAATGATTACTTACATAACAAGATAGGATTTATTAAACAAATATCAAAACTTTCATTCACTCTAATGAATCCATATATAATAAAATAGGATTTATTAAACAAATATATCAAACATTTCATTTTCTCTAAGGATTACATATATAGGATATATTAAACATCAAAACATTCATTTACTGTAATAATTACATATGTCGTGACCGGTATTATTCACTACCGAAGTACGTAAAAAATGTGGACTATTGTCACTAATATATATATATATATATATATATATATATATATATATATATATATATATTGGAGGATATGTGCTTAATTGAAGTCAAACCTAATTTTGAAAATTAATTAGTTAATAATTAATGAATTTTAGGCGGGCATATATGTTCAAATGTAAGGCTAAACAAACCGAGAAAATGTCAATCCCTGAATGTACATTTCGACCTATTAGGTCTCATCAGCAAGGTTATAGACATGGGAGACTGCTCCGTGTGTGACTCGAAACCTCGACTGCCAAGCTGACAGGTTTCGAGTCACACACGGAGCTGTCTCCCATGTCTATAACCTTGCTGATGAGACCTAATAGGTCGAAATGTACATTCAGAGATTGACATTTTCTCGATTTGTTTAGCCTTACATTTGAACATATATGCCCGCCTAAAATTCATTAATTATTAACTAATTAATTTTCAAAATTAGGTATGACTTCAATTGAGCACATATCCTCCAAAAATTGTCGGCTAAAGGCCATATCAAATAAACACGTTGTTTATTTACTCACTCTTATATATATATATATATATATATATATATATATAATATATAGAGAGAGAGAGAGAGAGAGAGAGAGAGAATATATATATATATATATATATAGAGAGAGAGAGAGAGAGAGGGAATGCGGGTGTGTTTGAATGTGGATGTATATGATTGGATAAATCTCAAGTATGTTTATTTGGACATGTAGATGTATGGATATGCATATGTACAAATGCATGTGTATGTATGTGTTGATGTGTGTGTGTGTATACATGCATGTGTATGGACATGTGTGTGTGTGTGTGTGTGTGTGTGTGGATGTGTATATATATGTATATGTATATTTTGAATTAGTTAAATAAGTAAGTAGATAAAACAGTTTTTCTTGGATCTTCATTATATATAAGTAATTTAGAAAAAATTTTAAAAAATAAAAATAAAAAATAAAATAAAAGGAAATTAATGAAAATAGGAAGATATGAGGAAGAAATAAACAAATAAATAAATGAAATCTAAATGAATTGGGGTGGTCCTTTAGTTGAAATCTGGAATAGATTGATTTAACAGAAATTCCTAACAAATTACCGACAACAAATGGTCAAATATCTTTTTTATTACCCCACAACTGAGAGTAACAGGACAATAAAAAAATCTGTTTTCAAATGCCTTAAAAGTAATAAAGAATTCATCATTCGCATCTGATGATTTGGGAGAGTTAGACACTTTGCCTAAGCTTCCTTGAAATAGACTATAATGCAAAAAAACTAAGTCTTTTGTTATATTCTTACTTATAAATTTGCTCTGTGACTCTAACAATAAGAGCACACATTGAGCTCTGCAAACTGCGACAGGTTTTTTAAAAAATCCTATGTCGTAAGGAAGATTTCTTCGCTGGACTTTTGGATTATATATATATATATATATATATATATATATATATATATATATATATATATAAAACTCTCCGCACGAGCAGGATGTGACACAAAGTTAATTCCTTAAGCAGAGTTTAACGGGGTTGAATTAAGAGTTTTCCTTCTCTTAGAATGGCTATTTATATAGTGAACCAGAAATTAACTGTAGCCTTGAGTAGTAATCTAAAACAATTGCAAATAAAAAACACTATAACCCTAACCCTAACTTTAGCATATATATATATATATATATATATATATATATATATATATATATATATATATATATAATATATAAATATATATATATATATACAAAACTCTCCACACGAGCAGTGTGTGATACATGGTCAATTTCTTAAGCGGAGTTTAACAGGTTTGAATTAAGAGTTTTTCCTCTCTTAGACTGGTTGCCTAATCAAGGGTAAGGAGCCAAGTGTACCCTGTTTATCCATAGTTGGATACATACCTTTCCCAAAGGCTATGTGAAAAATCAAACAGTCTCGTCCAGGATTTGAATTCCTGTTGACGGTAACCATGACACCACGAGCTTTTTTGCGCAGGGGCTCTTCGAGGCCGTATGTCTGTGGCTTCGGCCCTAGACCATAGAAATAATTAACAGCGTTGAGCCCAAGCAGCCATTCCCACCAGGCAACACCTGCCCCCTTGATTTAAAGGGACGGGGCTGGGTTTATTACTCAGTGCCTGAAGCGGTCCCTTGAGGGGGAATGCCGACGAAATCAACATATTTTTCTTCGGTTCGTGTGTGGTACCACATTAATGCCTGACCTGAATCCGTGGGATTTGTGGTAAATATATAGCATATAATCCAACTGGGACAGCTCAGTCCCGTGTGTTATCTGTTCCAGCCAACTGAAGTGGACGCGTATAAATTGTCCTTTTCAACCTAAAAATTCAAACTACATGTGTGAAATGTCCTGAATGCGATCAACCGGAATGAACCTTCCTTGACCCCATGGACGCGCTCGGCCGATTATGTCTAAACGACTGCCCAACTGGTCCTGCGATTAAGCCCAGCAATTTGAAAAACCCTTTATTTAGTTCATTTGTTATTAAATGGCGATTTTAAACCTAACCTTGTCACTATTCCTTGTTATGTGCTGGTTATCAGGCGTGTGAAAGGGCAAACAAAATTTAGAATTTGACCATAACATGGTTAGTGGCAAAAATGACCAGTACCTTGGTTTAATATTTTTTTCTTGTTTCTTTTTTGTATTTCTTTCTATACTTCATTTTGTTAAAATAAAGATCCAGTAAATATATTACTCGTACAAGTGTTAAACCATATTAACTCTTAATGTCCTATACAACCTCATTCCAGCCGGCCAGAAGTCACATTCATTTTTCTAATCTACCCTAAATGAGAGTTTTTGTTTAAATGTAATATTAAACATATTTAGAAGTCTTTATTTTAAGGGAAATAACAGGTAACTTTAAAAGAAAAGGCCATTTTTAGCCATTTTTTTTATAAATCCTTAAAGGAATGGGACTCTGGACTTAGAAAATTCTCAACAGGATGTTAAGAGTTAAGTACTATATGTTATTTTCGCCTTCAGTCAGGATTGAACCTGCAACCTTAAGACGATTGTCACTTATAACTCTATTACATAAACCCTTATATCCGTTGGACCGTATGTCTAACTGAAGATTGCGCTGAGAATTTTGGAACCTATAAACCTGGTGCTTTTGTTGCTAGAATTTTTACATTTATACTTATTAAGTTATTGTATGTTCGGAATTAACATATTCTTGGTCTACCATTGTTACCGTTGATAGATAAATCTTTTTCCAATATTTTCCGGTGAAATAAAGCGAACCAAGAACAAAACAACAATTATATATTAGGACTCTGTTTTGTTCTGTTTTTTGTTCACTTTTTAAATATTTCCTATGCTTCCAATATCGCAGAAAACGTTCACAATAAACGATATATAGATACACAATTCATTTATAAAGAAGCATACATGGACTCAACATCAACCAACAACATCATGTACATATATATATATATATATATATATATATATATATATATAATGAATAGAGAATGAATGAGAAAATGAGAAAAGTATTGGCATGAAAAGGTGCTCAATGCTAATGAAGAAGCGCAGATTTATAATCAATTGTAATATTATGGATTTAGACTCATAAAAAACTAAAAAACTACTAGTTTTTAAAATCTCAACCATTTAAAAAAAATCTCAACCATTTGACTACTGTTTTTAAGATCTCAACCATTTGACTCATCTGATGATTGCATAACCATGAAACTTTAAGTTATGAGTCCAAATCCATAATATTACAATTGATTATATATATATATATATATATATATATATGGAGGGGGGGGTGATTTTCACGGCCATTAAATGTTTTTGAGAAATTCACCTACGATCTTTATTTAGACTAGCAAATATATGCACCCTCCGGGTGCAAGTATTTATTTTTAATGTAATAAAATATCGTATTAAATTAGAAAGGCTAATGAAACTAAATAAGAATGCAGATAAAAATATTTAAAACAGAGGGGAGTATAATTGAAAAATAGAACGACTGAAAGTTACTCTTCCATCACTCTCGTCTTTCATTGTTATTTTTTCTAATTTAAGTATCTAGTTAAAAGAGGAAGTAAAGAATAAAATGACAGTTATTTTTTCTTGTTAATGGATTTCATTAAAGATTCATTGAAGAGATTTTTGCTTATATTCATTAAAATAAAACCAAACAGTTAGAAATCAATAACACTGAGCACATATTTATTAAATTCAATTTTTTAATATCAATATGCAAATTAACCTTCCCGTTCACACTGTAAACTGCTATTTTATTGTATATATAAATATAATTGTATGTTGTTAGTATGTAGGTATGGTTATATTTATTAATAATTGAGTTTAAAATAAAAATACAATCATTGAGAATGTGATGTCAATAACTAAGAGTGACTCGAGTAGTAATATAGTTTCGGTTACAGACAAAAAAACACTCAATCTCCATTATAATAAGATGATGGTATACAGTTCAATGAAATTATTTTGAAAGTAGCAGAGGAAATTGATCTTTTGAAGAAATTTTTTATACCCTTAAAATAAAATATATTAAGTATAAACAAATACCAGTAAAACAATAGGGGAATTCAAAATTAGAATATATCTAAATTATGATATATATATTTACCAACCCCTCCGCACGAGCAGGATGCGACACAAGGTCAATTTTTTAAGCGGAGTTTAACAGGTTTGAATTCAGAGTTTTCCTTCTGCTAGACTGGTTACCTAGCCATGGTTAAAGAACCCAGTCTGCCCTGCTATTTACCTATAACTGGAGGGAGAATTGGATTCATACCTTTCCCAAGGGTATTAGCGCCATGTGAAAAGCCAACAGCTTCGTCCTGGAACTGAACTCGGGTCGACGAGTCCATTTCCCACGACATAAATCATGCGCCTCCATAAATCATAATATAAGGCTAAGGAAAATCACTGTTGAAGCCATATCTACCTATGTGGAATTTATTTCTTTAAATATTAGTTATACATATTATATATATATATATATATATATATATATATATATATATATATATATATATATATACTAGTAAATATAATGTACCCTCTGGGTGCAAGTATTTAAGTTTTAATGTAATAAAATATATTAAATCAGAAAGGCTAATGAAACTAAATAAGAATTCAATAAAATGATTTGAAACAGAGGGGGTATAATCGAAAATAGAACAACTGAAACTTACTCTTCTATCACTTCCGTTTTCATGCTAAATTTCCTAATTTAATAACTTAGTTAAAATAGGAAGTAAAGAATAAAATAGAATTATTTCTTCTGTTAATGATTTCTTTAAGATTTATTGAAGAGATTTTTACTCATATTCATTAAGATAAAACCAACAATTAAAATCAATAATACAAGCACATTTTATTAAAATCATTTTTAATATCAATATGTAAATTAGCCTTACGTTCACACTGAAAACTGTATTTTGTCTATATATAAATACAATTGCATGTTATTAAATTTAGTATGCCAACAGTATTAATAATGTCAAACAATTTTTTATTAATTGAGGTTTAAATAAAATAAAATCATGGAGAATGTGACGTAAATAACTAAGGGAATTGTGACTTGAGTAGTAATATAGTTTCGGTTACAGACAGAAAAACACACAATCTCCATAATAAATAAGATATATATATATATATATATATATTTGTGTGTAATTTTATGAATAATGAAAAAATGTTTAATAAGCCGACGCTGCAGCATTTCGGTTTGTTTAACAAATGTCTGTGTGTCTGTCTGCATCCATGTATAACGAATATGTATAACTTATATTTAAAGAAACAAATTCCCTAAAACGTAGATGTAAATGCTTGGTCTTGAGTCTTTGTAATCAACCACGGTGATCCCTTTCTGCAACAGTCCTTCTGCCTGCAACAAACACACAGTAGTTCTCCTTCGTACCGACTGTACCCTGTATACCCATAGTTGGAGAGTGAATAGTTGGATACATACCTTTCCCAAAGGTATTAGTGCTATGTGAAAAATTGTTGTAGATTAGTTGACACCCCTACAGGATAGACTGGAAAGATTTATTGATGTGTTTAAGAGAGCAATTAAGAAGGCAAGCGGAATTGAAACCGTGAACGAAGAATTACAATATTTCTTGTCAATATATATAGCACCTAATCCAAACACATGTCCAGGTATGTCCCCAGCCGAATTCATGTTTGCACGAAAAATTCGTTCGGTATTCAACAAACTGAGACCTACAGAAAAGAAAAGGGATGTAAGAAAAAATATCAATGGGAAATACTACAACCCCGGCGAAAAAATACACTTTAAAAACTATAAATTTGGAAAAGCTACGTGGAAGAAGGAATCATTGATAAAAAAAAATTGGCAAAATGTTGTACTTGATAAAACATCCAAAATGGGTGATTAAGAGACATCTAAATCAAATTTTTAAAAAAAGATATGTTTCGGACGTAGATCAACAGAAGTAGGAACCGATGACGATGATTTATGATATGCCTCAAACAGTACAACAGGATCGATCAAGTAAGCGGAAACGAAGTCCAACGGGTACTATGGAAATAAACCCTAAAAGACGAAAATATATCATCCAGGGACATAAAAATTTAAAAGGGGAGATGTTGTAGAGGAGTTAACACCCCTACAGGATAGACTGGCTCATAGCCTTATAATAGTCGACATAGCAATGATAGAAATGGAAAATTATATTCGGACAAAATCACTGCGTTTTGACTACACACATTTGACCCTCCTCATTCTTATACGTTTGTCTTTGTTAATTGTTCTACTTCTTGTTTTTTATGTAATAAGTATATGTTAACACCAGATACAAGTGCTGAATAGAATATATCTCAAGCACACTATTTCTGTGTGTATCTTTTACCACCTCAACGATATAACAAAAAGCAAACAGTCTCATCCAGGATTTGAATTCCTGTTGACGGTAACCATGACACCACGAGCTTTTTTGTGCAACGGCTCTTCGGGGTCGTATATCTGTGGCTTCGGCCCTAGACCGTAGAAATAATGACCCGTATCCGTGGTATTCGTGTTAAATACTTAGCATATAATCCAACTTGGGCTGCTCAGCCCTGGGAAAAGGGATATAAAATGTTTTTTGTTACAACCAACTGAGGTGGACGCGTAAACTGTCCTTTCCAGCACAAAATTTCCAACTACATATGCGAATTGTCCTGAATGCGATCAACCGGAATGAACCTTCTTTGACCCCAAGGACGCGCACGGACCACAATGACTAAACGTCCGCCCAGCTGGTCTAACATAATTTGACCATAACATGGTTAGTGGCCAAAATAACCAGTACCTTGGTTTGATATTTTTTTCTATTTTTTTTTTTTTTTAAATATTTCTATCTTGGGCTAGACGGGCGGTCGGAGAGGCCCCCTCCGATCAATCGGCTGGTCACATCAAGCCCTAGCACCTATATGATTTTCCCAACCCTATTGCCCTTATGGCAAACCCCAACCCCTTTTTATCATATGGGTGCTAGAAGGCGGTGGCTGCAAGTCTACATGTCCTGGGAATGACGTTAAACTCTATCTGATGGTGAGGTTCCAGTTTTGGAGGTTTGGGGAATGTGGAGCACCCCTTCATCACCATTGCACCCTGGTCCACTCTGACCCGGAGTGGTAGTACCTGTTAGAGTCCCATCTATGGGTTAAATAGAAAAATTTATTTATAAAAAAATTGTATTATCCATTAAGAATTGATTTATTTCAAAACTTTATCGGCATTAAATGACCCACTGAGGTTGATATGCCGTAAAACAAAACAAAACAAACAAACAATTAAATATTTCTTTCTATACTGCATTTTATTAAGATAAAGACCCAGTAAAAATAGTACTCGTACAAGTGTTAAGCCATATTAAATACTATATTTAATTTCGCCTTCAGTCAGGATTGAACCTTAAGACGATTGTCACTTATAAATCTATTATGAACCCTTGTATCCTTTTATGTCTACTGGGAAATCTATTACATGAACCCTTGTATCCTTTAGACCATATGTCTAACTGGACAATATGCTGAGAATTTTGGAACCTATAAACCTGGTGCTTTTGTTGCCAAGAATTTTTACATTTATACTTATTAAGTTAACTAGCAAATATATGCACCCTCCGGGTGCAAGTATTTAAGTTTTAATGTAATAAAATATCGTATTAAATTAGGCTAATGAAACTAAATAAAAATGCATATAAAAAGATTTGAAACAGAGAAGGTATAATCGAAAAATAGAACAACTGAAACTTACTCTTCCATCACTCTCGTCTTTCATTGTTATTTTTTCTAAGTGAAGAATAAAATGACAGTTATTTTTTCTTGTTAATGGATTTCATTTAAGATTCATTGAAGAAATGTTTGCTTATATTCATTAAAATAAAACCAAACAGTTAGAAATCAATAATACTAAGCACATATTTATTAAAATCAATTTTTTTATATCAATATGCAAATTAGGCTTCCCGTTCACATTGTAAACCGCTATTTTGTTGTATATATAAATATAATTGCATGTTGTTAGTATGTAGATATGGTTAACAGTATTGATAATGTAAAACAATTTTATTAATAATTGAGGTTTAAATAAAAATAAAATAATTGAGAATGTGATGTCAATAACTAAGGGAATTGTGACTTGTATAGTAATATAGTTTCGGTTACAGACATATAAACACACAATCTCCATTATAATAAGAAGATGTATGTTCGGAATTAACATATTCTTGGTCCACCATTGTTACCGTTGACAGATGTGAATACAGAAATAGATATCTCTTATGATTCACAATCTTTACTAACACAATACATCCACTCTCCAACGAAACACATTTAAAAACAAAACAAAACAAAACACTTCGGAAAGAACACAAGTTACTGACATCAACGGATGTTAACCCCGTGACAGCGAAAATGAAATGAACAACAAACAAATGTTCTACGCATAGGCTCCAGCAAAACTTCCGGTCGAAAAACAAAATTTATAAACAATAAAAATATCCTCTATTTAATGTTTTTCAACCAATAAAAAATCTTCTCCCCAAAACCCTCCAAAGTGAACTCGAGGCGATTCCTGGCTATAAAAAAGCTGACTTAAAAGTCGATAAGCAGTTGACCGAGGGCCTCCACACCAAGAACATCGCCCGACTGACAAGATCAAAGAACCGCCGCACCTCCGACCCGCATCACACCCCACGTCACACTGAACCCAATCATCAGCCAGAATTTACTTTCAACCACACGCTTACCCTCATTTCATTGAGCGAAAGGGAATTATCATCTCAGCAATTCCAGCTTTTGTTTATTTTTAAATAAACGAAATTAATCTAAACCTTCTCGTCAATTTTTTCTTTTGTAAACCATACGCATTTTTGTGATATTACACTGGTGACAGCGTGTCGCAAAAGAAATATGGACTATACAAAACAGAGAAACCTTTTTCTAATATTTTCCGGTGAAATAAAGCGAACCAAGAACAAAACAACGGTTATATATTAGGATTCTGTTTTGTTATGTTTTTTGTTTACTTTTTATAGATTTCCTATGCTTTCAATATCACAGAAAACGTTCACAATATACAATATATTAGGAATGTGCAAAATACAAACTTTGGAAATGTGCGCATAATTGTTAAAGATATTTTAAAACGTCAATAAAAAATGGAAAATTATTTTTAATGTTTTATTTTACGCTTAATATAAAGAATAATTCCAAGTTTATGTGTTATAAAAAAAGAAAAAACAAATTTCTCTTACATAAAACCTAAATTTTTGCATTTAAAAGTAAATTCCCGTAAATTCCCGCAAATTCTTAATCTTTGTTGACGTGTGCACTATTTCTCAGTATGGAGGATTATACGTATAATAATTTCTTTTCTGAAGCAAAAACAAATTACTAATTTAGCATTTCCTTGATGCCTCACGATTTAACTCTTAATATTATTGAAAAAGAGAGTTGAGAAAATCAAAATTAGAATGTTAGAAATTATTTATAATAAAATTCTATCATAATATTCTTTTCTTTTTTTCAATACATCTATTAAATTATTAAAGTATATAGAGCTATTTTTGTCACCCTGCATTAATCTTGGCCCATATAACCGGGTCATTGTATTTTATTTTTCACTTGTTCGTCCAGTAAGTTAACTTATCATTATTTGTTGTGTAAATAACAATAATTTAACTACTACTACTTCAATTCAAAGGTGAAGTTCTTTATTCAATTTTGTAGTTTTTAAATTCACATATTTAAAAAAATAAAAATTTGAAAATAGGGCGTTGAATTGAAAATTGCTATTATTCCATAATAAAAAAAAGTCTTTATTCAAATAATCTGCCCTATTTCATATTTTGTAAACTCACAATCTTCCTCGTCAGTAATTTCTGTATGATAAATAATTTCATAATTATTATTTTTGTAGACAGGAAACGAGAAATCTGGGAAAAAAACAGCTAGTGTAATAGTTAGAATTCCCGCCTGTCAGCCTGGCAGTTAGGATTCGAATCACACACAAAGCAACTTCCTGTCTGTAACTCTGCTGATGAGGCCTAATATGCCGAAATGTACATACAGAGATCGACTTTTTCTCGATTTGTTTACGCCTTACATTTGAACAGATATATTCGCCTAATTCATTAATTATCAACTAATTAATTTTCAAATTAGGTATGACTTCAATTAAGCACATATTCAACCCCCCCCCCCCCCAAAAAAAAAAAAATTATATATGCAACATTCTAATCGAAATTAGATGCCGATGTTTTATTGCCAACTCAAACTTCGCATACATAGCTAATCTTGGACTTTCTTCATGAAACAAGAGGAAAACATAACATAAAACACTCAAAACACTGGGCTCATGGTGATGATGCTACAGCCCCGAAACCATGCCCGAACCCAGAGTCATTATCTGATGAAGACTTTGTTGAAAGCAACACTGCTGTACAAACAGCAATCATAGTATGAATTTAATACGGGGGAGAGTCAACAATTTTACGCACTTTCACCATAACATGTCTTTATTATTGTCACTACATTATGCGCATGCGTACTTATAGTTGGTGCTGTTGTGGTCACGTGATCGAAGTTTGAGCCTGCTCGCACCATTTTGCTTGCTGTCTTTACAGTGTAAACATGACCGCTCCATTAGCAGTATGCACCAAGAATCCCCGATTTCTCTGGCTCGAAGTAACGGAGCTAAAATTTATCGGAGGCTTTTAGCACTAAACGAGGACAGTGTACTACCGTGTAGAATCGTGTATGGATAGATAAAGAAGTCCAAAGTGGCCGGACAAGCGTGACACACGAAGAGGGATTAGAACGCCCGTCAACCTCCATCACTGGTGAGAAGATTCAGCGGGATCGAGAGGTATTTCAGAACCGGTGAGTTATCATCGATAAAGTAGCTTGTTCTCTGCAGATTCGTCATGGTTCTGGTTCCAGTTCTGGAGGTTTGGGGAATGTGGAGCACCCCTTCATCACCATTGCTCCCTGGTCCACTCTGACCCGGAGTGGTAGTACCTGTTAGGGTCCCATCTATGGGTTAAATAGAAAAATATATTTATTAAAAAATTGTATTATCCATGAAGAATTGATTTATTTCAAAACTTTATCGGCATTAAATGACCCACTGAGGTTGATATGCCGTAAAACAAAACAAACCAAACCAAATCGGCATGGTTCTGTCTATCAACTTATCCACGATGAGCTCAGCTTCCATAAAACAAAAGTGGGAATTATTTTTTTTTATCTCTCTCGTATAAAGTTGGATAAAAAAAACACATAACGCTGCAGATATAGTGAAGAAGAAGAAGAAGAAGAAGAAGAAGAAGAAGAAGAAGAAGAAGAAGAAGAAGAAGAAGAAGAAGTAGTTAAATAATTGTTATTTACACAACAAATAATGATAAGTTAACTTACTGGACGAACAAGTGAAAAATAAAATACAATGACCCGGTTATATGGGCCAAGATTAATGCAGGGTGACAAAAATAGCTCAGCTCCAATAGACCAAAGACATGTCACTTTTAATACAATAGAATATATATTTAGAGGCACCGGCAGTGAAATGGTGAGCGTAGTGGGACAGCGAATTCTGAATTCAAACCTGTTAATTCTTGCTTATTAAATTGACCTGCATACATATAATGAAATACAGAATGCCTGGGAAATTAGGCCACTGTGTTGATGAAGGTAATTTACCCTCGGCCATATATAATTGAACGGATTATAGACAAGCTTTTCATCCCCTGAAACGTTCAATTTTGACGGCTACAAATGATGGCTAAATAATGTTTACGTTTTGATTTACATAAATAGCGTTCAGTCAATTTTCCCACGCAAGTTTCTTGATTTGACATTCATTCAAAGTTTTACTTCACTAAATTACTCATAAAAATGCATAGGTCCGAAAGAAAAGAGTATCCAATGAGAAAAGAATATTTGATTTTTCGGACTGTTGTCCCTTCTTTATTGTAGTATGTAAAATCACAACGTTTCGGTTGCTGTATCCTCCAGCGATTTTTGTTTTCTTGTTATAAAGGGATTTAT
The DNA here is from genome assembly GCA_023376005.1 of Doryteuthis pealeii. Lineage (NCBI taxonomy): Eukaryota > Metazoa > Mollusca > Cephalopoda > Myopsida > Loliginidae > Doryteuthis > Doryteuthis pealeii. The sequence goes on along the minus strand of CM042141.1, from coordinate 111,290,895 downwards.
ATATGCAAACTACTAAATTCAACACCTGTGGACTCCTATGTTTTTATTCATTTAGCCAAAATTTTATTCACCCCAGGGGAAATTTGGACCAATTTGAGGAGCCCTGTGTAAAAGGTAACATATCTAACAACTAATCGACATGATCCAGCGATATTTGTTCTCCTTTTATAAAGGGGATTTAAATGAAAACTAATAAAATCACTAATGTTGACCCCTATGTTTTTATTCATTCAGCCAAAATTTTATTCACCCCCAGGGGGAAATTTGGACTACTTTGAGGAGCCCTGTGTAAAAGGTAAAATATCTAATAACTAGTCGACAGGATCCAGCGATTTTTGTTCTCTCGTTATGAAGGGATTTATATATGCAAATTAGTAAATCCTTAATTAGTGTAACCTCCAGCCTTGCTCAGTTGGTTCCTGTGAATCCGACCCTAGTAATGACCCAACCTGGGAAATCATTTTGAATAATTTGGCTTTTGATTTTATTTAAATAATGACGTCATTGTTTTTGCATGCCTATCATTCCAAACGGCGCCACAAGCGATCATTTAATTCTGTTGTGACTGATTCATACCAGTAGATCTCCAGAATGCTGAGTGTGCCAAAAGAGCAGTTAGTGGTTCCCAGGTGATGCAAATTCATGGCCAGTCCCTTCCCCAGCAGTGGAATAAGTTTCTTTCAGTCAGAGAGAACAAGGTAAACTATCTTTTTGAAATATGGCCCAATGCTTCGACATTAGAATTAAGAGGAGTGAAGGTATTCTTGGCACACAACAGTAAATGCTATTCATTCTCCCCTGAGAAGCATGCAAGTCATATGGTCATCATGTCGCGTAGAGGCCCTCATTTAAAATGAGGTGTCATATAAAAATTAATTATATACTTATCTCATTTTCTATGCTACTTGGAGAAGCTCGAATCTGGTTGCTGGGCTGATGTTGAGTTGGCTAGCAATTATTTAATTGTTTGCGTTTGGAACCAGCTTGGGATGCTGGAGGACATCTTTCCTTGTGTTCTTTATAGTTTTTAGTAATAACACAAGGCGACTTATTTTTTGCACATGAGATTTTTATTTTCTATCACCTCTCCCTCCTACTCTTCCACACTTCACCACGTGACGTCTCTCGACCAGTAGAAAAATGCTATGTGGCGTTGTGCTGACTCATCCTAAAAACTTTCCATGATAATCTACACATAATTCTTATATTCCTTCTAAAACTTTGCATGCTAATTTCCACATAACTATTACATTCCTGGCCTTCTCCACACACACACTCACACACACACCACTCACACACGCGCTCTCTCTCTCTCTCTCTCTCTCTCTCTCTCTCTCTCTCTCTCTCTCTCTCTCTCTCTCTCTCTCTCTTGATGTTATAACCAGAGTAAAAGAGACAAGACTTTGCTCTTCACAAGAAGGAGCAGATACACATATTTTTACATGCATCTTTTGGAGCAGCAGCTGTTCTTATGTCATCATTGTGACAGATACTGATTTCTTCATCATCATTTTTAAAAATACAACCACAGCACAAAAGGGTTCTCGAACCGCGCGGTTGAGAAGTGGCATCCCGAGAGTGACGATAACGTCTTCTCCCGGTGACTGACTGACGGCAACTATTTAACTGAAACTGATTTCTGTTCACACGCGTCTACTGGCGGTTTTCGGAAGGGGTTAAGTAAAGGTCATCACTTGTCAATACCACTAAGGTAATTTTCCACGCAACTCCCTCCGATTTAAAGCTTTTAACGAACTCTTTGAAAATTCTAGCTACACATATTACATAATTTATAGGCTACCCATGAATTATGGAACAAATACATTGAGAAAAAAACAAACAAACAAGATTGCGGATAGTTTTTTTTTACTCTCCCTCGTATATTGAAGGCACTAAAATTACCAGAGATATTGTAGTTGATACGTAAGTCAATTCGTCGCTATTCTCAGAGCAGAGCAGTGTTTCTACTCAGAGAAAATAATAAACCGTTGAACTAAATGCATCGAAAATCAGTCTACATGCCATCGTTCTTGAACATCTATACTTTCATACAGGAAAAGCAACAAATATGAGGACTAAAGACTTGCAGATCATACACGATTGCATTGGGGAAGATAGTAGCCAAACATTAATAGGTCTACATTGCTTCACTAGATGTGATTGTGTCCGTGCCTTCTATGGAAAAGGAGAAAAAGCTTTTGATTTCCTTTTGAAAGCGAACGAGTTTTGTCACACCTTCAAAAATCTTGGAGAGCAATTTGATGTGGAATCAGAAACAGTAGCAGCATTTGAAGGGTTTATTTGTAGGTTGTATGGACATCCAAATATCAGGAGTGTCAACGAAGCCAGATACATGTTCAGGTTTCAAACGAAATTTGAAATTACTATGTTGTAATGTATCCGGATATAGGTTTAGGGTGAGCAGGTGTCTCAGGATCTGAAGGAAATATGGTATCCGGGATAGGTTAAGGGGTGTCCCAGGACTTGAAGGAAATATGATAATGGAAATAAAAGTTTGATTTGGAGAGATAATTGTTTTCCCATTATTTGTTAGAAATAAACAAACGAGACCCTGTGTTTTCTAAGTTCTAAGTGACAGTTATCTCTAGATTGCAGGTTCAATCCTGGTCAAGGGCAGCAGTAACATAGAATAATAATTAACACAGCTTAACACATGTACCCCAGCTAGCGGAATGAGAACAGGATACCCCCGTGGACTGAATAAAGTATTGGGTTAAAAGGTCCGTGGTGATTCCCAATTACGACAAGAAGGTTCCCGAGTCCGACAAGAAATACCTGAAGAAGCTCTGAGGACACATCGGCTGAAACGTTGTACAGATAACAATGAAGATGGGGAAAATAGCCCGAATAATACAAATCTTATTATAATGGAGATTGTGTGCTTTTCTGTCTGTAACCGAAACTATATTACTAATCGAGTCACAATTAACATAGTTATTTTCATCACATTCTTCATGATTTTATTTATATTTAAACCTCAATTATTAATAAAATTGCTTCACCTTTTTATTAGTGTTGTCCATATCTACATACTAATAACATACTATTGTATTTATATATACAACAAAATAGCGGTTTGCATTGTCAACGGGAAGGCTAATTTGCATATTGATATTAAAAATGTGATTTTATTAAATATGTGCTGAGTATTATTGATTTCTAACTGTTTGGTTTTATTTTAATGAATATAAGCAAAAATCTCTCCAATGAATCTTAAATGAAATCAATTAACAAGAAAAAATAAGTGTAATTTTATTCTTTATTTCCTAATTTAACTAAATAGTTAAATAAGTAAAATTCAGCAATGAAAGACGACAGTGATGGAAGATTAAGTTTCATTTCTATTTTTCTATTATAACCCCACTCTGTTTCAAATCTTTTTATCTGCATTCTTATTAGACTTTCTAATTTAATACGATATTTCATTACATTAAAACTTAAATACTTGCACCCGGAGGGTGCATATATTTGCTAGTAATACTAATTATCAAGCCCCATCTAAAAAATTCAGAGAAAAAGGATAACCAATTTTGTAAACTCAATATCCTTCTTAATGTTTAATTGTTAATTAGGAAAACTAAAATATTTGCTTTGTGATAAATTTCATTTAAACATCAATAATGAAACATGATTACAAAATCAATACATGATTATGTGATAAGTTAAAGAATTAAAGTAGATTTAATAATTGGCAATGGCTACATTTCATGAAGCATAAATGATTATGTAGCAATTGTCATCCCATACTGGGATGGACATGAGTCCAAAAGGGTTATCTTCCTTGCTGCCTATAGGTGGCTAGGGTATTTAAGCAGTAGCCCGGGAATTCTTAGCCTCTTTCTCTCGATCCTGCAATCACTACACATGGCATAAACACGTAGTGTCTATATCCATTAAATGGGAGGGGGCTTTGCTCCCAACCAACTATCAGTAAGTGGCATTGCTTCAGAAACTCTTTATCACATCTTTAGGACTTAGTCCTACATCCTTTGTGTATCTTTATGCATCTGTTTCTATATCTATATTGTACCTTGACATGTATGTATATTCTCCACGTGCTCATATAAAATAAAGTCTGTATTTGTTATTATATATAACTTCTTTGTCGGATTATTTCATGTACATATATGTACCTACGTTGGAAGGTTACTCTGAGCCTTCGAACGTATTATAAAAACATTCTTATCTTATAATTATTTCATTCTATTTCCCTTTTTTAATATTTGCAGGTATCTATAAAAGGACCATCCAAGCATATCTAGATAAATCAGCTCCTGATGGTCATGGGTGGAAAATAGAAGATGGGGAGTTAGAAATTAACTGGATGAATCTTCCTCTTGCTTCAGAAAATCTAATGCATCGGCAAACTGTGCAAGCAAATGTAAAAAGTGTCAATGCGAAGAAGCAAACATATGTACATGTATTATTTGGATTATTCGAACTATTGTCCTCATCTTTATTGTTATCTACACAACATTTCGGCTGATGTGCCCTCCGGTCTTCTTCAGGTATTTCTTGTCGGACTCTGGAACCTTCTCGAGCTTGTGAACCCATCCTGGGGACTTGGGAACCTTCTCTTCGAACTCGGGAGCTTTCATGAGAGCACATCGGATGAAACGTTGTGTAGATAATAATAATAAAGATGAGAACATTAGTCCGATTAATCCAAATCTTCTTATAATGGAGATTGTGTGTTTTTCTGTCTGCAACCGAAACTATATCACTACTCAAGTCACAAATCCTTTAGTTTTTTATGTTACATTCTCCATGATTTTATTTTTATTTAAACCTCAATTATTAATATTTTTTTCACATTATTAATACTGTTGACCATATCTACATAGTATTTACCGCGTACCCCACTTGTACGGGGCAGGCACAAAGTCCCTATTTATGTGGGACCACCCACAAGCCGAAGCCCATGGAGTGGCAGGTGAAAAATTGCGTCGATCCCGTCGGCATTCCCCTCAAGGGCGCCTCAGGCACTGGGCAATAAACCCAGCCCTGCCCCTTAAATCAAGGGGGCAGGTGTTGCCTTTCGACGCCGTTAATTATATCAATGGTCCAGAGGCCGAAGCCACTGTTGACCATATCTACATGATATTTACCGCGTACCCCACTTGTACGGGTCAGGCACAAAGTCCCTATTTATGTGGGACCACCCACAAGCCGAGACTCATGGTGTGGCAGGTGAAAAATTGCGTCGATCCCGTCGGCATTCCCCCTCAAGGGGGGCGCCTCAGGCACTGGGCAATAAACCCAGCCCTGCCCCTTTAAATCAAGGGGGCAGGTGTTGCCTGGGGGGATGGCCCCCTGGGATCGACGCTGTTAATTATATCAATGGTCCAGAGGCCGAAGCCACTGTTGACCATATCAACATACTAATAACATGCAATTGTATTTATATATACAACAAAATAGCGGTTTACAGTGTGAACGGTAAGGCTAATTTGCATATTGATTTTAAAAATTTGATTTTAATAAATATGTGCTTGGTATTATTGATTTCTAATTGTTTGGTTTAATTTCATTAAATATGAGCAAAAATCTCGCGGATAAATCTTAATAGTAATTATTTAACAAGAAATAACTTAGTATTATTGATTTCTAATTGTTTGGTTTAATTTCATTGAATATGAGCAAAAATCTCGCGGATAAATCTTAATAGTAATCATTTAACAAGAAATAACTGTAATTTTATTCGTTACTTCCTATTTTAACTAAATATTTAAATTATAAAAATTAGCAATGAAAGACGGAGTGATGGAAGAGTAAGTTTCAGTTGTTATATTTTTCGATTATACTCCCCTCTGTTTCAAATCTTTTTATCTGCATTCTTATTTAGTTTCATTGGCCTTTCTAATTCAATATATTTTATTACATTAAAACTTAAATACTTGCACCCGGAGGGTGCATATATTTGCTAGTAATACAAATTATCAAGCCTCATCTAAAAAATTCAGAGAAATAATATGTGCCTGTCTTCAAAGCAATGTGCCATCTACAGATTTATGCAAGATTTATGTACAGAAACAATTGTTGCGAAATCAACCGATACAAAATTGGAGATCACAGTGATGATGACACTGATTGCGAAGGCAAAGTAGAATTAAGCTGTTATACAAGTAGGAAGCACGTGGTGTAATGGTTAAAGTCATGGGAAATGAACTCGTCGCCACGAGTTCAAATCCTGGACGTGGTAATTGCATTTCACTTAGCACTAATACCCTTGGGAAAAGTATGAATCCTACTCTCCCTCCAGCTATGGGTAAATAGCAGGGCAGACTGGGTTCTTTAACCATGGCTAGGTAACCAGTCTAGGAGAAGGAAAACTCTGAATTCAAACCTGTTAAACTTAAGAAATTGACCTTGTGTCGTATCCTGCTCGTGCGGAGGGGTTGGTAAATATATATACAAGTCTTCAGGGGGCTATTGTGAATATCAGCCGAACAACGAGGATATCTATCCCCTTTTCGCTAGTGCTAGACCAAGGAGATTGATTGGCTGAGGTGGAGCGCTACACCTACCGTCAGCTCCTAGATGCTGCTTTACCACACAGATCAGATTACCCAATCTATGCTACTCATGCGAGAACTGGTATTGAAACCGAAACCTTGCGATTTCTAGGCAGATGCTCTACCGACTGGGCTAAACTGGTCTTTTCAATAAACTGATATTTTGCACATATGTATTTGCTTTATTTATGGTAAGAAATTGTATTCAATATATGTTTTTATCAATAAATTGATGAATAAGATTGCTGAAAAAATTGGCGGGTTTACTTTTGACGAGATGATAAAAAAACGTGTACTCGTAAAATGCTGGGATTCCTCCGTGATGACAAAAATGCAATGATAAACTGCTGTAATTTGTTTTATCAATAGAACTATAAAAGGTATGCGCCCCCTGGGTGCAAGTATTTAAGTTTTAATATAATAAAATAAAAGCCAACTCGGCGTATGAGTAGCACAGGGATCTGTACGGTAAAGTAAGGAGCTGATGGTAGGTGTGGCATTCCATCTCAGATGCCAAAACAATCTCCTTGGTCTAGACTCCCTTGCTGACTGGCTGATACCGACTTTAGGCCGCCCCGACGACGACTTATAATAAAATATTTATCAAATTAGAAAGACCAACGAAACTAAATAAGAACAAATATAAAAATGTTACACTTATTCTAATGTTATTTTAATTGATTTCTATACAGAATTATATATAGGATTGCTTTTAATACTTTCGAGAATTGTTGGCATTCGTCCGTCTACTAAAGACGATGTCGTAGTGACCACTTAAAAAAAAAGTTTTTTTTTTTTTATCTGCAACTGTGTGAGTGGCTGAACAGACCATTTTTGAATGGCAATCTCTGATGCAGTGACTGCAAACAAACAGTGATGCTTGCTTGAGTTGCTGTTGTCTCTCCTTCCTTTTGGCTCTCTTTTCTGTGGCGGCTACTTTCCTCTCTTTTTCACTCCTTTTCGTTCCTTGTTTGACGAGGAGGCGCCAGGTCGCACGGTCTTCTGCACAAGCCTCCCATGTGTGGGTGTTGATGTGGCATGTCTTCATGTCCCTCTTGCAGACATCTTTAAATTGCAGGCGTGGTCTCCCTACCGGTCGGGTGCCCTCTATTAATTCACCGTACAGTAGGTCTTTGGGGATGCGGTCTTTGTCCATCCTCCTGACGTGACCAAGCCAACACAGGCGTCTCTCGCAAATAATGGCTGACATGCTGTTCATGTTTGCTCGTTCCAGCACTTCTGTGTTGGGCACTTTGTCCAGCCAGCGTATGCGTAAAATACGGCGTAGGCATCTGAGGTGGAAATTGTCCAGTTTCCTGAGAATACGTGCTTTTAGATTTGGTTCTCTTAGTAAGGCTGGTATTTTCCCAGACTCTCTGGCTCAGTTTGGCCATAACTGCCGCCGCTCTCGCGATTCTGTGTTGACTTCACTGTCAGTGGGGACTGAATTTAACAATAGTGGACCCAAGACACTTGAAGCTCTCCACTGCTTCCAGGCTGTACCCGTTGATGACAATGTTCTGAGGGGTGTCTACACTTTGTGCCATGACTTTTGTCTTATTTAGACTTGCATGCCTGTGTGCGTCGACTGACAAGCTGTTGCAGTCTGTGCTCAGTGTGTGACGTTAAGGCTGCGTCATCGGAGAATAGCATTTCCCTAATGAGGACCTTCGTGACTTTGATCTTAGCTCTAAGGTGAGCGATGTTGAACAACTTGCTCTGGTGTGTATGTAGGCTCCCTCGCTGCAGTCCTTGAAGGCGTACTGGAGAAGCAAGGAGAAGAATGTCCCGAACAGCGTAGGTGCAAAGACACAGCCCTGCTTCACTCCACTGCTGACTGGAAATGTCTCGGATGTTGCACCATTAAAACAAACTGTGCTGTGCATGTTTTCGTGGAAGGGGCTAATGATTCCTAGAAGTTTGGGCCGGCAGCCTATCTTCTGTAGCAATTTAAAAAGTCCGCTTCGGCTGACCAGGTCGAATGCCTTCGTTAGGTCTATAATGCGGTGTAGAGTGGCATCTGGTTCACCTGGCACTTTTCCTGCAGCTGGCGTAGTGAGAAGATCATGTCAACGGCTGACCAGTTTGCTCGGAAGCCACACTGTGACTCCGGATAGATGCGAGATGCAAGGGTCTGCAGACGCGCCAGTGTAACACGAGCAAAGACTTTTCAAACCATGCTGAGGAGGGAAATGTCTCGGTAATTGTTGCAGTCGCTCCGATCTCCTTTGTTCTTGTATAAGGTGACAATGGTAGCGTCCCGCATGTCCTGAGGGATGCGTCCTTGTTCCAAGAAGCTGCAGAGTAGTTCGTGTAGTGGTTGGAGCAGCGCTGCCTTCCCGCTTTTCAAGACCTCTGTTGGAATGCCGTCACTCCCGGTTGCTTTCCTATCAGCGAGGCGGTCGATGGCTTTGCTGAGCTCTTCCACCTTTGGTAGTGTGTCCAGCTCTTCCATTACCGGCAGATCAGAGATGGCACTTAGGGCGTTTTCCGTCACTTCGTTTTGGGTTGCATACAGTTCCAGGTAATGCTCAACCCGACGTTGCAGATGCTTCCCTTGGTCAGTGATGACTCCTCCCGTTTTATCTTTTAGTGGTGCAGTCTTTATTATGGGTGGGTCTGTAGCTCTTTTGATGCCCTCATACATGCTCCTTGCATCTCCCGTGTTGGCAGCTATCTCTATACCGCGGCACAGGTTTTGCCAGTAGGTGTTGGCGCAGTGTCGGGCAGCCCGATTGGCTTTATTTCTGGCGCTCCTCCAGGCTTCAAGTGTGTTTTGGCTAGGCGCTACCCTGTGTGACAGGAAGGCTTGTCCTCTTAGCTTCAACCACAGGCTTCATTCTTTCCCAGTGGGTCTCAAACCAGTCCTCATTTTGCTGTTCCTTTTTCCCATAGGCGGTGATAGCAGAGTTGTTGATGGCATCTCTTGGGTGAAACCATTTTGCGTCAATGGAGGCTTCATCTTTTGGCGGCGTCCTGTTTGTGAGAACATCTTGGAGACTGCCTAGGAAGTGCTGTGTCTTTTTTCGTGTTGCATACACAGCACCTGTTGATGCGTGGGCAATCCTTCCTTCTTGTGCGGTGGGATCTTTCTGGGTATCATTCGCACTCTGTTGGCAACCAGGGAGGGATTCGAGTCGAAGTCTGCACTATGGTACGTGCGGGTGTGAAGGATGTTTGCAAGATTTGTACGCCCACACATGGGACGCTTGTGCCAGATGTGGGAGCGAGGGTGACTCTATGACACCTGGTGGATGTCCTTGCACCTAACGTAGGTGTCGGTCGCGCATAGGCCTTGGTAGCAACACAACTCTAGCAATCTCTGGCCGTTCTCATTTATCTTGCCCTGTCCATGAACGCCAAGGCAAGTGGGCCAAACCTCGTTGTCAGCTCCTACTCTTGCATTATTCCCCGAGCAAGTATAGGTCCTCGGTAGACGGGATCCCAGTTATCACCGCACTCAGGTTTTCAAAGAACTAATCTTTTTCCTCAGGAGTAGCATAGAAAGTTAGAGCGTATGCACTGATGATATTTGCTGGTCTTGTAGGCGTTCACATCCGAAAGATGAAGATTCTCTCGCTACCAGTTGACGGGGGTTAAATGCAAGGGATAAGACTATTTTTTACAGCGAAACCGATGCCATGCTGTCTGGTTTCACTTGAGGGTTTTCCCTGCTAGAAGGTAAAGTTTGCCTTCTTGATTTGGCCATTTTCAGTCATGCGTGTCTCCCGAAGACACGCCACATCAATATTGAGCCGGGAGAGTTCTTTGTCGATGGTGGCCATCTTGTGGACATCATCGACCTTATGTAGATCCAGGACACATGGTCCTGACGTTCCAGCTGGCGAGTCAAATTGCTGGAGGTTTTTCCGGTTCCGTGTTGTTTGGTGTAGGCATTGTTGAGACAACTCTCTAAGCTCCATACACCCAGTGGAGCAAGCAGGCCATAGCGGGACAGAACCTAACTGGCTGGGGGCTGGCCAGCTTAAGGCGGGTGGTAGCTGTCCAGTGAGGTGCTATGACCTCTCCCATCGTCGGAAGTGACCCCTAACGCTCGTTTCCTTCACCAATCAGATGAGCATAACACTAGTAACTGCCACTTCCCGTGTTGTGTCGACACATGCCTTGGAGTGTCCTCTCCATTTTGGAGTGGAAAACTACGTAGCCTGGGCAAGTTGTTTTGGAGGATGATCTGTTGCCCAAGCAGCAGATCCTCCCTCTCCACACAGCCGTTGTGATCCAAAGGAAAAGTAGGAACCAGTGCGGTTTAGCAACGACGGTGCCGCAGGAGTTGCTGAGAAGTACTGAGATTCCGCACCACCCACCTTAGGGACTTCAGCTCCGGATTTGTTTTCGGGGTTTACTCCCTTAGCCCTTCCTTGGGATAAGGTAGAGCCGCAAGGCAACGGTGATTTCATAAGACTTTTCCTTGTCCTAGATGAGTTGCTGACCAAGGCTAAAGAGTCCCTACTAGCTGGTCACAGCTGGTCACTAGCTGGACAGTATGTAAAGCAATTTAAAGTCAAATTAAACAGAAGAAAAAAATAAAAATAAAAAATAAAAATAATTAGAAATCGGTAACAGCAAATAATCATTTATTAAACCCAGTTTTGTTAAAATCCTTGTGCAAATTATCATACCATATACTATGTAAATATTTATTTCTTAGAGATATATAAAACATATTTGAGGATTTTAAATGCATTCATAATATGGGCACTTTTACGGTAAATCTAACTCAGCTAGACTTTGATAGAGAATAAATAGGATGCTAATTAAGATTAAATAATGACTATTTCATAATCGTTGAGAATATAACTTAAATAACTAAGGGAATCATGGCATCAGCGGTGACGTAGTTTCGGTTACAGACAGACAGTTACATAATCTCCATTATAATAAGAGATATAAGTGTACCTACATCACAAACATAAAAAATACATTTGTTTTGGTAATAAACTATAATTTTCGTATCTAAAAATAACGTTCTAAAACGCGCTTTTTCTCTCAAACTTTCTCAATTTTGAAGAAAATCCTGAATACGAAGTTTAATATATTTTACCCCACATGATGTAGAATTTTACTAGAAATGATATAAGCTAATTTATATGTTTCTATGCCTTTTGGCATTAATGCTAGTGTGGTTTAAGTAAGGTGTCATGTTGTTTTTATAAAGATGTTTTTAGAAGTCCTCACAACTGACCAGCATTTAGACTTGGGGAAAACAATGTATTATTCCTGCTCGTTTACTAATTTCATATTTGAGCCAGATACCTTAGCCGACGAGAGAGGAGGATTCAGCGGGGGGGGGGGGCGGATCATTCCCTATTACCGGTGAGACTACAACTATTTTCTTGTCGTTGTTTTTGTTTTTTTTGTTTTGTTTTTGTTTTGTTTTTATTTCCGACATTTTATTTTTCTCTGTTTTCATTCTTTCTTTCTTTTTCTTCTTTCTTTTCCTTTTTTCTTTCTTTATCTTTTCTTCAGTACGTGGGGTCATTTTGAGGTGAGTGACTCTTTGTGGGGTCATTTTGAGGTGAGGGACTCTTTGTGGGGTCATTTTGAGGCGTGGGACTCTTTGTGAGGTCATTTTGAGATGAGGGGCTGATTTCGTAAATCCCTTAAACATTTTTTCGTGTATTGTCCGAAGAAATGCAATAGCTGAACTATGCGGTCTTAGGGGCAGCTCCTCCATTAGGGACCCACGCGGAGTTTTCAAATAGCCATTTCTTTGATTAATTAAATACGAACAGTGTCATATTGAAGAAGAGGAATGACTATTCGCTGAATAATCAAATTATATCATTGATTGTACTGCGATTCTGCGCATACTACCCACAAACATCTTGACCGGATGGTAAGCCTGCTTGGGGGTCCGCAAGGGTGTGTTTCATTTATTTCCAATGAACACTATCAAAATTGGCAAATAATAGTGGGAGCCCCGTATGATAGATTAGAGAGTATGATAGATACTTGGGGAGTATCACAGATTCGGGGGGCGTATCATAGATTCGGGAACCCGTATCATAAATTCTGGGTTGAATGACAACTTAACACCTGTCTTGGAACCCCGTGTCATACATTGGGGGAGTAACATAGATCCTGGGGGGGTAGTACGGTAGATTCGGGGCGATTATAGATTCGGAAGACCGTATCAAAAATTCGGGTCGAATGAGAACTTAGCACCTGTTATGATGGGATCAGATCTCTGTTTAAGCGGGAGCCCTGTATCATAGATTGGGGGAATATCATAGATTTGAGGGGGTATCACAAATTCGGGGTGGGTATATCATAAATTCTGGGTAGAATGAGAACTTAGCACCCGTCCAGGTGGGAGCAGATCTCGATAATAATAACTCTACAATTGTGGCCTTGTGTAATGTTGGGGTAAATCAATAACGAGACAGCGAAGTAAACATCTCCAATACCTAGAAATGTTTTGTTACAATTTATGTACACCGCAGAACAAGGATTGGGTATAATGTGTGTGTGTGTGTGTGTGTGTGTGTGTGTGTGTGTGTATGTGTGTGTGTGTGTGTGTACTTCGTTATTCTTTTCACTCAATTTCACATGCCCCTACCTGCTTATCTTAAAGTTCAATGATAATCTTAACAGCCAGCTATTCTTGAATTTGTGTTGTTTTTTGTTTTATTTTATTTTCGTCCTCGCGCGACTTCATTGTAGCAGTCAGTAGTGCTGACGTAGTGATAAATCCAGCCAATCAAAAGGCCTGAAATCGGGCTGCTTTCTCGAATGGGTATTTCCAAGTTGCATATTTGTTCTGAGTCATTTTCGTTACACTGCCGCTTCTACGTCTAGCACTGTACTACTACTTCTACTTACATTTCTAAATATTCACATTTGTATACAACATATATCTACATGCGCACATGTGAGGGCTCCGCAAATATTCAGCTGGTAAAGACAGACCGATATAAACAAGAAAGAGAGAAAAGAGGTTAAAAAAAAGAGCTAGAATTAAAAAAAGAGTTTTCTGGTTCATAAAAGAAATAAGAAATCAAAACAAATGAAAAAATAATTATGTAGGTAAAATATTCTGATAAATATTCGTAACGTGGTATTTTGAAATTTATTATTATTTATAACTTATACTTTTGAATAATTCGTGTACAAAAAACAAACAAAAAGAAATAATAATTCGTGTACGTACAACCCCCCCCCCAAAAAAAAAACAAGTTTAAGTGTTAATCAAAAAAAAAAAAAAAAAAAAAAACAGATTCATCTCTAAAGTAAATAATAAACAAACGGACATAATATATAATGTATATATTATATATTTGTCTATTGTATACGTGACCTGAAAAAATGAGAAAGTTTTATAATAAAATATCTGATGCATTATAAAATTAATTTATTGATAAATCAACACTGAAAATTTCATTAAAATCGGATAACTTCCTGATTTTGGGTATTTTTTTTTTCAAACGTGTGTGTGTGTGGGGTAAATTTGTTTAGTAAATACACGGATTTTTATATTGGGTATACTTATTATACACCTACCATGACCACTGTAGTATTGTTTATTTGTTTTTCTTTTCTTTCTTTTCTTCCTTCTTTCTTTATTTGATTTTTTAACGATATCAATGAAGAGTATTGGCCGTGATGCGAGAAGCTATCTATGCAGACGAATCATCAATTTATACTGAATAAAAGAAGGAAAGGCTTCGCACGTTTTTTTTAATCAAACGGTGATGAACATTTTCGATTGTCTGTTTGTGTTTGTTTCAGTGGTGTAATTACTTACACGATTATGTTTTTATTTAGTTGTTGCAAAATTGACGGTCTCTTAATCTTATCTTATCTTCTTCATTTTCTCTACTTCATTAAAGATTAGAGCTAAACGCTAATTTTATCGATATGAACTTATTACTAAACTAAACCAGAGATAGTATTCTTTAATCTGCGAATTTAGTTCCTCTGCGTCTGTTTTACAAGTTACAATCTCTCTCTCTCTCTCTCTCTCTCTCTCTCTCTCTCTCTCTCTCTCTCTCTCTCTCTCTCTCTCTCTCTCTCTCTCTATATATATATATATATATATATATATGTGTGTGTGTGTGTGTGTGTGTGTGTGTGTTCGTGTATGAATGAATGAATATATGTAAATGAATATACATTACATGGGACTTTTGATGATCCTGGGTTTCATACTGCATGCAAAGTTGGGTCACACAAATTCCCATATATTATATATATATATATATATATATATATATATATATATATATATATATATATATATATATATATATATATATATATATATATATAAGAAAAATTTATAGAAAAAACAAGATGTTATATGTTTTTTCTATAAACTTTTCTTCACATATTGTCGGATTAATATCCATTTTACCTTTTCATATATATATATATATATATATATATATATATATATATATATATATATATATATGAGGTTAAGTAAACAAACAATGTGTTATTTTTATATGGCTTTAGCCGACAATTTTTTGGAGGATATGTGCTTAATTGAAGTCGTACCTAATTTTGAAAATTAATTAGTTAATAATTAATGAATTTTAGGCGGGCATATATGTTCAAATGTAAGCTCGATTCGTTTAGCCTTACATTTGAATATATATCCACCTAAAATTCATTAATTATTAACTAATTAATTTTCAAAATTAGGTATGACTTCAATTAAGCACATATCCTCCAAATCAGGAGAACTTGAGGAAGGTGTACCTTGAACACCGAAACTAAGGTAGAAGAAAAAAAAATTCTACAACCATATATATATCCTGATGAAGGTTTAAATAAACCGAAACGTTTAAGCGTCCATAAATAAATTCATCTTATTTTTGGAACACTTCGTTTTTCAAATTTCTTAATATTGATAACCTATAAGGGCCAGAAACTACCTACCCAGGTTTCATCTAATGGATCTTCTTGATAATTCTGGCTTTTTAAGTTAAGTTAATATGTAAAAGTACTCAATACACGAGGTACCACACATTTTCCCTGTGAAATTTACCCCCCCTCTATATTTAACAATAAAACTTGCATAAAG
>CM042141.1:111222810-111262810 GCA_023376005.1 Doryteuthis pealeii | reverse complement strand
ACTCTGTATTTACAAGGCAGCAACAGGTTAAGAAACAGTAGTGTTGACATTCCCTTTTCTCTTGTTGTTAGAAAACAGGTGAAGCCTTTAAAAAAAAGTTTTCTTTTTAAATTCTTAAAAATATGTATAAATTACTGGTTTTTAGTACTAGAAAGTAAATCATAAACTAATATATCTTTAAATAACTATATCGATATTGAGTTACGAATAAAAAAAAAGAAAAGAGGGTGGGGAAGAAAGTAAATTGACAGAGGATACCAGCTGAATTCGACTGTTTCTCGAAACAGTTATTACAAAAGAGGAGGGGCGTAAATAGAGTTTTAGCAGAAGCAGCAGCAGCGGCAAACTCTGGCTTATAAAAAGGCGCAGCCGGCTACTTGCTCTTTAAGCTTCAAGAAATCGACAGGTTGATTTACCCTATACATTACTTTACGAAATCAAAACTGTTTTCTTTTTTTAAAACACTTAAAAGCATCCATATCACAAAGTGTTAAAAATCCATCTACCACAAATAACCACAACTGTAGACTAGCAACATCTCCTAACTAATTTGAGTTTGTGAATATATTCTTCTATTCACAAATAAACAAAAAGAGACTTTTTTCAATTATTTGGACTTGTAATTATCGCTAGTGCTTCTGCTATTACTTTTTGTTTCAAATCAACACATTATTCAAAAACCCACAAAGATGACTTGTCACGTTAGTAAGTATCATTTTGTTTTTTATATCCAACTTTATCTTTGTATCTTTTTCTTGGATTTTTTTTCTTTTTTTGTTGACAATTTTTGTGCATTTGAGTTATTTTCATTCATTCATTCATTCATTTCGTACTGTGTTGTTGTTCTCGTTTGGTTGTTTTTAAATGTTTTTTTTTTATTGTTAAAAACGTTTCGAATGTCTACAAGAATCAGTCGTATTCGGTAATTTTTTTTTTTTTTTTAAATTTCGAACTGAACCCTTTTATTTAGTCCCACCTTTTTATAGACTCTTCTCAGTCCGTTGACCATGGTAGATAGACCTGAACATTAACATAGAATAACATTGTTCAGTTCGACATTACGAAAAAAACAATTTAAAAAAATTAAAAGCTCTAAAAGCTGGTGAATATAGTGGCTAAGGCATTGTGAAAACCCCTCTTTTTTTCCCCATACAAACACTTGTATTCGGAACTAATAGGAAGGCGACGCACTACTAAATAGTTTTGAAAGCCCATGATAGGGAGATGGTTTTAACCTGCCTGACCAGAAGGGCTTTCCTTCCCCTTCAGAGTACGGGGCATTTTTAAATAGGCCCCATTCTTACACCTCCCTCGTAAAACCGTTTTTGGTGCCCAGTTCAGCTTCTTTTTATTTATTTATTTTTTTCTGTGTTAAAAATTTATTTAGCCTAAACATAATATTTTAAAATCCATATTCAATACTTACTGACTTGATTAAATTTATCAACTGACTGTAAATTGCCAATTTCAACTTAAACGATAAAAACTTTTTTTAAATTTTTTTTTAGTTTAAATTTTTTTAAGCACAACTGGTCATTAATCCCAGGTTTATTTATTTATTTCATTTTTACAAAGTCGTGTCAATTATTTTCTCAATTTACTCAGTTGGGACCTTTTTTAATTTCTTATTTACAATAAATAGACACAAGCCATTCTTTTCTTTTCTTTCTTTCTTTTTTGTTTGTTTGTTTAGTAGCCTGTAGTGTTTCATCCCCAAGTTCTCAGAAAAAATGAATTGTATACAATACGGGATTTCCAAGAAATATCAAGTTAAATAAACCTGTTTGTGAAACTGTTTGGAAGAAGAAGAAGAAGAGAAAAATGATAACAAATCAAACATGATAGTTAACGAACGACATTCAGGCATGAAGCGTAGTAATAAGTCGTAGTAGTGTGACGTCAGTGATGACAAATAGGTTTCTCAGCCAATCAAATTGCAATTCTCTCTGTACTCGTACTCAAGCTATTTTATTACTTACACGCACATGTTTGTTCATACAATCGGGAATTTTCCAACGCATTTTGCTGTAACGCATGTATTTATTGAGTATGCCGTTATTTCATTTTATTGTTTCATCAAGTCTGCTTCATTAACTTTTTATATTGCCTAGGGAATCCGTTTTATTATTTTTTTTTTAAAATTTTATTTTATTCCCAGCTAAGATGTCTTAAAAAGCCAAATAAACAGAAACTAATTTTAAACCTTCTTTTTTTTCTTTTTTAATCTGTTTTTAACATTAAAAAAAAGTTTTAATAGTTGTGTGGAACTAGTTTGACAGTTTGAGTTAAGGTTACGATAGTTTTGGTAATTTCAGCTTCAAGTTACCCTAGCTTACAAAATAAAAGACAATTGGTGCACTACTTTTACTACTTGTACATTAGATACCACCAAAATAAGTCACGTGATCAGTTTAGGCCATATTGAAGAAAGAAATGTAAATATTTTTGAAATTGGCCAAAACAAATCCCTTTAAATGTATTAAAAATAAACTACATATGTAATGATATTTTTCTTTTTTTTAATAATTGTTATTATGTTACTACTCATTGATTTAGACAAAGTTTGACCTTAAATAATAGATTTAATTATTTTTAGTTCGCTTTTAAAATTCCTAGCAGACGACAAAAATGCCAGTAGCTACAGTATACCAATCGGAATGCTGTTGATAAGCTTAGTTTAGTAATCCGAGTAATATGGGATGTCCAGTGAGAATCGAACTAACTAATAACGGTCTACTAGTCAAGATCGATAAATTTGTACAACGTTTTGTGATAACAAACAAACATTTAAAAACTAAAAATCATGTCGGCCTCAAATGAATTAATGTTATCAAAAATTTTCTCAATTTTTGGAGATTGTAAAATAATCATATTTCTCTGAGAGAATCATCATTTTTTTTTTCTACATTCCAAATTTGACTTAGATTTGTGTTCTTACCACTACAACTTTTTTTTGTTTTTAAAAAAAAAATTTGTGATTGCGCTTTGCCGGACAGGGTGGGTAAGGCGGACAGCTGGGTCTTTCGTTCTGAATCTAACAGGTTCTTTTTATTATAGGTATTTATTCATCTGTAACGTATGGGGTTGTTTCGCCGTAATTCGGGGTTCTTTCGGGGTTATTTCAGGGTGATCTTGCATATATCCTTGAAATTCTATGCCTAACTCCAGATTTATAATGATATTTAATATCATATCCAGAAACCACACGCTTTGTTGTACGGGTTTAAATTTCCTGATTATATTCTCATAAGCACAACTCCATTTTATATTTATTTTCATTCTTACTTTTAAACGAGTTTTCAATTATTTGCTTTTCTTTCCAACACAATAAATTATTCAGTAATAATATCTCTTTTTATGCATCAGTGGTTCTGTTAATAGGCCAATAATGCTAAATTGAGTATCAGATTACTTTGTATGAGTCCTAGTTTGTTAGTTTTCTTTTTTTATGAGAAGGAACATTCACATGATTAAAAGCCTACAAGGGTTATACTAGAGATGTATAATTCCGTGACAATAAAACAAGCGGTCTCTATAATCATCCAAGCATCTTACCTCGTTTTGTCGCTGGCTATCGGATTCTAGAGGGAAGAGTGTGTTAAACCATTGGATGCAGCATGGTGGATATGAAGCAAGGCAGATGAATCCAACAAAAGCTTTACCTTCAGTCAGGAAATTACTCCTACTCGTCATCAATAAAGGTGGCGTCTACTAATGAGAAAAATATCCATTGAAAGATAACCATAATTCAGATTCAAACCAGATGTTCAAACCGCATTGCCCTTCAGGGTGTTCTGCTGAGGTAGGAGATCTGGCCCAGTGTTGAATTTCTGTTATATACCCCTTTAAATCGGGTATATAATGAGAGAGGAGAGGATGAGAGGTTCTTACTGTTCAGCTTCGTCGGCGGCCATCTTCTTCTGCTGGGCTTTCTTCCTTCTTCTGGGCTGGTTGTCTGTGCCTTTTTTTCGCTTGTAATGATTAAGCAAGACTTTATTGTTTTTCTTTATTCTTTATCAAAAAACCCAAAGCGGTTTTCAACCATGCGGTGAGAAGCTGCCATCTTGGGATGTGAACATTATGTCTAGTCCCGTTGACTAACTGCCAAAATCTGCCTAAATAAACTTAAATTCCGCTCTCACCCTCTCATTGGCAGAAAATTGGGATTCAACTAAAGGTCATTACCTATCAATAATATAACCCACTCCGATTTTGAATTTTCACGAATTTTAATTCGGCATCTAACTACAATTAATTCGTAGGATACCCACGAATTATGTAAGTTTTCAATCTTACAAAATCATTGGTCAATACCAATTTTTTTACCTAAAAATGAGGTCTTCAAAATCCAACTTTATACATTTACATGAAACGTTTTCATTTTTCTTCCTTTTTAGGTGCTTTTCCTGCCATTGAGCAATATCTTCACCAAGTCTCACAAGGCAACCAGGAAATTTATCAAGACGGTTTCCGAGTAAGTTGGATATCAATCATTTGTACAAATGTCAAGCTCTATGTATATATGCGTAAAAAATATTGGTCTATAGCCCTATGATAAAAAAAAAATTATTTTTCATATTTTTCAAGATAAGGTCCTTCCTTGTCAATGCACTTAACTCTTTGCATACCAAATTTCCCCCACAGATGTACCAAACTTTTTTGGTATTTTTTATTCACCTCAGAACTCAAATAAAGTCTTATTATTATTATTATTATTGTAATCTGAGTTCTTCTGCTTAATTATAATGAACTAATCATCAGTTTTTGTAAATTGCTTGAGTATGGTGGGAGAGCCGCTGTGAGTGGTTTAAAGTAGGCAAAAGTTAATTCTGTGAGGAATATTGATCATATCCATCAATTTCTTATCAAAATTTAGTTAACAATTGCATATCAAGCGACGGATATTGATTCACCAAGATACATTCGTTAATTGCAAAACGGTGGTGGTGATAGTGGGGGGTGGCACTTTAATGAAATACTTGCTTAAGAAAGTATTTTTCTCAATAATATTCTTAGAATTTCCAAACTATATTTTGATTAAAGAGGAAGAATCATTAAACTAAAACCCAACCGACTTCATGGACAAATTTCAAAGACACAATCTCTACAGTACTGTTTTATGCTTGTTCTTGAATGTTCTATGCATCTTGACTGACAATAGATATAACAGCCATTGGCTATGATTAGTTGGGGTTCATTTAGAATATAGTTAGGATAGCATAGTTTCATATTCTGTATTACATCATTTATCTTTTCTTTCATATTCTGTATTACATCTCATCTTTTCTTTTCATCTTTCTTTCATATTCATCTTTTCTTTCATATTCTGCATCATTTCATCTTTTCTTTCATATTCTGTATTACATCATTTCATCTTTTCTTTCATATTCTGTATTACATCATTTCATCTTTTCTTTCATATTCTGTATTACATCATTTCATCTTTTCTTTCATATTCTGTATTTCATTTCATCTTTTCTTTCATATTCTGTATTGCATCATTCATCTTCTTTTTCATATTCATTCTTTATTACATATTAAATCTTTTCATATTCTTTATTACATATTAAATCTTTTCATATTCTTTATATTACATCTTTTCATATTTATTACATATTTCTTTTCATATTCTTTATTACATATTCATATTTATTACATATTACATATTCATCTTTTCTTTCATATTCTTATTTCATTTCATCTTTTCTTTCATATTCTGTATTACATTTATCTTTTCTTTCATATTCTGTATTACATCATTTTAATCTTTTCTTTCATATTCTGTATTACATCATTTCATCATCATTTCATCTTTTCTTTCATATTCTGTATTACATCATTTCATCTTTTCTTTCATATTCTGTATTACATCATTTCATCTTTTCTTTCATATTCTGTATTACATCATTTCATCTTTCTTTCATATTCTGTATTACATCATTTCATCTTCTTCATATTCATTCTTTATTACATATTAAATATTTTCATATTCTTTATACATATTAAATCTTTTCATATTCTTTATTACATATTACATCTTTTCATATTCTTTATTACATATTACATCTTTTCATATTCTTTATTACATATTAAATCTTTTCATATTCTTTATTACATATTACATCTTTTCATATTCTTTATTACATATTACATCTTTTCATATTCTTTATTACATATGACATCTTTTCATATATTACATATTACATCTTTTCATATTCTTTATTACATATTTCATCTTTTCTTTCATATTCTGTATTACATCATTTCATCTTTTCTTTCATATTCTGTATTACATCATTTCATATTCTTTATTACATCTTTTCATATTCTTTATTACATCTTTTATTCTTATTACATCTTTCATATTCTTTATTACATCTTTTCATATTCTTTATTCATCTTTCATATTCTTTATTACATCTTTTCATATATTTTCATATTCTTTATTACATCTTTTCATTTCTTTATTTATTACATCTTTCTTTCATATTCTTTATTACATCTTTTCATATTCTTTATTACATATTACATCTTTTCTTTCATATTCATTCTTTATTACATATTACATCTTTTCTTTCATATTCTTTATTACATATTTTTTCATATTCTTTATTACATCTTTTCATATTCTTATTACATATTACATCTTTTCTTTTTCATATTCTTTATTACATATCTTTTCATATTCTTTCATATTCTTTATTACATCTTTTCATTCTTTATTACATATTCTTTTCTTTCATATTCTTTATTACATCTTTTCATATTCTTACATATTACATCTTTTCTTTCATATTCTTTATTACAATTCTCTTTTCATATTCTTTATTACATCTTTTCATATTACATCCTTCTATCTATCAGCCTTGTAGTAAAAATAACAAACTATACAGCAAAAGTGACTATATATTTACTGTGTGTTTCAATGGATTCCTTTTCTGTTTTTGCAGTCTTCACCATACATGACACCAAGCTTAATGAGACTAAAAAATGAGGATGATCCTTTTTTGGGAAATGAAAATTATGAGAAAATGCTTCCACCAATGGTGCCCATTAATTACCAGAATGTTGATTCCGTACCAGATTCAAATTTTAATTATCTAGACGAACATTCTCCTGAACTTGTGGACTTAGATGACCTTAAACCAGATGTCATTCATGAATTAATGCAAACACCAACCTATTACTACAATTCAGGTGAGTCTGTCTTTTAAATCTTTTAACCTATATGATCCTCGCTTCCAAAAAACTCTGCTAACACACACTCTCTAGACACGAAAGCCTATAAAAATTGCAGTTAAAAAATATTATTTGTATTATTTGGACTATTGTTCTCATCTATATTGTTATCTGTACAACGTTTTGATTGACGTGCTCTCCGGCCTTCTTCAGGTGTTTCTTGTCAGACTCGGGAGCCTTCTTGAACTCAAAAACCTTCTTTTCAAACCTGGGAACCTTCACGGAACTTTGAACCTAACCCTTTATTCAATCCATGGGGGTATACTGTTCTCATTCCACTAACCACGACTGGGTGCAAGTATTAAGCTGAGTTAATTATTATCAATTATGATAAATACCTGAAGAAGGCCGGAGGAAACATTGGCCAAAACGTTGTACAGATAACAATATAGATGAGGACTATATTCCGAATAATACAAATTACCAAGTTGCATCTCAAAAATTCAGAGAAAATTTTCTTTGTCTAAATATTTTAGATGAGGCTTGATATGTTATATTTTTATTTATTTATTTTATTTTATTTTTTTTTGACTGTTGTCCTCATCTTTATCCTGATTTTATATATATATATATATATATATATATATATATATATATATAATGTGTTTGTGTGTGTGTGCTTAATTGGCAAGGCTCTCGTATAAAATGGATGTAAGCTCTTTAGCGTTTGTAACATATAAACCTAAGTATGTATTTATCAGTTAAATTCTACCCCAAGCCTGCAGGTGGCTGATGGCCTAGTGGTTAAGACCCCCGACTGAAAAGTCAGTCGGGTTTCTATCCCGGGTGGGGGTAGCCTGCTAAGTCTAGCTACACTGGAGAGACATGATACATCAAAACATAGTGTCTGTGGATGTATATATATGTGCAATGTTTTAACAGCTACTGTACCCTCCGGTCTCTTGTAGTAATCAGAAACCTTCATGGAACTTCAAATCAAACCCTTTATTAAATCCGAGGTAGACTGTTCTCATTCTGCTAACCATGACCAGGTATTAGTGTTAAGCTATGTTAATAATTCTTTTAGTATCACCCATAGTCAGGATAGAACCTGCAACTACCAGTTGATTGTCACTTAGAACTGTATTGACTTAACTCTGTTGTGCCATATGTCTGATTACGACATGAAAGCTCCCAAGTTTGACAAGACATTTCCTGATTACGACAAGAAACAACTAAAGTAGGCCATTGGGCTCATCAGCCGTAACATTGTGTATATAACAATAAAGATGAGGAAAACAGTCCGAAAGATCCAAATAATACAAATTGAAAAAATAAGTTTAGTAATTTCTTTTTTTTTTTTTTTTTTTTTTTTTTTTCCGAACTGATTTAATTTCTATTCATAAATGTACTAAAATGGCATGAAATTTGGCTTTTTAATTTCAATGTAAAATTGTTTGCAAAAATATATTGCTTTGCATGATTAGCTATTTGACTAATATTCGAATTTATATAAGAGTTGATGTTTGAATGAAAATATTAATGACTTAGCCACTTCTGGAAATTCATATGAATGAGGAAAAGTATTATTAGTATATTATCATATTCTAGTTTATAATTTCCTAGTCTTTTGTTTTATTTATTTATTTATTTTCTAGGACAGTGCTTAATCCTTTTATCTAGTCCTTTTAGAGTACCCATTTTGTTCTGAGTACAGGTCATACTCTGCCCTTCCTTTCATTCTTTTCTCTTTCCATTCCCTCTAAAGCTGCCCCCCTCCCCAAATATATGATCTAAATTCTTAACACTCCCTTTTGTTTTTTTTGTCTTCTTTGGAAACCCCACATTCATCATTCAACAGACACTCCTAAAAAGGTCCAAAATCCCAATGGGGTGATAAGAAAAACAAAATTTTATATCTAAAACCACCTTGTCTAAAAACATCTTTAAAAAAAAAAAAGGACAAATATTATATTCTTTGAATTTTTGAGATGAGGCTTAATAATTTGTATTATTTTAATTTTCGGACTCTTGTCCTCATCTTTATTGTTATATACACAATGTTTTTGCTGATGCACCCTCCGGCCTTCTTCGGTGAACTTTCTCATTAAACTCTGTCACCTTTTCAGACAAATCATTGTGTATATAACAATAAAAATAAGGATAACAGTCCCAAAAAGAGAGGTGGATTCGTGCCTTTCCTAAAAGTATTTGTACAAAGTTTAGCAGAATCTTTCAGCAAGAATTTGAACTCTCCTCTTAGTTGTTGGGCGACTTTTACATCCTTTTTAAATTCCTAACATTATTGAAATCCAGGCTAAGTGTTTATTGTGAAACAAATTGAGTTGCCTTACAATTCTGATTACAGTTGAATCTTGTCTAACATCTTTTCCACTTGACTTTTTTTTTTACTCAAAAAGTTTTTTAAAAGTCATAAAGCTGTAAACAGATTAAGGTTTTTGTTTTTTCTGGTTGTAAAAAAGAAAAATTATATGTGTGTGTGTAAATATGTGTGTGTGTGTATATATGTATATGTGGAAGAATGAATAAAGAAAAGAAAGAACAGAATGGATAATAAAAGATGAATTTAATCAATATCACTTACACATGTGTTTCGGTCAGTTCATCTGTGTGAAAATATTCCGCACACAGAGAAGATTCGACCTTCATCATTTCAAAATAAAATTTCACTCTGATGAAGGTCGAATCTTCTCTGTGTGCGGAATATTTTCACACAGATGAACTGACCGAAACACATGTGTAAGTGATATTGATTAAATTCATCTTTTATTATCTATTCTGTTCTTTCTTTTCTTTATTCATTCTTCCTCATATTGTCGGATTCATTTACATATTTACATATGTATATGTATATAAAGTTTTGTTAGCATGGACATAAAGTCAATACCACTTGGTAACTGACAGTTTCAAACCAACCACTTGGTTAGAAAATTACATAGGCGAGAAATTGTAAGTTACTAAACACCATTAACTTCATGTCCATGATACCATAACTTAGATATACATGTTCTATCAACAATATGGACTACTATTTACTCATAGATATAGCACTCTATAATATATATATATATATATATATATATATTCGAGTTACAAAGACATTGTCAGTGCTGCTTGCTATCTCACTTTCTTGTCAGTGCAATTTTCAAACCAAGTACAACAAGTCAATTAATCAATTTATATAAACAAAACAAAACCTGATAATTTGATCAGCAATTGTGTGTTATAGTACAATAGAAAAATTGAAAACAATAAAGCAATTTTAATTGATATTTTTCAAAACAATGTCTACACAATCCTACACCAGTGTGGTCTCCTAGCAATTGTTTTCATACTTTAACATTAAATTGGTCAATGTGCAGCCAATAGGAAAATCCCTTACATTGAGCCACAGAAAAAGAACAAAAATGTCTCTCTACCTGTGAACTATTGGCATCAAAAATGTTTCTCTGCCTGCAAAAGTATTCCACACACACACCTTAAGAAAGGCACACACACATACATACACTCCGGAAAAAGGTTTGAGAGTATGGTCATTGTATAATAACATGAAGGTTTTCACAAATATAATTGCCTTAATAAACAATTTGTTTTTGTTTTACGGCATATCAACCCTCTTTTGGGTAATTTAATGCCAAATCAAGTCATTTTTATAAACAAAGGTCTCAATTTGCTTACAGTACCTGTTGCTGGTTACATGGTCACCCAACTAAGTATTGAATAGATTCATTGCTGCTTAACTGCAATGATCTAGCTGGAACCTGTGCATTGCTTGATAATAAACTAACCAGCTATGGGTAAATAATAGGCAGACTGGGTTCTTAAACCTTGGTAATGGCAACTGATCTAGAGGAATGAAAAGTCTAAATTCAAACCTGTTAAACTCTGCTTATGTCATATTCTACTCGTATGAAGAGGGCGGTAAATATGTATCAAACTAGGCACAATTGTATGTACTTATTGATATAAGTAAAAGTAAAGTCCGTATCAGCCAGACAGTGAGGGATTCTGTCCCCTTTTCACTAATGCTAGACTAAGGAGATTGTTTCTGTGTCTGAGGTGGTGCTCCACCTCAATCATCAGCTCATTACTTTACCGCACAGATCCCTCTGCTACTCCTATGTTGATTTGGTATCAAACCAGGAACCTTGTAATTCCAAGACGTACGTTCTACTGACTGAGCTAAACCGGCCCTTTACTTATGAGTATACTAAATGTGTATTATTTATTTTCCTTCCTTGGTGTATACGCAAAGATATGCTAAGAATTCAGGTCAGAAAACACAGGATTGTAATTAAGGTTATTTTCTCTTCTGAAAATTAAAACTAAGCTCTTTAGTTAATAATTATTTTATTCATTTCGGTCACTAAAAAAGGATTTTAATTCTGTTAGAAGGTTTCATTCTGTGCTTTAAAAAAAAAACTTTTAATATCAGATAATTCACTATTATTTACTAAAATATTAAATTTTATTAGTATAAGTGCCCTAACTTGCGAGTTTTTTTATGTTATGAATTGTTATGTGGCTCTATTTGGTTATTTCTCATTTACTAACCTTTGTTAGTTACTGCTGTAACCTAACAGATAAATCATATTTGACTTTACTAATGGCTTTTGGTTTTAATCAATCAACTAACCATAGGGTGGGGGGTTTCCGTGGCATAGTGACTAACGAGCTGGACTGTGACATCGTAGTAATTGAGTTGGAACTCTAATCATGCAATTACATTCAATTTTGGACTAATTATCTTGCTATGGATTAAAGAAATACCATTACTCTCCTTCTACAAGGGTTTGATTTGGCTTTAAATAACCTGCAATGGTTAATATGCCATTAAACAAAGAAACCAAATCACTCTGTGTCATGGGGGCTAACATGCTGGACTGTGATATAATAGTAATCAAGTTAGAACTTGATTTGCGCCATTACGTTTACTTTTGGACTAATACACTTGGGAATGGTATAAACCCCCACACCATTCAGATATGGGTTAAACAGTACCATTAGTTCTTCTACAGGACAGCTTTGGCATTAAATAACCCACAAAGATTGATATGGGTCATAAATAGTACCACTACTGTTCTTCTACAAGGACGGCTTTCGTATAAAATAACCCACAATGATTGATATGGATCATAATAACCAACATTTTTTACTCACCCTGGTAGTTTTTATTTTATTTTATTTTATTTATTTTTATTTATCAATTTATTTTTTTTGCTAAAAATCATTTTAAGCTTTTTTATTTATTTAAAAAAAAATTAATTTTGTTTTTTGCTTTGTCAGACTCACCTAATCCAAATTTTTTAAATAGTCTTTATTTGGGAGATCTCCTATATTTTATTTATTTTTTATTTTATTATTTTTTTTTTCAAATGATACCCTTTTTGTTTGTGTCTAGATCCAAGATATTGGTCAGAAATTCATGTGAGGCAGTGGCTAGTGAGCAAATTGAACAATTCTGGCATTTCTTTGGAAACGGTCTGCTGGCATCCAATAAATGGTTTAAGCTTGTGCTCTTGTAATCATGAGGACCTGTTGCAATATCTACGCAACCCAGCAGCGGCCAAAATTATCTACTCAGAATTAAAGAAGTTGAAAAATGGTGAGTTGGAAATTGAGTTTTAAAGAAAAATATTCAAATGCAATGAAAATAACGCGATAAAAAAAAGGAATGAAAGGGGGATTTTATCCTTTCTTACAGTTTTAATGATGGGGGAGGAAAATCAAACATCAGTTTTTTTTGTTGTGTACAGGATTGGTTTTACTCTCCATCATGAAACCGGGAGTAATGCGAAAAGGTTAGAGACGATCATTCGGTTGTAAAGATTTTTAAAAAGCGATTTTTATCTGATGGTATTCGGTTAGAAACGTTTTTAGATTTTTTTTAAAAATCGATTTTTTAATTTTTTTTTTTTTTTTTTTATCTCTTTTTAAAATTTTTTTTATCCGTGGTTGGTATTCAACTTTATAGTTGCGCTGTCCCAGATTGTATTTATTTTACATTAAATTGAACATATATAAATATATGTGTGTGTGTGTGTGTGTGTCTAAGTTAGGGTAGCATTGACATGAAGTCAACGCCACTTGCTTACTGACAGTTTTTCACTGATGCAATTCTCAGAAACTGTCAATAACCAAGCGCCATTGACTTTACGTCCACGCTATCCTAACTTAGATATACTTGCTCTATCCACAATATTGAGCACTATTTACATATAGATATAGCACACTATATTATCAATATCAATTATACATCTATATAATTTAAGTTAAGTTAATGAAGACATTCAGTCAACAGCAATGGGTAACTGACAGTCTCTTGTCTATGCGATTTTTTTTTTCTTTATTAAATGTTTTAAAATTGCATAGGTGAGAAACTGTCAGTTACCAAGTGCCATTGAATTTATGTCTTGCTAACCTAACTTGGATTATATATATAATCCAAAAGTCCAGAGAAGAAATCTTCCTTACGACACAAGAGTTTTATTTTAAAAAAACCTGTCGCAGTTTGAGAGCTCAATGTGTGCCTTAATGTTAGTCACATAGCAAATATATAAGTAAAGAAATAACAAAAGACTTAGAGATTAGCATTATAGTCTATTTCAGGGAGCTTAGACTATAATGCTAATCCTCTAAGTCTTTTGTTATTTCTTTACTTATATATATATATATATTCATTTTGGTACTATAGATTTCAGTTTACTAACCATATTAATTAGTAATTTATTATTGAAGTCCATCCCTATATTTCTTTAAAGTTACCCTTGCATGTTTCTCTTTAAGGTATTGCATTCCTCTTAAAACTATTAAAATACTACTTCACGTTGCCTTGATTGAA
Source organism: Doryteuthis pealeii (assembly GCA_023376005.1). Classification (NCBI taxonomy): domain Eukaryota; kingdom Metazoa; phylum Mollusca; class Cephalopoda; order Myopsida; family Loliginidae; genus Doryteuthis; species Doryteuthis pealeii. Next base: position 111,248,769 of record CM042141.1, on the reverse strand, counting down.
ACCTGTCATTTTTATTTCCCTATCCTTCTAAGAACTTCTCTTTTCTGACAACTTTATTAACATCTGTTTGATTTATTACTTTATCTCAATGACGACATCTGTTCAAAAGATGTTCATTTTTGTTTTGACATGAAAATTTGTATAGTATTAATACAGTGAAAAATCTTTGAAAACCAATTCAAAATTCTAACATCCCTAATATGGGACAGGGTGTCCCATCAAGGAGAACCAATTCTGAAAAGTGGGATGCCTTGGTAAATCCGAGGGGCAGCACATACAAATAGGGTGGGGCTGAGGGTTTGACAAATTTGATCATTCACTGTACTTCCATGTTCCATCATGGTTTAATGGTTAATGAGCTAGTCTCGCAAATCCATTACTAGTGAATAGCGAGATTTGATACTCACTGGATGACCCATACTAGTGATCTTGTGTCACATCCTACTTGTGAAGAATGGGTTGGATATGAGTAGAGGGCCTCTGATTGTAGTTTCAGTGACCACTTAAGCAACAGCAGGTATGGGGTCTACAAGTAAAATAAAAAAATATGACATACTGACACACTGACACACTGACATTTGGCTTTATTATTAAGTAAGAAAGCAGTTATAAAAATTGTTATCATAACTTGCAAGAATATGCGCCCTCCAGGCAAAAGTATTTAAGTTTTAATATATTGAAATATATTAAATTAGAAAGACTAGCAAAATTAAATAAGAATGCATATAAAAAGATTAAACTTATTTTAATTATATCTTAATTGATTTCTATATAAAATCATTCATAGGATTGATTTTAAGACATTGGAGAATAAAACAATAATATTAGAGATCAATAACACCAAGTAATTATCTATTAAACCTGGTTTTGTTAAAACCAGTATGCAAATTAATTACACTATATATTATGTAAACCTTCATTTCTTCATGATATATAAAACAAATTGCAGGATTTTAAATGCACTAATAACATGGGATGTTTTGAGGCAAATCTAACTCAGATTTTCCTTGAGACATTGTTAATAAATAAGGTTTATTCTATGTATTAATGATTTTGCGTATAAATTAAGTACTCATTGATAAACTTAATCAATTCCTGAGGTTATTGTAACATAAGCAGTGACATAGTTTTGAGTACAGACACTGAATTTCCATTATAATAAGATAAGAAATTTATCACAAAAGAGATCACTGAAACAATCACAGCAATTTAAGCTTGGGAATCCAAAATTTCAGGATTGCAGGTCCAGATTCAGCCTAGAATGTTTTTGATTTACTCAGAGTTGGCCTGATTCCCAAAATGGTATGATATGTTGGGCCAGGACCTCTAGGAGTAAAGTTGAAAAATGTGACACTCTGACATTTGCATTTTATCATTAGAGTTAATATTGCTGGTATATAAGATTCACAATGAGTGAATTTAAATGAATAAACAATGAAGAATTATCAGAATGTTATTGTTAATTTCTATTTTTTCATTTTCAAAATTTCTTTTCAGAATACCAAATTCTTGACTGTTCAACAAATTTTGAATATCACAGCTGCCCTCTACAGAACAGTCAGAAGTCTGAAACTTTCTTTGCTATTCAGGATTACCTAAAACGTACCTCACCCACCACAGAACCCTACTCACCAAAATTCAACTCGGACAGTAATGATAGTCTTAGTTCACAGAGTATCAGTCCGCCACCAGTAGACAACAGCATCAGTTATGATCGTAAGTTTTTCTCTTTATTAATTACTTTTAAAAGAAAAATATTAGTTGTCATCATCAGTAATAACAATTGTTCTGTAAAGTTTCTTTATGTAACACTGAAATATTTCCATGAACCTTCAATTCAGTATCCGCCCTGTTGGCTGGGGCGTTAGAATGCACCTCTGCAGAGGGGTAAGACTCCCCCAATGGGGCCACCTGTTGGCCGTGGGTGGCGACCCGTGATGCTTAAGGATAGAGCCCAGATGGATGAGCAGTTCATGACATGACAGTTCATGACTCCACTTTGGCCCTATCTTGGTCGGAGAGGCCCCCACCGATCAATCGGCTGGTCACGTCAAGCCCTAGCACCTATATGATTTTCCCAACCCTATTGCCCTTATGGCAAGCCCCAACCCCTTTTTATCATATGGGTGCTAGAAGGCGGTGGCTGCGGGTCTACATGTCCTGGGAATGACGTTAAACTCTATCTGATGGTGAGGTTCCAGTTTTGGAGGTTTGGGGAATGTGGAGCACCCTTTCATCACAATTGCTCCCTGGTCCACTCTGACCTGGAGTGGTAGTACCTGTTAGGGTCCCATCAATGGGTTAAATAGAAAAATGTGTTTATAAAAAAATTGTATTATCCATTAAGAATTGATTTATTTCAAAACTTTATCAGCATTAAATGACCCACTGAGGTTGATATGCCGTAAAACAAAACAAACTATCAATTCAGTATTTTTTTTTTTTTTTTTTTTTGTGTATGTGGAACCCCAGTAATGTTACATGAACCCTGTGGGTTCATGTGGATCCTAGTTGAGAACCACTAAACTATACTTCCTTACAAAAATTTTAGGTTATGCCTATCCATTATGTAACATAAAGAGATAGCTTGTTGATAGGTGTTGCTGTATCTTCTGTATCTTAAATCTAAAATTTACACTACACTTCCTTACAAAAATGATAGGCTATGCCTATTCATTATGTAGCATTTGTACTAACTTTTTTTTCTTTATTTTTAATACAGAACATTCTGAACCAAAGACAAGACATAAGCAACACATCCATCTATGGCAATTTCTGAAGGAATTGCTCAACGATTCAGAAAAACACAATAATTGCATCAAATGGATCAATGATAAGGACGGCATCTTTAAAATTGAAGACTCTGCTCATGTTGCTAAGCTTTGGGGTATGCGAAAGAACCGTCCAGCGATGAACTATGACAAACTCAGCAGATCTCTCCGCCAGTATTACAAGAAGGGAATCATCCAGAAGACTAGTGCTTCCAAAAGGCTCGTTTACCAATTTGGTGCCCAATACTTGTAAATTTTATAAATTTGAACATTTGTTCTCAATGATTTTATGAGAAACAAGCAGCATCCACACCGGTGCAATTTTGTTTGTCCGAGAACTTGTTTTCTGTCCTCGTTGAGGAACTTCTTGAACTTGTGGTGGCAAACACTTGTGTTCACTAAATTTCCTTGGGTTTTTTTGAGTTTTGGGGAGAATGTTTCCAAATGAAAGATGAAACCTAGAGAAATGTGAGCATAATTTGAAGTAGACAATTTGAGGTGATCATTTTTTTTTTTTTTTTTTTTTTTGATCATCAAACAAGTTTCTACTTATTAGAAAGAAACAAAAAAAAGATTCTTTCTGTTTATTTCCAATTTGGAAAAAAATCTTTTTTTTAAAACAATGAATTCTGAAGAAAGATTGATATTTTTTTTTTTTTTTTTTTTTTTTTTTTTTTTTAATTTTAAAATTATTTTTTCAATGATTCAGAATTCCGGACACACATTCCAGAATTTAGAGGAAAAAAATTGCTCAAGCTTTCCTCCTTTTTCTTAAAAAAAAAATGATGGAAAAAAAAAAAATTCATAAACAAAATGTAAAAACTTGGTTCTATATTACACATCTGCATTTTATCTTTTACATCAGAATAAAACACACATTTTATTTGCACAATGTTCATTTGATAGAAAAGTGCATAGTCCATTAAATCAAATGCATTTTAAATTAGACAAAGTTAGGGTTTACTCTTGATCTCAATTCTACTCATATTTCTTGAAAAACAAAACAAAACTTAATAATTTCAATAAATTTTTTATCATATAAGGAAGTATAATAATCATCTTATATGTCTATAAATTAAAACATTTAAAAATAATTCAATTTTTATCTCCTTCAATGGAGAGGGCAACCAAACTCAATTTTATAAATAAATTCTAAGCATAAAGTATCAAAATTATTTTTAATTCTCGAATTCAGATCATAAAAGCATTTTTAACTCTTTTTTACCTATTTTTAAACAAGTTTTATTCATTTATATTCTACCATTAATATTTTCTTTTGAATTTCAAAATAATAATTTCATGTCAGCCATCTTAACAAAACTTTACTTGGTTCATCTTTTTTTAAATTCTTTAGTCTATATTTTTTATCTATTTGTGAATTGCATATCTTTTAGGTAATTTTTAAATAACATCTTTTTAAAAATATATTTCCACAAAAATCAACATTTACAAACTTATTTATTATATAAGTTCATACACATTTTTTGTTTTGTTTTTAGAGAAATATCTGAATGTATTTAACAAGATATTTGATCTAGTTACATTATTTTTTGCTTGATGCCTTTATATACAATAGACATATTCTGTCTATAAATTTGCATCTAAATTTAAGCACATAACTTATGTGATATTGCACATAGTTAAGTAATGTGTCTAGACTCTTATGTATTGGTACCCTCATATTTTATGAGTATAAACCAAAAGGGCAATATGAAAATATGTGGTAATATTGTTTATAAGGCAAAAATCTATTTTTGCAATATTCCACATGCATAAAGTATCTCATGATATGTAATTTACATATTTTTCTCCCAGTGATTTAATAATTTTCAATTTTCTCCCTATAAATTATAAATGATGAAAAAATGAAACTCTGTTTCTTTGAAAACTTTTCACAAAATTGAAAACAAATTAAAAACCTTATTCTCATCTAAAATATTCTGTTGTTACAACTGAATTCTTTTCAAGTTGGTATAAATTACCAAAATACATTTCTGTTGTTATATATCAAAATCTATAGATATTGTTGTTATATACACATATATATTGTGTTCTTATTTTTGTTTCTAATATCTAAAATAACTAAAATTTTATACATTTGACAAACTGAAAATCAAACTGACTTGTACAAAAGCAGAGGGCAACCAAACTCGATTTTTACAAATAAGTTCATATATATATATATGTATGTATGTATGTATGTATTGGAGAAAGGAAAATAAAGTGCTCGATTACAGGTGTAAAAGCTTGTAAGAGCTATATTTATTTGTTATGTAGCATTTGTTACCATTGGTTTCAAAGCAGCGTATATGCCAGTTATCATCAGGACAAAACACCTTGGAAATTCTATTTAGCATGGAAGAATGCATGGATGAATACAACAAAAATGGCTCAGTTATATATAACTGAATAAAAATTTGCTGTCATTTTCCAAGGTGTTTTGTCTTGATAATAAGCGGCTAATAGACTGCTTTGAAACCAATGTTAACAAACACTTTTCAACTGTATAGTATCTTATAACGAATAAGTATGTATGCATATATATATATGTATGATCAGTAATTCATGCATTAATCTGAATGTGTGATATATTTGTGTATACAGATGTGTGAAAGCATAATAACTGTGAAATGAGTTGAATTTTAATCTTTGCTTAATAAAAAAAAAAAATCCTTGATGCTGGTGTGTTCAACACAGCAATGGTCATCATCTGACCACTTTGCTGTCTAGTTGAATTTGATGTGATTATTTCTTTCTAAGCACTTGAGTTTTGTTATCAAAAACAAAAAAATCCATGTAAAAAAAAAAAAATTATTATTTAAGAATTGCGGTCCTATCTACACAGTTTTTCAAGATTTTCATTTTTTTTTTCTTTCTTTCTTTTTTAGTAGCCTTTTTTTTTTTTTTTTTAGAAAGAGATTTTGTAATTTTTGAATTTCAAAGTTTTTTGCTTTTGTATTCAACATCATTTAATGAGCATGTAGATCTGAAATGTAGGTATCTTTATTGCGACTATATCATAAGGTTCTGAAACAGTACTGCCAAGTTCAGATCCCTTTTTTTTTTTTTTCTTTATATATATCAGGTTTTTTTTTGTTTTTTTTTTCCTTTTTTAAAAATTTTAATTTTATTTTTTAAACTATTCTCTTTGAGAAGAAAGTCTGAGTTTAATTCAGCTCTATTTACATTTGTTCTCATGATTTGAGATATGTATGATCATATTGTATCACAACAAAAAGTTGTAGCAATGTGCCTAAATCTCATCCTTATCCTCGTAAAAATTTTTTACCATATGATGATGCTCATTGTAGTTCATTTTATGGTAATTTTTCTTTATAATTAAGTTTCAACCAGAACCTGTGAATATATCTCTATAGATGTTAGATCTATTATGTTAATTCACATATTGGTAAAATATGGCATAAGCTTTGTATGGGGTGAGGGAGATAGCAGATATCATTTAACATTACATTTATTGAAAGTTTTGTTGAACTATAATAGATAAGATACCTGGCGGACCCAGTAAAAAATGAACTCACTTTGTGTACAGCATGTGCTCAAGCATTTTAATTAAACAATTTTTTTGTCCTTATGCTCTTTACATAAACTATAATGTGTTTTTGCAGACAAATTATTCAATTATCTTGACTCCTACTCATGTTCAGAATCCAGCAATGGCCAATTTTCAAAGATCTAATACTTTGACAAAAAAAAAAAAATTTAAGTCCTGAGATATTGGTGCTGATAAAAAAAAATCTATGCAATTGTAGTGAAGAACTGCTCAGGTGGGATAAGACCTGGACATGGTTAAGAAGAGGAAACATAAAGAGAGAAACCGAGTCACTCATAATTGATGCTCAAAATAACACCATAAGAACAAATTATATCAAAGCAAAAATTAATAAGACACTATAGAACAGTTAATATAGAATGTTTGGTGACAGAGATGAGACCATAAACCATGTATTAAGTGGATGTAGTCAACTAGCACAATGAGAATACAAAGCTAGTCACAACTGGATTAGAAAGGTGATCCACTGGGAATTGTGGAAAAAAACTCAATTTTGACCATACAACAAAATAGTTTGTGCATAAACCAGAATTGGGTGTGTGGTGTAATAGTTAGTTGTAGGAAATGGATTCCTCAATCTGAGTTCAAATCCTGGACAAGACTGTTTGCATTTCACATAGTGCCAATACTGGAGACTGGATTCGTTAACCTTGGCTAGGCAACCAGTCTAGGAAAATTCTGAATTCAAACCTGTTAAATTCAGCTTAAGAAATGGATCTTGTGTTACATTCCAGGGGTCGGTAATTATATATACCAAACACAAGTCACTCTAATTCAGATGTTTTGATATTATATATATATATATATATATATATATATATATATAGCAGTCTATCACAATATAAAGTTATAAAGGTGTAACTATGTGCTGAGCTCGGTCGGTAGAGCATCTACCTCAGAACCACAAGATTCTGTGTTTGATACTGGCCCTCACCAACTTGGTGCATGAGTAGCACAATTTGAATCTGAGCAGTAAAGTGGGGAGCTGATGATAGGTGTGGCACTCACACATCAGATACAAAATAACCTCTCTGGTCAAGCACTAATGAAAAGGGGATAGACTCCCTTGCAGTCTGGCTGATACTGATAATAGGCCAATCTGCTAACTTCACTACTTGACATATGTGCCTAAATCCTATTAAAACTTATATTATGATGCTTATTACAGCACATGTAATGGTCTTTTCTCTTTAGGTTTCAATTAGAACCTAGGAGTATATCCCTATAGATAATAGATCTATTGTGTTAAGCGAGGTACCTCAAAACACAAATGCTGCTGCATGCATGTTTTGTAACTTGGCTAGGTAACACGTCAAGGAGAAGGAAAGCTGTTATTGTCCTTCATATTTTATATACCAGACACAAGCTACTCTAATTCATTAACCCCGCCTGGGCATTCTTCACTACAACAATACTTTCCTGAGAGAAGTGAGGTAGTCATGAAAAAAAAATCCTTTTCTTCTTTCTTCTTCCTCTCCTTTTCTTCCCTTCTTCTTTTCTTTCCTTCTCCTTTCTTCCCTTCTCCTACTCTCTGTTTTACTCTCTCTCTCTCACACTCACTCTCTATCCTTTACCACCAGTTTCTCACTCCCTGTCTACCTCACTTCTACCCTAAACCCAGTGATTGCTACAATACAGTTGTCTTTCAATTCTATTGTTGACCCATACTTTTAATTTTGACAAATATATTTCTGTTTGACTTTGAACAGTGGAGCAAGTCTGTATATTCCCATTAATCTTGTAGCATTCTTCCTTCTTAAATTTACTTAAGAATTCAGATATACTTACCTATATATATATACATATATATATAGTGTGTTATCAGTAAGAAATTTTTGGATGTAGGGCATAAAAGCTTTTTTAGATATTGGGCTATTGAACTGGTGTCGGAAACGTGCATCGTAAGGTGTCTCGATAGGGCTGTTGTGGTCAAACCAGTGTATATTTTTTATTGATACATATGCTACAAAATATTTTAAACCTAACTTGGTTATCAATAATAATTCCTCCCCCTCAGTTGGAGATTTGCAAAAAACTAATGTTATATATCAATTAAAATGTCCTTTGGGGGATTGTCTCTCCGAAAAAAAAATGTTTGTTGGTTTGACCACAACAACCCTATAGAGATACCTTACCATGTACTTTTCAACCACTAGCTTAATAACCCATCTAAAAAAGCATTCCTTATATATATATATATATATATATATATATATATATAATATATATATATATATAAGCTCTTCTATTTTTTTTATTTTTTAAAATTTACTCTTTATGTTCGTTAATTCCAATGCCGGGTCACACAAAACTAAAAAAATCAATCTGCTGCTTTTTCCTCCCTCTTCTACCCAAAAGACCTGAGTTCTTTCTGTGAAAGTATTTTGTAAATATCCTATTATTCTTTGTTTTGCATACATTTATTTTTAATTTGTTACTGTTTCAATATTTGATATTTTATATGAATATACTTAAAAAAAAAATGAAAAAAAACCCAAAAAAACTTTTTATTTTTGTCCTATTCCCACTTAAAATTAAACAAAAAGTTCTTTCTCGCCTTTGTGTGGAGTAAGATACTTAGTCAAATGGCTTCAAAACTTCAGATATTTGACTGCATAATGGTTAAGATTCTGAAGAATATCTTGTACTCTGCACACTGATTGGCTGTAGTGACAGCCAATCTAGTCCAAGAAACCAAAGCCTGCATAAGCAAAAACCTTACATAACCCTGTGTAGCTGGTAGGATCTGGCTGGCAAGGTGGGTCTTATGTTGAAAGAACAAAAATCACCTAATGAACCAGTGCATAACCTAACAGAACACAACCCTGTGCCCAACTGGTCATTTATTTTTATTTTTATTTTTTCATAAACGATTCATTCATCGACCATTTCCTTCATTCATTTTCTTTTTGGCCATTATTCTCTTTCCATTTTTCAGTTTTGTAAGGGCAACAATATTTTAGAGTCATTCATAAACCCAACCATTCTCATCTGGGGAAAATGGCCAAAAAAATCTGAAAAGTTTGTTAAAACTTATATTGTACATTTACAGCTAAAAAAAAAACAAACTCATATATACATAGTGTGTGTGTGTGTGAAAGAGATATATCAAAATATATGTAAAAATTAAATGAGTATTGTATTCCATTTCATTTCATTTTTAAATTTTTTTTTATTCAATTCTTTCTTTTTTTTTCTTTTCAAATATTCAAAGATTTGTCAAACAAATGTTTTCTCTGTACATTTTTTAATATATGTGGATATTTTTGTTTTTATCAAACGAGCTCCAAGCTCATCTGCATATATTTTTTTACTAGATAAAAATATTTTTTATAAAAACCTTCAGCATTTGTCTGTGTCTTTTCTCCCATTTCTTATTTTCTTTGTGCTCATTCCGCCTTCCTTTATTCGATAACTACGCATGCCAAACTTGATACAGACATTCAATTTTAGAAAATTATTTACTAAGTTGAACGTTGTCGAGTACATGGTCACAAAAGTGAATTAAAATCGTTGCCCTCGTCTATACATATAAAAAGGGCAGTTGCAGGATTGATGAGTCATTTGAAGGCTCATGAGAAGAAAGGTTCTGGTGGTGGGGTTATAGGATTGTGAGGGACGGCAGTGATCTGTAAAGATTATGCTATTGCTATATGTTCGGTTGAAACTACAAAATTTAAACAATTAATGACAAAGTAAATATATACACATTCACTATCACTAGATCTTGCTTTATGAGCAAAGACAGTGAAGATTTGATTTATATTCATGCAACACAAGGTCTTTTTTATGTAGGGATTTTAATGGGGCATCCTGCAAGGATCCAACTCATGATTCAGTAATAATGGATCCCCCCCCCCTTCTACCCAGGCGACACTGGGTAGCCACTTCTAGTAGTAAATAAAGTAATGTCAGTGGAGTTGCCTATTGTCAGTATCAGCCGGACAGTGAGGGAGTCTATCTCCTTTTCACTAGCGCCAGACCAGGGAGATTAGTTTTGCATCTGAGATGGGGCACCACACCTACCATCAGCTCAAGTTCGGTATATAACAGTCCAGTGTGGTTTGTTACTTTCACAACCTTGGTGAAAGCATCTGGAGCTGCCAAATTTTGTCTTACATTACCAACTTATTAAAAAAACATTTGAAATTCATCACCAATCACTATGGTAAGTTATAGATGGATGTCAAAACGGTTTGCAAGTGGTGTAGGGAGTTTGCCATGGCAACAAGGTTCAATGATAAGATGAATTTACCACTGCCTCAATAGTAAGATTGATTTACTACTAGCTCCAGAACAAGTTTTTAATATTGCCACCACAATAGGAGCTTAACACTGCCTCCACTGAATACTATTAGAATAGGCTCAGTCCTAATTAGTGATCTATTTTCACATTGGTACTACAAGATGAGCTTATCACTGCCCCAACAGAAAGATGAGTTTAGCACTACCTCCAGAGAAAGCTTTTATGAGGCGCATGGTCTAATGGTTAGAGTTGTGGGAAATGGACTTGTCAACCCAAGTTCAAATCCTGGACAAAGCTGCAGTTAACATAGCACTAATACCCTTGGGAAAGGTATGAATCTAACTACTCTCCCTCCAGCTATGGGTAAAGAGTAGGGCATACACGGCTTTTTAACCTTGGTTAGGCAACCAGTCTAGAAGGAAAACTTGGAATTCAAACCTGTTAAACTCCGCTTGGGGTGGTCACTACTAGAATAGGCTCAGTCCTAATTAGTGATCTGTTTTCACATTGCTACTACAAGATGAGCTTACTACTGCCTCCATAGCAAGGTTAATTTATCACTGCCCCTACAGTAAGATGAGTTTAGCGCTGCATCCATAGTAAAATGAGTTTACCACTGCCTCCAAGGCAAAATGAGTTACCACTGCCTCCAGGCAAAATGAGTTTACCACTGCCTCCAAGGCAAAATGAGTTTACCACTGCCTCCAAGGCAAAATGAGTTTACCACTGCATCCAAGGCAAAATGAGTTTACCACTGCCTCCAGGGCAAAATGAGTTTACCACTGCATCCAAGGCAAAATGAGTTTACCACTGCCTCCAGGGCAAAATGAGTTTACCACTGCATCCAAGGCAAAATGAGTTTACCACTGCCTCCAGGGCAAAATGAGGCAAAATGAGTTTACCACTGCCTCCAAGGCAAAATGAGTTTACCACTGCCTCCAAGGCAAAATGAGTTTACCACTGCCTCCCACAACAACTTGAATTTACTACTGCTTCTTTATAAAGACTAGCAAATATATGCACCCTCCGGGTGCAAATATTTTAGTTAAATTTTATAATAAAATATCATATTAAATTAGAAAGGCTAATGAAACTGAATAAGAATGTAGATAAAAAGATTTTGAACAGAGGGGGTATGATTGAAAAATAGAACAACTTTGAAACTAATTCTTACATCATTTTCCGTTACTCCCGTCTTTCATTGGTAAATTTTCCTAATTTAACTATTTAGTTAAAATAGGAAGTAAAGAATAATATTACAGTTATTTCTTCTTGTTAAGGGATTTCTTTTAAGATTTATTGAAGAGATTTTTGCTCATATTCAATAAGATAAAACCAAACAATTAGAAATCAATAATACTAAGCATATATTTATTAAAATCAATTTTTTAAGATCAATATGCAAATTAGCCTTCCCATTCACACTGTAAACCTCTATTTTGTTGTATATATAAATACAATTGCATGTTATTAGTATGTAGATATGGTCAACAGTGTAAGTAATGTAAAACAATTTTATTAATAATTGAGGTTTAAATAAAAATAAAATCATGGAGAATATGATGTAAATAACAAAAGGAATTGTGACTTGTATAGTAATATAGTTTCGGTTACAAACAGACAAACCCACAATCTCCATTATAATAAGATGTTATCATGACCTCCACAGTAAGATGAGTTTATTATTACCTCAACAAGCTTTTACTCCTGTCAACAACAAGGTGAGCTTAACACTACCTCCAAATAAAGTCCTCGGGTGGCCTAAAGTCAGTATCAGCCAGACAGCGAGTGAGTTTATCCCCTTTTCACTAGTTCTAGACCAAGGAGATTGATTTGGCATCTGAGGTGGAGCGCCACACTTACCATCAGCTCCTTACTTTACCGCACAGATCCCTGTACTACTCATACGCTGAGTAGGCAAGGGCCGGTATTGAACCCGGAACCTTGTGCTTCCTAGTCGAACGCTCTACCGACTGAGCTAAACCAGCCCTAAGCTAAACCTTCACAGCATGATGATTTAACCACTGCCTCCACAGCAAGATGATTTTACCACTAACTCCACAGCAAGCTTTTATTACTGCCACTACAATGTGAGCTAACCATTGCCTTCACAGCAAGACGAGTTCATCATTGCCTCCACAACAAAAGATTTTTACCGCTGCCTCCACAGTATAATGAGTTTACCACTACCTCCACAGCAAGCTTTTATTACTGCCACTACAATGTGAGCTAACCATTGCCTTCACAGCAAGACGAGTTCATCATTGCCTCCACAGCAAAAGATTTTTACCACTGCCTCCACAGCAAGATGAGTTTACCACTACCTCCAAAATAAGCCTTTACTACTGCCACTACAAGACGAACTTACCAATGCCCCCATAGCAAGATGAATTCACCACTGCCTCCACAGCAAGAAAAATGATTTTGCCGCTGCCTCCATTTGACTTTACCACTGCTTCCTCATAAAGATTCTATCATTACCTCCATGGTAAGATGAGTTTACCACTGCTTCCATGGTAAGAAGATATTACCACAGTCTCCACAGCAAGGTGAGTTTACTACTTTCTCAAAACATTTATATTAATTATTTGTAATATATCATCTATCTGTTTATGCATAATTATAAATGTTATATCATGGATCGGATGATGAGGCTCCATGGAATCACAAGGTTCCTGGTTCAATACCAGTGCTCGCCAACTCAGCGTAAGAGTAGCACAGGGTTCTGTGCAGTAAAGTGAGCTGCTGATGGTTGGTTTAGTGCTCCCCTCAGATTCTAAAAAGATCTCCTTGTTCTAGCGCTAGTGAAAAGGGGATAGACTCCTTCGTTGTCTGGTTGATACTGACATTAGGCCGTCCCGATGACTTTACTTTTTATGTTACATAATCTATGCGGTTGCATAAGATTGTTGTCAATCCCCTGTAATTCTGAGGGGATGACCCTTTTCATATCATGGTCGGGTCCTTCCATGGAAAATTACAGAAGCCCGCCAAATATGTGAAGTCACGTGGGACCTTTTGGTCCCCAGTTTTGCAGTTAGACGTCAGGCAGAGTGGTCAGCCATTTTATGCTTGTCTAAACTGGAACTCACGCACGCTATGTTAGTTAGAGGATTATGTATAGTTAAGGAAATAAAAGTTTGGATAATTAATATGCTCTTGTGGTTAATGAATGTCTTGGTAACAAGACTAAGAAATGACGACCAGCCAGCAAGAACATAGTAACAGAAAACCAGACCGAAGTCCCCAAATCAAGTCCAGACCTTAGAAGATTCCAGACCAAGTCAAGATGATAGAAGAAATACCAAAGACGATCAGAAGCATAGACAGCCAGAAGAAAAGACGACCAGATATAGAAGAAAGAAAGAGGTATGCAACATTATAATTATTTAGTACCAGTGAAGAAGGCGCTATGCAACATTTATATTACCATTACTCCCAGGATCATTTTGACACCGAGTGGTTAGGGTCCTATCTATGGGTCAAATAGATTTGTTTTAAAATTATTCATATTTGATAAGATTGTGTGCACAGTGGTGTAGCATTGGTGGGGTCAGAGGGACAATTTGTTGTATACCCTTCTTTACCGGCACTAAATATAGGTATATGATATATACCTTTCTTACGTCTTACTCTGTCGTCTATTCTTCTGGCCGGCTTGGTTCTTCTATCATCTATCTTGGTCTGGTCTTGTCGTGGTGTTTCTTGGGGACTTTGGGTCTGGTTTCTGTTGCTGGGGATTTCTTGTTATCAGAAGCCTTGTGTCATTGTTAGCTTTTAGTAATAACCACAAGACTTCGATTTACGATGATGTTACTTTATTCGTAGAACCCCAGACCAGACAATCACGCAGTGAGACTCACATCTTGCTAGCTTCGCTTCTAAGTTCTAACTGCAACTAACTGAGTTGCTTACCCCTTAAACCGGAAGGGGCTTCTATCGGCTTCCGATTCTCACGATCATCCCCAGAACGCAAGGTCAGAGTGAGGTCAAACGCTGTCACTCACTCTCAAGGCCATCAGCTGCACTAATATGATTTCTACACTATTGTCATAATCATTAGGTATCTAATGATTATGTAACAAATTGCCCAGGGTGCACAATTTTGTGGGGTGCCAAAATTATTGGATAGAAATAAGATATATCATAAGAAATACAATTAAAAAAATAAAAATATAAAAATAAAATAGGATAAAATAAATAAAATAAAAATGAATAAAATAAAATAGATATATAGCAATATACATATATATATATATATATATATATATATATATATATATATATATATATATATATATAATATATTTTACAATATTATATAATGTACAATATACTTATATGATATATTTTACAATATAATATATCTTGTACAATATATATATATATTATTCTTTGTAAAATAGATAAAGTAATTAAAAATAAGAAATACAAGAAAACAATAAGATATTGAAATAAATATAAGAAATAAGGTATTTTACACATTGGGCCAGGTTAGCTCAGTCGGTAGAGCGTTCAGCTAGAAACCACATGGTTCCTAGTTCGATTCTGGTCCTCACCAACTCGGCGTATGAGTAGAACAAGGATATGTGCGGTAAAGTAATGAGCTAATGGAAGGTGTGGCGCTCCACCTCAGATGCTAAAAACAATCTCCTTGGTCTAGCGCTAGTGAAAAGGGGATAGACTCCCTCGCTGATTGGCTGATACCGACTTTAGGCCGCCCCGACAACTTTACTTTTTACTTACATATTGTTCAGGGATTGGTTTTAGATATTGTTTGTGGGTCGGTTTAGTTCAGTTAGTAGAGTACTCACCATGGAATCACAAGGTTCTTTGTTCAATACGGGTCACCACCAACTCAGTGCATGAATAGCACAGATTGGGTAATCTGATCTATGCAGTAAAGTGGGGAGCTGAAGGTAGGTGTGGCGTTCACCCCAGCAGAAAAATCTCCTTGGTCTAGCGCTAGCAAAAAGGGGATAGACTCTTGCTGTCTTTTACATATTGTAGTTATAAAGTTAAAACTACAATTTGTTCATTGATCTATCAAATATCAGTTAACAAAAATATAAACAAAAATATCTTCAATCCTAAAGAAGGAATATCTCAATAGATTCTTTACAACACACATCTTTTAAATCTTTTTATCTAATATTGTGGAGTCAGATAAACCCCTAAGCCTGATATTAATGTTATTTCCTCAGACCCTCCACTTCAAGGCTTCTAAAAGCATTCACTCACACACATATACATATATATTTACCAACTCCTCCGCACGAGCAGGATACGACACAAGGTCAATTTCTTAAGCAGAGTTCAACAGGTTTGAATTCAGAGTTTTCCTTCTCCTAGACTGGTTACCTAGCCATGGTTAAAGAACCCAGTCTGCCCTGCTATTTATCCATAGCTAGAGGGAGAGTCGGATTCATACCTTTCCTAAGGGTATTAGCGCTAAGTGAAATGCAATTAACACGTCCAGTATTTGAACTTGGGGCGACAAGTCCATTTCCCATGACTTTAACCATTACACTACACGCTTCCTATATATAAATATATATGCATGCTTCAATTCTCTCTATAAAGGGTCTAAAGCAGTGTTTCTCAACTGGGGTTCCCCGGAACCCTAAGGTTCCAGAAAAGGTACCTTAGGATTCCACAAGAACAAGTGAGATACGCTAATGCATTTTTGACTTTTTATTTAATTTCATATATGCAATATTAAACAAAACACGGACAATATATTCTTGGTTATTGTAATATTGTAATATAGACATCATCTCTAACTCCACAATATTTCATCTATAGATGCAGGTGAAATTCTATTATAATTTTGATATGAATTTTAATGGCTGCAAAGAGGCAATTTTATTTTATAAACAAATAAATAGTTGGTTAATTATTGTCATATAATACCTAAGCAATGAGAATGAAATCATGTTTTTCCTATAAACAACGTCTGATTAAACCTTGAAAGAGAGAAACAAGATCTCATGGGACTTGTTAATTCAACCTAACAATTGCTAATTATTCTGTTCATCAACTATCTTTGCTTAGTAAACCTTTTTCCCTATCCTTAATACTTAAAAGAAGGAGGTGCAATAGTTTGAATTGCTCCGGGCAGCAACAAAAAAGTACTCTTAAGAAAAGAAATACACAAAAGATGTAAATATGAAAGTACAAAATGATGTATCAAGTATCTGTGAAATGGTTTGGTTTGATTTGGTTTGTTTTACGGCATATCAACCTCAGTGGGTCATTTAATGCTGACAAAGTTTTGAAATGAATTCATTCTTAATGGATACTCATTTCTTTATAAACACATTTTTCTATTTAACCCATAGATGGGATACCAACAAGTACTACCACCCCGGGTCAGAGTGGACCAGGGAGCCATGGTGATGAAGGGGTGCTCCATATTCCCCAAACCTCCAAAACTGGAACCTCACCATCAGATTGAGATTAACGTCATTCCCAGGACATGAAGACCCGCAGCCACCGCATTCTAGCATCCATATGATAAAAAGGGTTGGGGCAGCCATAAGGGCAATAAGGTTGGGGCAATATAGGTGCTAAAGCTTGACGTGACCAGCCGATTGATCGGAGGGGGCCTCTCCGACCGCCCGTCTAGCCTAAGTAAGGATCTAAGTGGAGTGTTGCATATCATGGACTGCTCATCCACTAAGACTCCATCTTAAGCATCACGGGTTGCCACCCACGGCCAACAGGTAACCCCATTGGGGCATTCTTACCCTCTGCAGAGATGCAGTCGGTGTATCAAATTCTCATTTCCTTAACTATGACCGGGTACAAGGGTTAAGCTATGTTAAATATTCTATGTTATCGTCGTCCTTGGTCAGGATTGAACCTGCAGCTTACAGATGATTGTCACTTAGAACTGCATTAACCCAACCCCTCTATCCGTTGTGCCATGAGTCCATCCCGAGTTTGACAAGAAACACTTGAAGAAGTCTGGAGGGCACATTGGCCGAAACATTGTGTATATAATAATAAAGATGAGGAAAATAGTCTGAAAAATTCGAATAATACATTTATTTTTGTTTATTATAATTAGATGAGGACAACCGACATGGCGGGAACAGTGAGATTAATATGTCTAATAGTATGTATGTGGGGTCGCTGTTGGAATTTCACGGGCTCCCTTCAAATGTATGATACGGTGCCACCACTCTATTACATGTCAATTTTCATAAAGAAGTATTCATATTTGTATCCGGCCTGTTGGCTGAGACAGAAGAATACATCGTCTACACCTCTGCAGAAGACTAAAATCCCACTAACCTTTTGCCGTTGCTGGGTATGACGTTAAACTGCATCTAATGGTTAAGTACGAATTTTGGTACTTTGGGAGTGTGGAGTACCCCTTCATCACAAGGTCCACTCTATAATGCTTAAGGACGGATTCTTAGTGGGTGAGCAGTCCATGACATGCAGCTTTCCAATTTGGTCCTTATTTAGGCGAGACGGTCGGTCGGAGAATGTTCTTTCCAATCAATCGGCTGACCATGTCAAGCCCTAGCACCTACATGATTGTCCCGACCTCTTTTGCCTTTATGGCAACCTCCCAATCATTTTTCTCATATATGTGCTAGAAGACTGTGGCTGAGGGGTTTAGTGTCTTGGGTATGACGTTAAACCGCATCTAATGGTTAAGTACTAATTTTGGTACTTTGGGAGTGTGGAGTACCCCTTCATCACAAGGTCCACTCTGACTCGAAGTGGCACTAGTTAAGTAGTGGTTAAGTAGAAAAAATTCAGTTAAAAAAATGTGTTTGAAACAAATGAGTTTACAATTTTTTTAAATAACTATTAAGAATAAATAAACGAAAACGTATTCGGCATTAAATAACCCAACATAGTTCGACATGCCGTAAAATCCAACCAACCAACTAACTAACTAACCAAAAAGGACACACTGTTGCAAGTGATTTGGGTCACTTTTGACAACACGGCGACATGTGCCGGTAAGAATGCCTAAATTATGTATTTAAGAAAAGTGGATATTACTTTATAACCAACACTAGCTCCTTATAATACGTAAATGCATCCATAGATACACTAACACTGAACATTTGGTAAGTAAAGACAAACAACTAACTCACATGATCAAGGCACATATAAATGTTTAATTGTAAGTATTTCTTTAAAAAACTGTATCTTCCCTTTTTATCTTAATTAGGGAATAAGCATGTCGAATGTATTTTGATACGTGGCCAGACTTCTTTTTATTTGTTCACTTCCCGTAACTATAGAATCTGGCCACGCCTCCTTAAGAAATCTGAACTGACCTTTTCCACCTGTTTCTAGTGAGAAGCACGTCCCGTTTGTTTACTAGGCACAAGGCTAATTCATGGAGCGGCTACATCTACATGCGTAGGGCACCATGCTGCTCAATAGGCTATTGTAGCAGGCCATTTCGATTCCCCATATGTGAGTCCTTTTGCTAGACAAGACTAGATACCTTCGTAGCAGATATAATTATCAACCAACCGGTTAATCAAAATATTAAAACTGAGTAGAGAATTCAATCCTCACTGGGTGTTCCATACTTTTATTTTGCCAAAAAAAAAAAAAAATCCTCAGGAGAAACCAAAATGGATTCCGCAGAAATCGATCCACAACCTCTCAGATCCTGACTATTCGACGATCATAGAAGGGGTACGAGCAAAGAATCTAGAGGCAACGCTATTATTCGTAGATTTCTCCAAGGCATTCGATTCCATACATAGAGGAAAAATGGAACAAATACTATTAGCATATGGTCTCCCCAATGAAACGGTTTCAGCTATAATGATGCTATACAAAGACACAAAAGCGATGGTACGCTCACCTGATGGCGATACAGATTTCTTTGACATCGCCGCTGGAGTCCTTCAAGGGGACACACTGGCACCATATATATTTATAATATGTCTAGACTACGTACTCCGAACATCATTAGATACCATAAAAGAAAAAGGTTTAACACTAAAAAAGGCAAGAAGCAGGCGATATCCCGCACAAACAATCACAGATGCGGACTATGCTGATGACCTTGCACTTCTTGCAGATACACCGGCCGGCTGAATCACTGCTACATAGCTTGGAGGAGGCAGCAAAGAATATAGGCCTCTATGTGAACTCCGGTAAAACAGAGTTCATGAATTTCAAAAATAAAGGAGACATCTCCACACTCGACGGCAAGCCTCTTAAGCCAGTAGAACAATTCACATACCTAGGTGGTAATATCTCCTCCACAGAGAGCGATGTTAATACACGAATAGCAAAGGCATGGCGGCCACAAATAGATTATCAGTCATATGGAGGTCCGATCTCCCTGGCAAGCTGAAGCGACAGTTCTTCCAGGCTGTGGTTGTGTCGGTGCTGCTGTATGGCTGCACCACCTGGACCCTGACAAAGCGTCTTGAGAATAAGCTAGATGGGAGCTGCACAAGAATGCTGCGTGCAGTCTTGAATAAGTCGTGGAAACAGCACCCCACAAGGAAACAGCTGTACGGTCACCTGCCCCCCATCTCACAAACTATCCGAGTGAGACGGACAAGGCATGCAGGACACTGCTGGAGAAGCAGGGATGAACTCATAAGCGACGTTCTCCCGTGGAAGCCAACACATGGACATGCAAGTGTGGGGCGCCCAGCAAGGACTTACATTGACCAGTTATGTGAAGATGCTGGCTGCTCCGCAGAGGAGCTTCCAGGTGTAATGAATGATAGGGAGGGTTGGCGAAAGATTGTCATGGATGCCCGTGCTACATGCGCGACATGATGATGATGAAGATAAGCTTGGTAAACGCGCGTGCGCACACACACATACACACACACAAGCACATGACTTAGATGGGGCTCAAATCTTTTGGGCCTGATTTCATATTATTAAATTTCCCTCATATGATATTATATTAAACAGAACAAAGAGGCATTATTTGTATTTTTCAGACTGTTGTCTTCACCTTATTGTTATATACACAACATTTTGCGCGATGGACTCTCCGGCCTTCTTCAGGTGTTTTATCAAACTCTGGAACCTTCTCGAACTCGGGAACCTTCTGTTCGAATTCGGGAACGTTCTTATCAAATTCTCATTCCCTTAACTATGACCGGGTACAAGGGTTAAGCTATGTTAAGTATTCAATGTTATCATCGTTCTTGGTCAGGATTGAACCTGCAGCTTACAGATGATTGTCACTTAGAACTGCATTAACCCAACCCCTATATCCGTTGCGCCACGAGTCTATCCCGAGTTTGACAAGAAACACTTGAAGAAGTCTGGAGGGCACATTGGCCGAAACATTGTGTATATCTTATCTTATTATCTTATTATAATGGAGATTGTCTGTTTTTCTGTCTGTAACCGAAACTATATTACTACTCAAGTTATAATTCCCTTAGTTATTGACATCGCATTCTCAATGATTTTATTTTTTATCTAAACCTCAATTATTAATAAAATTGTTTTACATTATTATTACTGTTGACCATATCTACATACAAACAACATGCAATTATATTTATATATACAACAAAATAGCGGTTTACAGTTTGAACGGAAAGGCTAATTTGCATATTGATATTAAAAATGTGATTTTAATAAATATGTGCTTAGTATTATTGATTTCTAACTGATTTTATTTTAATGAATATAAGCAAAAATCTCTTCAATGAATCTTAAATGAAATCCATTGACAAGAAGAAATAACTGTAATTTTATTCTTTACTTACTCTTTTAAGTAAATACTTAAATTAGAAAAAATAACAATGAAAGACGAGAGTGATGGAAGAGTAAGTTTCAGTTGTTCTATCTTTCGATTATACTCCCTCTGTTTCAAATCTTTTTTTATCTGCATTTCCCATTTAGTTTCATTAGCCTTTCTAATTTAATACAATATTTTATTACATTAAAACTTAAATACTTGCAACCGGAGGGTGCATATATTTGCTAGTAATAATAAAGATGAGGAAAAAAAAATTCGAATAATATTTTTTTTCTTCTGTTTATTATAATTAGATGAGGACGACAGTCCGAAAAATCCAAATAATACAAATGATCCTCATCTAAAAAATTCAAACAAATAGAAAATTATTTAGTCAAAATTTGCCTGTTAATTGGAAACAAAAATATATTCTTTGAAAAAACAAAAAAACAAACAAACAACGGAGAATAAAACACATTGTAAACTGTGTGTGTGTGTGTGTGTGTGTGTGTGTGTGTGTGTGTGTGTGTGTGTGTGAGAGAGAGAGAGAGAGAGAGAGAGAGAGAGAGAGAGAGAGAGATTGTGTCTTCTAAGTGCGTCATAAGAACAATGCTTTTCAAGTCTAAGCACACCCTGGCAAACTCACAATCAAATCACGCTGAAAACATTGGTGTAACCTAGTGACTGTCACGTTACTAACTCGGCATATGTAATATGGGCACATCTCACAGGATTAAAACGAATATGTACCATATTCCCCGATATTACGGCCGCGGGATAAACAAGACATAGGTACTATAGTCAGATTATAGTAGGGAGTAGCAAAAAAAAATCGGATATTACGAGTTTTAAAAGCGAATTAAGAATAATTAAATCTATTATTTAAGGTTAAACTTAGTCTAAATCGATAAGTAGTAACATAATAACCATCATTAAAAAAAGAAAAATATAATTACATATGCAGTTTATTCTTAAAAGATTTAAAACTATTTGTTTCGGTCAATTTCGACGATATCCGCCATTTTGACTGTTTTTCAATGGTTTACAATTTTAACGTAACATTTGGGATGGAAAAAAATTACCAAAAATCCGGTAATTATCCGATTTTAATAAAATTTTCAGTAGTGATTTAACAATTAATGAATTTTATAGTGCATCAGTTATTTTATTTCAAAACTTTAATTTAGTGTTTTTGCTATGAAAAATTAATATATAAAATTCATTTAAAATATGAAAATCCCGATGTCAAGTTTAAAATGTTATATTTTTAGATTCTAAAAATAAATATCTACTTAATGCAACCCTTTTTTAGGTGCCAAAAGTAATAAGTTTTGAAGAAAAACTCTATTGAAAATGTACCCCATCCCCCTTTTAAGCAAAAAAAAAAAACATCGATGTATTATTTTTTCTTTTATAAAATAATAGCCAATTAAATAATTATCGAAATGAGTAAAAATTTTTACATTTTATTTTTCGATTTTCGGTACTTATTTTCTCATAGAAGCGCAACCGTAAACATTTTTTTTGTTTCTATTTATAAGTTCGGCCTTTTATCTCATTATTTATACTGTAATTAGTCCAATATATGACCAACTTGAAAAATATTTTACGCCCCCAACATAAGGGGGGTCAAAATTAAGTGACCTGAAAAAAATTAGAAAGTTTTTAAATAAAATAAATAATGCATTATAAAGATCATTTATTGAAACATAAACATTGAAAATTTCATTAAAATCCGATAATTTCCTGATTTTTGGTAAATTATTTTCTGTAGGGGGGCTAAAAAGTCATTTTGTCAAAAACGCATTTTAGGCTCAGTTTGCCAGTGCCTAGATTATAGTCACGACACTAAAATGCCGTATGTCATAGGTATGCTCTAGAAAGACATGTACCACATTACTTCTTCCCTTTTCTTCGGCTATCAGATCGGTGTTATCAGTTTTGCGGGCTGCTATGTCAAAAAGTCTATAGCTTTTCTATCCCCTTTCATACAATGTGAGTAAGGGTTGCGTTATCAGGTTAAACCGGTATGTCAAAAGTCTGTTTTTTCTTTTCTTGGAAAACAAACCGGCTCCTTTCAGGATACAAGGGATTCAATTAAACACGCTAATATTTAGCTAACAAAAAAGCCAGAAATTGTACTTCATTGTTAGCTTTATTTTGTATGCGCGTGCGCGCGAGAGAGAGAGTTGGGAGAGAGAGAGAGAGAGAGAGAAAGAGAAAGAGTGGGAGAGAGTTGGAAGAGAGAGGAAAATAGGGGGAGAGTTGGAAGAGAGAGAGAGAGAGAGAGAGAGTGGGAGAGTGTTGGAGAGAGAGAGTTGGAAGAGAGAGAGAGAGAGAGAAATAGGGGGAGAGAGTTGGAAGAGAGAGAGAGAGACAGAAAAAGAGTGGGAGAGAGTTGGAAGAGAGAGGGAGAGTTGGAAGGGAGAGAGAGAGAGAGAAAGAGTGGGAGAGAGTTGGAAGAGAGAGAGAGAAAGGGAGAGAGTTGGAAGAGAGAGAGAAAGAGTGGAGAGAGTTGGAAGAGAGAGAGAGAGTGGGAGAGTTGGAAGAGAGAGAGAAAGAGTGGGAGAGAGTTGGAAGAGAGAGAGAGAGAGAAATAGGGGGAGAGAGTTGGAAGAGCGAGAGAGAAATAGGGGGAGAGAGTTGGAGAGAGAGAGAAAGAGTGGGAGAGAGTTGGAAGAGAGAGAGAGAAATAGGGGGAGAGAGTTGGAAGAGAGAGAGAGAGAGAGAGAGAGAGAGAGGGGGGTCAGTGGGGGAGAAAGAGGCCGTCTAAAATAGCCCTAATAAATATCTTCTCGCAATTGCAAACTTTACTCTTCACTAGCCGGATTCACTCGTCTCTTGATTATTTTCTGACGGCCTGAAAAAATCTCTGCCCTAACTCTTAGATGGCCTACCCGCTCAGGCTCCAGTGCGCTTCGGCCACTGGACCGGTGAGATGGTAAATTAATAGCGTCGATCCCAGAGGGCCATCCCTCAGGCAATACCTGCCCCTTGACTTAAAGGGCAGGGCTGGGTTTATTGCCTAGCGCCTCCCTTGAGGGGGAATGCCGACGGGATCGACGCAATTTTTCTTGATGTGGGTGGAAATAGGGCCTTCGTGCCTGACTCGATACGCGTGGGTACTGGGAAAATAAACCTAACTCTTAGATGGCCACAAACTTCTATTATCTACTGACTACTCCTGACCGTTAAAACATCTCTCTCTCTCTCTCTCTCTCTCTCTCTCTCTCTCTCTCTCTCTCTCTCTCTCCTGACTAACCTGTTAAAGTCTTTCTGTCTTCATCCTGACAAAAAGTCTTATTTATCAAACTTTGTAACAAAATAAATTAATCTAGAATCTTCCTGTAGGTGGTTTTATTTATTTATTGGCTATCCCTAACTCTACCTAGTAATTTAATTAGTATCTTTTAACTCACCTAGAATCAAAAGAAAGGGCACATTAGACCAAATCACCATCCCCACCTGCTAATGGTCAAAACAAGCATTCTCCTAAAACAACACTTCAAAGGGCAATTAAACACAAATCCCGGCGCTATTGTATCTGGAAATACTCATGATGCAACATTGGCTCTTGTTTGACCACTAAGGTTAAGCAACCTCAGAGCCTGTTCAGTTTGGAGATGGGTGACCGCTTCTGAACGTGCGGTACTGTAATAGTCTTGCGGACTTGGGCTATACTAAATAAAGTTTTTTTAGAGAGAACACCTACGATCTTCTCATCATTGAAGTTAAGCAACGTCAGAACCTGATCTGTACTGGGATGGGTGGCCGCTTTGTATAAATATGGTACTGAAAGTGACCGCTTTGTATAAATAGGGTGCTGAAAAAGGGAACCGGCGCGTAGTACACCTGAACCCCCAGACCGGAGTGCGCCAAGGTCTGTTGGGGGGGGGGGGTCCCAGAATGGTAGATTCATATATTTTATATGAATACTACTCTATGAAAATTGACGTTTAGTGGGTGGGTGGGTGGAGGATCTCCATTTCATATATTCGGCCGTTTTGTATAAACGGGATACTGGAAAGGGACAATTGTAAATCACAATTGGGTCGATCTAATACTAATATATATATATATATATATATATATATATATATATGTATATATATATATATATATATATATATATATATATATATATAATGAATAGTGAATGAAAAAATGAGAAAAGTATTTGCATGGAAAGGTGCTCAATGCTAATAAAGCAGAGCAGATTTATAATCAATGGTGATATTATGGTTTCACACTCATAACTTAAAGTTTCTTGGTAATCCAATCATCAGATGAGATCAGTGGTTGAGATGTCAAAAACCAGTCGTGAAATGGTTGAGATGTTAAAAATCAAATTTTTTAGCGTTTATATGAAGCGTTTTTCACGCGATGGGAAATGTAAAGCTAAAAATTGTTTTTTTTAAAAACTGTGGCTTGTTTAACGTTTATGTGACGTGGATTGTATTCACGTGATGTAATGTCATGACGTTAAATTTGTATTTAAAAAACATTATAATCAAACAAACTTGCATTGGTGTTAATGCACGCGGTGTTCAGATGAATTTTTTTTTTAAATAAATAAATAAAAGGAGAGCGAAAATTCAGGGATCAATTAGGGTCAGGTGGTAAGTGACACAGTAAAAATTTGTTAAAATGCCTACATTTCGAA
>CM042141.1:111210310-111220310 GCA_023376005.1 Doryteuthis pealeii | reverse complement strand
AGATTGTTCTTTTGGCATTGTCTTGTGCTGCAATTATGAGAGATTAAGTTTAGCTCTTGGGGTTTCTCTTTCTTTTATATAATCTATGTCATCTCACGGGTGTAATGCCTTATGCATCACCATTTGGTCCGTCTACCGGAGTTCCTCCTGTTACATAATTATTAGATTCCTAATACTTATGTACAGTAGTGTAGAAACCAAAATGGCTGTTATAACTTGCAGTCCACGGGCTTGAAGGATTGAATAACAAGGCTTGACCTCATCCTGATCCTTCCCGGTGGATACCGTGAGAATCGGTGGAGAAGACCCTCTTCCGGTTTAGATTAGAAAGAGTTTTAGTCAGATCGGCCAAGACCATGACGGTAGTAAGTCGTGTTATGCACGCTACCGACTCAATCTGTGCAGGTAGTCTGGTGGGGATTTCAGAATAAAATATGATCTAAGTAAATCGAAGTCTTGTGTTATTATCTAAAAACTACCAATGACACGGGGCTTCTGATAAAGAGAAATCCCCAATGGAAGACCAGACACGAAGTCCCCAGGACACTAAAGATGACAAGAATAATAGAAGTAAGAAAGTAAGTAAAGAGAGTATACAACACTCCCTTGACCCTTTTAAGAATGGCACATAGCATCTTACAAGGAGGACAGCCCCCCCAACGAAATTTCTGCTGTGGTGCTTGGAACGTAGAAGTTTTCTTGTCCTCTTGGGGCAAACCTTTCTAACTTTTTATTTCATCTCTGTTTGAGGATGTCTCTTTTTAATACATCTAAGTATTTGTAATTCTCTTGTTCTCAAAATGATCTTATATTTTCCATATTTTGTAGTTTTATTCCTTCCGTTATTATTACTAGCAAAATAAAAAAACCACCTTCCGGGCGATGTAAAAATAGATTTTTGAAACATATTGCCTGAGGGATGGGAGTTAAAAATTCAATGTCAGCGAGTTTGTACCCTAAGTAAGTAAAATCATCAAAGTCATTAAAGGACTAAAAAATAAAACAATTTGAAATGTAGACTTTAAATATGTATTAAAATAAAACAAACTATATATAGATATATAATACCAGTCATGTATTTATTAAAACTTGTTTTAAAAAAACAATGAGGACTGTCTAATGTTGCATGTTCAAATTTTGAGTGTATCTATTCTATGTTATGACAATTATGGGTAATTTGATGTAAGCAGTGACGTAGTTTTTTGTTACAGACAAAAATCGGAAGCGAATCTCCATTATTAATAGATTTCGCTCCTTGTGAGTTTTTCACACCAGCGTAAGTTGATGATCTTTCATTTGAGTCTAAGCGACGAGTCTCACCAGGTCTCCAGGACTATTCTGAGTATTCTAGCCGATTTCAACGATACTGTTGTCTGGATGGTCTCAATTCTTCCTCTGATTTCCAATTCCTCTAGTCTGTTTTAAAGTGCACCAATCGAGGCGTTTCTTCAGTCAATAAAATCGCAAAGTTCCGGGTTCGGTACCGGTCCTCGCCAACTAATAAGTGCGGTAAAGCATCTGGAAGGTGACGGTAGATTTGGCGCTCCACCATGTACGCTGTCAGTTGGGGCTTTAGAACACCCCGACTGCACCTCTGCAAAGGATAAGCTCCCCCTCCCTTCGATGGGGCCACCTGATGCTTAAGGAGAGGAATTCTGGTGATTGAGCAGTCCATGGCATGCAACACTCCACTTTGGCACTTACTTTGGCTAGACGGGCAGTCGGATAGGCCCCACTTCGATCAATCGGCTTGACACGTCAAGCCCTAGCACCTATACGATTGTCCAGCCACTATTGCACTAATGGTGAATCCCCTACCCTTTTTATCGTATATGTGTAAGAAGGCGGTTACTGAGTGTCTTACTCTTCTGGGTAATAACGTTAAACTGCATCCAGTGAGGAGGTTCCAATTTTGGAGCTCTGGGGAGTGCGGAGTCGCCTTCATTGCCATTACTCTGACCCGGAGTGGTAGTATCTGTTAGGGTTCCATCAATGGGTTTAGCCTAAGTTAGGGTCAATGGGAAGTGCTGCTTGTCATGGACAGCTCAGCCACCAGGATTCCGTCCTTAAGTATCATGGATCGCCACCCACGGCTAACAGTCCAACAGGTGGCTCCAGGGGATGGGTGGGGGGGTACAGTCGGTGTATTCTAAAGCCCCGAAGAGTTAAGAATAACGCATTTCTGTTACTGAAGAATTTAGGTACCACCAAAATAAGTCACGTGATCAGTTTAGGCCATATTAAAGGAAGAAACGTAGATATTTTTGAACTTTTTTAAAAAAAATCTCACAAAAAAGAAATAACGAACATAAAGAGTTGTTTCAAAGAAAAACAGTTAATTCAAAGATCAAATTATCCGATTGGGGAAAAATTACTCAGAGTTATCTTGAAAAATAAGTAAAACAGTTCGTTTTTTTACAACACCGTCAGTTTCTTTATTGATATTTTTTAGCATAATTCTGTATTCATGGTTCTTTTACAAAAAGCTTTCGCATCGAAACTTATAAAAATCTTCTGATATAATTATTCAGACTCTTATCTTTATAGAAAAAAAGTAAAAATCGTTTTTTATTGGATCATTTTTCCATATTTCATAAAATAAAATTGGTGGTGGTGGTGGAGGGGGGGGGTAGACCTCGTAAAAAACATTTCCCCTAATATGTTTTAGGGAAAAAAAAACTATTTCAGACATATTTACATCAAAAAGTAAATAATTATGAAAATTTTCGTGAAACTGGACCACTAATTGATTTTTCCTAGAATTAAGAAAAGAAAACCGGTAGTCATAACTTTTTTTGGCTACGTTAAATTTCAATTGATTTAACTGTTTCCGAAAAAACTATTTCAGAAATATTTACATGAAAAGGTAAGTAATTATGAAAATTTTCGTGAAAATCGGACTATTAACCGATTTTTCATAGAGTTTTAAAAAAAGCCTCTAGTCGTAACTTGTTTTTGGCAACGTTAAATTTCAATTGATTTAACGGTGCGAAAATGTAAACATTGTTTTCGTTCATAATTTTCATTATTTCCGTGAGCTGAAATTTTTTTTTTTTTAATCATTAAGTGTTTTTTAATGTTTCTTCTTTTGAATGGAGAAACAAATTTTAAGATTATATTCACTTTTTTGCAAGTTTTATTGTGTTAAATATAGGGATGTGCAATTTATCGCTGGCTCTAAAAAAGGGTGATTACAGGAAATTCTTCTAAAAACCATATAAAATAGACTAACTATCCGATTTTAATAAAACTT
The DNA here is from genome assembly GCA_023376005.1 of Doryteuthis pealeii. Lineage (NCBI taxonomy): Eukaryota > Metazoa > Mollusca > Cephalopoda > Myopsida > Loliginidae > Doryteuthis > Doryteuthis pealeii. Next base: position 111,217,057 of record CM042141.1, on the reverse strand, counting down.
TCGGTATATGAAGTAATAAAAGACGAACTTTTATTGTAAATAAATGCTTACTAAATTGAAAAGGCTAATAATTTTTTTCGTTAGTTTTTGTTCCGCGCATTGATCGCCCGTACAAAGATCTTTTCTTTTCTTTTGGATATAAATGAATTTTGCATATTTGGAAAGATAATTAAATGACGGAACATATGTAAAAAAAACAAACTAAATCGCTACTAATTAGGTTTTGGTAATAGGGCATCTTTAACATTGAAACTTAAATCTCGTAAATAAGAAAAAATATGTATCTTTTTTTTTTCTTTTCTTTTTCTAAATTGTTAGATTATTTTCTAAAGAATTTTATATTAAAAGTTCCTATTGTCTACTTGTTTTGTTTTTGTTTGTTTTTTCAGGGATTTTTTAAATTTATAAACTGTAAAATAAATACTTTTCTTTAGCGGATATCAAAATCGTATTTATTGATCAAAGAAAATATTGTATAAAAAATATCTAGCTAAAAATAATGACATAACATATTTCGGTTTTTATTTATTTTTTAATTGAAAATGATGTTTGAATTACAAATTGTCGTCATTTTTATTAAGGTGGGGGGGATAAGCGATTATAAAAAAAAATCTGTTTTTTGGATATTGTTGTTGTTGTTATTTTTTGCTTCAGCAATAATAGGTTCAAATCCGTGACGCTAGTATAATTATACTTTGTAGAAATCAAACAAACAGTGTTTGAAGAAATTTATTATTTTATTTGTTTGAAAACATATACGTACGAAACTCCATACAAAGAAATAGTGCACACGTCAAGATGTGATAATTTTGTCAATAAAGATTAAGAAATGGCGGGATTTTACGGGAATTTACTTTTAAATGCAAAAATTTAGGTTTTATGTAAGAGAAATTTCTTTTTTCTTTTTTATAACACAAGGGACTGGCAAAAAAAATCGGATACTACGAGTTTTAAAAGCGAATTAAAAATAATTAAATCTATCATTTAAGGTTAAACTTTGTCTAAATCGATAAGTAGTAGCATAATAACCATTATTAAAAAAAAGAAAAATATAATTACATATGCAGTTTATTTCTAAAAGATTTAAAACTATTTGTTTCGGTCAATTTCGACGCGATCCGCCATTTTGGCTGTTTTTCAATGGTTTTAGGTGTTTGTTTACAATTTTAACGTAACATTTGGGATGGAAAAAATATATTAAAAATCAGGTAATTATCCGATTTTAATGAAATTTTCAGTATTGATTTAACAATTAATGAATTTTATAATGCATCAGTTATTCTATTTCATAACTTTAATTTAGTATTTTTGCTATGAAAAATGAATATATAAAATTCATTTAAAATATGAAAATCCTGATGTTAAGTTTAAAATGATCATTCATTGATACATAAACACAGAAAATTTCATTAAAATCCGATAATTTCCAGATTTTTGGTAAATTATTTTCTGTAGGGGAGCTAAATTCATTTTGTCAAAAACGCATTTTAGGCTTAGTTTGCCAGTCCCTATAACACATAAACTTGAAATTGTTCTTTATATTAAACGTAAAATAAAACATTAAAAAGTTAATTTTCCATTTTTTATTGACGTTTTAAAATATTTTTAACAATTATTCGCACATTTCCAAAGTCCGTATTTTGCACACCCCTAGTTAAATATGAAAAGAGAGTAAATTTCACAGTGCAAAACTTGCAAAAATTCAAAACGATTAACTTGGTTAAATTTCGTACGTACGTAAACAATATTATTTACTTTTATTAGACTCTGGGTTTTTCCAGATTTCTAAATCTGTTTTCACACACCAGTTAACATGAGAACCGAGTTTAATTATCTCAAAGACCTGCGTCTTTGATAAGAAAGTCATGGAAGGTCTGTGGTAAGAAGACGTAACCTCGTTATTTACAACTTAAGTGAGACGATCCCTTATTCGTTTGTTTTCTTAATGTGTTTTAAGCCCCATCACCACATCACCACATTGTCACCCCTACCAATCATCTCATCCACCCAGGGAAAACACAGTTTTATTTTTAGACTCATTTGGAACTCACTCCACGTGTCCTGCTGTCATCAGGCGAAGGAGCAAGCGCTTTCAACATCTCTCTCTCTCTCTCTCTCTCTCTCTCTCTATATATATATATATATATATATATATATATATATATATATATATATATATATATATATATATATATATATATATATATATATGTATATATATATATATATATGTATGTATATATATATATATATATTATATATACTTTTATTTTCTCCCCCCCTCTCTCTCTCTCTATATATATATATATATATATACTTTTTATTTTCTCCCCCTCTCTCTCTATATATAATATATATATATATTTTATTTTCTCTCTCCCTCTCTCTCTCTCTCTCTATATATATATATATATATATATATATATAATGTATATATATATACATGTCTATATATATATATATACATATACTTTTATTTTCTCTGTCTGTCTGTCTGTCTCTGTCTCTGTCTCTGTCTCTGTCTCTGTCTCTCTCTCTCTCTCTCTCTCTATATATATATATATATATATATATATATATATATACATGTATATATATACATATACTTTTTTATTTTCTCTGTCTGTCTCTGTCTCTGTCTCTCTCTCTCTGTCTCTCTCTCTCTCTCTCTCTCTCTCTCTCTATATATATATATATATATATATATAATATACTTTTTTTTATTTTCTCTGTCTGTCTGTCTGTCTCTCTCTCTCTCTCTCTATATATATATATATACTTTTTTATTTCTCTCTCTTATTTATTCCCACCCAGCTGCCTCCTTGGCTCTCCCATTTACATTTTCTTTAAGTCGATCATCTACTTGACCGTTTTGCACACTCCTCTAATCTTAACACACACACACACACACACACACACACACACACACACACTCCCTCCTCTCTCTCTCTCTCTCTCTCTCTCTCTCTCTCTCTCTCTCTCTCTCTCTCATTAGGAGAGTACACCCTATCGACAGAGCTTACAAAACGTTGACTATATTTACCTGTAGAGGAATAAGACCCTTCCAAAAAAAAGGAGTGTCCTAGGTATGACAACTGCATATATTAGTGGGGTTTCAGTTTGGCGGGGGGTGGGGGGCGCCCTTTCATTGACATTACTCTCAGGTTCCCTATTACCCAGTTGTGGTTCCTGTTAGTTTTATTTATGGGTCAAATAAAACTAACAGATACCACCACTGGGTAAGAGTGGACCTGGGAGTAATTTCAATGAAAGTTATCCGTATTCAATAGGAATACTTAATGCTATATAGTTGTAAATTATTTGTATTAAGAATAGTTATTTAGAGCTATAATTGTTTACTAAGGATTATTATTAGTTACTTGAAACCGTAGAACTAAGTACAGACAAATGGCTATAATCAAATATAATCAGATATAATCAAATAGAAATAATTACTTGAAATGATATAACTGTGTGCAAACGTAAGATTATTATTAAATTATTAATTGACATACCGTAAAACCAATTAACCTAAATAAACTGTCTGTATGTAGTTATTGTGGTAGGAAATAGACGCGGCGATACAAGTTCAGATCCTGGGCGAGACTATTTGCATTTCATATAGCATTAATACACTTAGGAAAGATAGGAATCCAACTATTCTCCGTTCAGCTATGAGTAAATAATCGAACAGACTGGGTTCTTTAACTTTGGTATGGCAACCGATTTAGTAGAATGAAAACTGAATTCGAAATAAAATTCCGTTTAAAATTGATCTTATGTCACATCCTGCTCGTGTTGAGAGGTAAGTACACTGCATATATGCCTGTCTTTCTTTTACATACCCGTTTGCATACATACGATGTATACAAGAGAATTAGAGAATTCCAAGCCTTTATGATTACAGTGTTCGATATTTGTCTTTCTTTTCCAATCAATATCTAGATCATCTGAAACAACGAACGACATCAGCTGTAACTATTGTAGACGAAGATATGTTAACTAATCTTAGAAAAGAAATTGACTTGATATATTAGGGTAGGTCGATTTTGGAACTGTACCATCTCTCGTGTGGTGAAAATTGAAAATTAACATAAAGAATTACCACACAAAATATTTTTCATCAAACTAGGAACCTTGTGGTTTCTAGACGAACGCTATACCGACTGAGCTAACCCTGCCCCTTGTCTACTATAATGCACCAAAAATCCTCGTTTTAGCAACACTTAGCCAAAAATTGTTTGAGGAAATAGATTTCAATCTTTTAAAATGTTATCACTGTTACAGCTTAATTATTCGGTAAAAAGCAGCATATTAGAGGTGTTGGTGGTAATGGGGTGTAAGAAGAGTAACACGAATCGACCGTCTCATACGACGTACGAAGTCCAAAATGCAAATGGCGGCGCCCACCAGTCATTAAGTAGAGACTTACCACTAATATTTGCATAACACCACGATCAGTCACTCTAAGTTAACTATCAATAAAGGGAGGTTACTCTAACCTACCCACACATGGGGAACATTTTTTTAATTTGAATTCTTGTTATATTTTATTTAAAAAAGCAACCTTCTCTGTTTTAAATATTGAAATAGTTAAATTTTCTAACCAATTTTTGGCTAAGTGTTGCTAAAACGAGGATTTTTGGTGCATTATAGTAGACAAGGGGCAGGGTTAGTTCAGTCGGTAGAGCGTTCGGCTAGAAACCACAAGGTTCCTAGTTTGATACCGGTCCCCGCCAACTCAGCGTATGAATAGCACAGGGATCTGTGCGGTAAAGTAAGGAGCTGATGGAAGGTGTGGCGCTCCACCTCAGATGCTAAAAACAGTCTCCTTGGTCTAGCGCTATTGAAAAGGGGATAGACTCCCTCGCTGACTGGCTGATACCGACTTTAGGCCGCCCCGACGACTTTATTTTACTTTATAGTAGACGATATTCAAACAATCGTGAAAGTAAGAGATCTAGTTTTTGGTATCAGTATTCATTAAACCAACACACAACTTACGCTGCTTGAGAGAATTTGGAATTAAAAAAACCCGGGAAAATTAACATACCCTATTGATATATGCCGTGTGAATAGGTGTGTGTATGTTGAGTGACTATAATTTGTAGTAATAAACTACAAGTGTTTCGGCCGGTGTGCCCTCCGGCATACTTCGAATGTTTCGTCGAACTCGGAAACCTTCTAGTCGAACTCTGGATGGAGCCTTCCTATCGTAATCGAAAGCCTTCACATAACTTCGAACCGAACCCTATATCTAATCCACTGGAGTAGATTGTTTTCATTTCATTAACCATGATCACGTACAAGTGTTAAGCTATATTAAGTATTCTATGCTATTTTCACCTGTAGCCAGGTTTGAACCTGAAACCTCAAGATGATTGATTGTAACTTAGAACTGTATTAACTCAATGCTTCTATCCGTTACGTCATGCCCCTATTACGACATGAACACCCCCGGGTTGAACAAGAAGATGATTGAGTTTGACAAGAAACACACGAAGAAGGACGTAAGATACATCGCCCAAAACGATGTATATATCTTATTATAATGGAGATTGTGTGTTTGTCTGTCTGTAACCGAAACTATATCACTACTCAGGTCACAATTCCCTTATTTACATTACATTTCCTTTCATATCTACATACTAATAGCATGCAATTATATTTATATATACAAAATAGCAGATTACAGTGTGAACGGGAAGGCTGATTTGCATATTGATATTAAAAATGTGATTTTGATAAATATGTACTTAGTATTATTGATTTCTAATTGTTTGGTTTTATTTTAATGAATATAAGCAAAAATCTCTTCAATGAATCTTAAATGAAATCCATTAACAAGAAAAAATAATTTTATTCTTTACTTCCTCTTTTAACTAAATACTTAAATTAGGAAAATTTAGCAATGAAAGACGAAAGTGATGGAAGAGTAAGTTTTAGTTGTTCTATTTTTCGATTATACCCCTTTCTGTTTCAAATCTTTTTATTTGCATTCTTATTTAGTTTCATTAGCCTTTCTAATTTAATATGATATTTTATTACATTAAAACTTAAATACTTGCACCCGGAGGGTGCATATATTTGCTAGTAACAATAAAGATGAGAACAACAGCCCGGAAAATCTAAATAATGCAAACCGCTAGAAAATGATCAGGTATAAGTGTTAAGCTATATTAAATATTCTATGTCGTTTTCGCCGGTAGCCAGGATTGAACCTGCAACCTCCAGATGATTGTCACTTAGAACTGTATTAACTCAACGCTTATATCCGTTATGCGATGTTCCCGATTGTGATATGAAAACTACCGAGTTGGACGAGAAGATGCCTGAGTTCGACATGAAACACCTGAAGAAGGCCGGAGGACACATCGTCCAAAACGATGTATATATAACAATAAAGATGAGGACAACAGCCCGGAAAATATAAATGATACAAACCTCAAGTAAATCTTGAAAATAAATGCTATCTTTAAATCTAAAAAGATTAACGGATCTTTCCATGTCAAATCATCCAGGCCATGTCACCTACAACCTTACATTTTTCTGCAATTTTGTCCAGGTGTGGACTATGTTAAAGTTAGACAATCCCAAAAATTTGAGCTTCCAATTCTAACAATTGGTAGAGTTATGTCAATTTTGAGTTCCCCAAATTGGGCGGGGGGGGGGGGTCTTTTTTAAATCTATTTTTGTTTGTAAAATGTGTTCTAGAGATTCCCTACTCCTAAAGATTGATTTATAAAA
>CM042141.1:111142810-111205310 GCA_023376005.1 Doryteuthis pealeii | reverse complement strand
TAGTGTAGATATGATATGTGTAATGTAAAATGTAAAAGTTTGTATGTTAAGTTTGGAAAAGTTTGTTTAGATGTGGACAGAAATGAGAATCAAGTTTGAATCCGTTCAAAATGTACAACAACTTCTTGTTGGTTAAACGCGTTCTTACTTGGGTTCATTTTAAGTAACCCGTACAGCTAACTCTGTGGTAACGTGGTGAGTGTAAAAGAATGTCATTGAAGGTTGAATTATTTTGGTAAAATAACTAACCTTGTCCACAAGCGTGTGGCAAAAGACATGATCAAAGTCTGAGATATATAAGACTTTAAGGGCAGTCTCTCTTGTTTGAGGGTTTTGGTGAATCTCCTGTACCAGGAGACCCTATTTTGGTCACGTGACACAGGAACCCAAGGAGAGAACCCTCTTCTTCCGATGCCACTGAACAAGCCTGGACGTGCCTGTCATCTCTCTCCAGCAGACACCTATGGTGCATACAGATCCCACAGCCTCTACTTACAGTAAGTGGTTACCACTTTGTCTATTAACACTATTGTGTATATTTGGACACTTGTGACATTAAATAGCCTGGGGAACTTTGTTCTCCTATATATGTTATAATAAAAGTTATATAAATGTAACTAACGCGTTTGTTGTTTTCCTAACTGAAGTATTCCGCATTGGGTACTTATCCTTTAAGTAACCCAATGCTTTATAAAAAAACAGAGTTAACACTCTGGAAGCGCGTGGTGTAATGGTTAAAGTAATGGGAAATGGACTCGTCGCCACGAGTTCAAATCCTGAACGCGGTAACTGCATTTTCACTTAGCGCTAATACCCTTGGGAAAGGTATGAATCCTACTCTCCCTCCAGCTATGGGTAAATAGTAGGGCAGACCAGGCTCTTTAACCTTGGTTAGGCAACCGGTCTAGGAGAAGGAAAACTCTGAATTTAAACCTGTTGAACACCGCTTAAGAAATTGACCTTGTGTCACATCCTGCTCGTGCAGAGGGGTTGGTAAATATATATAAGACATATCTAGACTATTCGATAAATCCCACCACTCAGTGGATCTTTTGTCGCATTTACAGAACTATATAAACAAAACAATAATGGCGAATAATTAGCGCTTCTCATATTCGTCCAGAAATGCCGCAAATAGAAATAGAAATTAACCTAAATACTATATAATCAACCAATAATCATTAATCTAAAGATAAACATCTATATATTGGTGAATTCTCATTATATATGTATCGTCTAGAGCACTCCTTGATAAAAATAGTAATGATGATAGTAATGATGATGATAATTATGGTGATTATTTATATACATGATATATATATATATATATATATATATATATATATATGTGTGTGTGTGTGTGTGTGTGTATGATATATATATATAGTCATCCACAGACACTGTGTTTCGATGTACATATAAATATTTGCGTATATATTTTTACATATATGGAGTATCATGAATAAATGATAAATGAATACCTTAGTTGAGATATGAATTTATTTCGGTATATTTTTGCCTCTTTCAATCTGTTTTTAATTAATTATTGTTATAATTTTCCAGTGTGCCGGAATGAATTTATATTTGAAATAAGGTATTTATTAATATATATATATATATATATATACACATTTGTAAGCTAACTACAGCCGGGATAGAAACCCAATCGATTCAGCATCAGTCGGACAACTTAACTGCTCGGCTATCGTCACCTACAGAATGGTAAGGGGATTTTTAACTGTTTTTAATACACACATCTGTATGTATGTAAACGCCGCCATAGAGTGCTCCATCACTTTTTTTATAGGAGAGCGTTGCGTTTACGCTTTGGTTGGCGGTCATCAGCGAAATCCCCTCCAAAGTGCTCAACCACCTGGGGGATGGGGAACATATATAGTCATCCACAGACTCCGACTTCAGCTTCAGTCAGACAGCTTAACCGTTCGGCTATCGTCACCCACAGAATGCGAAGCAGATTTTAACTGTTTTTAATACACACATCTGTATGTATGTAAAGGCCGCCATAGAGGGATCGTTATGTATATATATATATATATATATATAGTGTTCCAAAAACAAGCGCTCTTGATGGTGAACAAAATGTGGCGTCTTAAAACTACTACCGTGCCGGTTATAGTGGGAGCCCTCGTTAGGACCAAGAAAGGGGCAAATAAACACATTACCAAATAACTGGCTGTCCCAGTCTATATGACACACAAAAAATTGCACTTTATAGAACTTCTCATCTCCTTTGGTTAGTTTGTTTTACGGCACATCAACCATTTCGGGATTATGCTGAACGAAGACATTTTGATATCCGGTTGCTTACAGTACCTGGTGTTACATAAATGGTCACCCATCTAAGTATTGAACGGACTCGTCGATGCTTAACTTCGGTGATCTAGCGGGAACCGGTGTTTTCAACGTGACCTGACCATAAGCCATTTCCTTAGGAGAGTGCTATTAATGTGTGAATAAATAACACCCAAAAGAGGCAACCCCCCAAAAATAAAACGTAAATACATAGAATACATATAACCACTTCATTCCCTCAGCCTAGGTCTTAGGTAAAGACCCGATGAAGGATTGTAAAAAACGGAAGGTAGAAATAACACAACTGTAGAATAATCATACTAAGTTCCAATCTCCAGGTTCCATTCCTGTTCACAGCGCCATATTGAAGTCAGTCAGTCAGTCAGTCATTCCGTCTACTGTTGGTTTGGACAACAGCAACTGGCTAAGCACAACTGAACTAGAGCCCAAGATAGCTGGTACTTATGGGACCCAAGAATACTCCATTCATGTATTTGGGTGATTCCATTTCTTTAGTCCTGATTGGCTGCTTGGTTTCAATGATGTAATGAGACTTCATAAATACTCTGGCATTCTGCAGTAACTCAATACAGATCTAACCTTGTTGCATTGTCTTACCAATTCGACGGTGATTGGAACTTAGTATGATTATTCTACAACAACCAAATGGTATATGCACAAATCAGAATCCGTTCTAAAGAATGAGATTCATAAAATTCACCGAGATACAAGCGGATCAACTAATCCCGGTCAGTAGACCAGACCTAGTGTTAATTCACAATAAAAAAAAACCCAGTAATCTTGTGGATTTTGCTGTCCGGCGGACCAAAGAGGAAAAATGAAAGAAAACGAAAAGATAGACAAATACTTGGACCTTGTCTGAGAACTGAAAAAACTGTTGAGAAATATGTTACTACTGAAAAGCGTGTTTCGATCCTCGCTAGATGCTCCATACTTGTGACCTTGTGTCAAATCCTACCTGTAGGGTAAATGTTTTTTGAAACTGATAAAATATGCTTTGAAATTCTATTCTTGTTAGTTTGAACTAAAACCGGATGCATTTGTTCAGTGAATGCACCTATCCTTATGTTTGCCAAAGAACAAAAGGAACACTAATGTACCACTTACATATTAAAGTAATATATATATATATATATATATATATATATATATATATATATAAGAATTTAATTAACTATTTGACAAATACCTGTACCTTGCAAGAGAGTTTTAAGAAGTTACGGGACAGGAAAATAACATTGATACCAATCCTATTACGAGCACTTTGATCAATCCCAAAGAAGCTGGAAAATGGACTGGAAAAACTGGAAGAATTGAGATTTTCCAGATCATAGCATTGCTGAGATCAGCTAGAATACTTAGAAGAGTCCTGAAGACCCAACGAGATATGTTTTCATTTGGACTCCTATAAAGAATCATCAGTTAAAACTTGCGTGAAAATCTCGTACCAACCTGTTATATACCCTACCTATGAACATAAATGGGTATGTCCCAATCCTCATAAATACGGGAGTATTATGCTGACTGAGTAGTCTTATACCACTAACAGTGGTTTACCTTCTTCACGCCGCTGGTGAGTGTTGTATTTTTTAAAACGTTATAAAGATTCCATTTCATTCCCAACCTCCGTTAGATTATTTCTCATTTAGTAAGCTTTGTTAGGTTACAACACAACCATTTTGCATAAGTAGGATGTGACACGAACTCAATTTCTTAAGCGGAATTTAGCAGGTTTAAATTTAAAGTTTTCCTTCTCTTAGATTGGTTGCCAAACTATGGTTAAAGAGCCCAGTCTGCCCTAATATTTACTCATAGCTGGGAGGAGAATAATTAAATGCATACCTTTTCCAAAGGTATTAGCGCTATGTGAAATCAAACAGATTCGTCCAGGATTTGAACCCGGTTCTCGACGAGTCCATTTACTACAACGATAGCCATTGCATCGCGCACTTAGTATGAAGTGAAATTCATCGTACATGTTGAAGCCGGGAAAAAGAAATTAAACTGTCAACCATATTAGTAAATAAAGTAAATTAGCTTAGAATGAATACAAAAGTAAACATGATTGGGTAGGAACAGTGATCTGCTAGGAAATGTACAAATAAATTGGGTTTCTATTTTTCTTATTTTTTTTTAGATGAGGCTTGATAATTAGTATTATTTGGATTATTCGGACTATTGTCCTAATTTTTATTGCTATCTGTACAACGTTTCGGCCGATGTGCCCCCCGGCCTTCTTCAGGTATTTCTTGTCGGACTCGGGAGTCTTCTCGAACTCGGGAACCTTCATTTCGAACTCGGCAACCTTCTCGTCGTAATCGGGAGCCATCACGGAACTTTGAACCCAGCACTTTATTCAATCTACGGGGGTACCCTGTTCTCATTCCGCTAACCATAGCTGGAGTACAGGTGTTAAGCTGTGTTAATTACTATTCTATGTTAATGTTGCCCCTGACCAGGATTGAACCTGCAGCCTAGAGATAACTGTCACTTAGAACATTCTTAAACCAACGCCTTTATCCACTACTCTATATCCAATTATAATCCAAATAATACTAAATGGGGTTTCATTATATTTCAGAGCAATCATATATGCGCAAATAAGCAGTTTTCCCAGATAATAGAAAATTATAAAATTCTACGGTGCTTTGAATTTCAAAAGGTTCGGCCAATCAGGGAAACTAATCAACTCATTGGAAACAAAGAAAAGAAGATCTGTCAGTGAATGTCGCTGTTCAACAGAAAGAAAATATCCGGAAATATATATCATAAATGCTAAAACAAATATACTGTTGGGATATGCTTTTATATATAAGCCCTGCTGCAATACATCCCTTAAATTTATAGACTAAGCGAGGTCACGTACTTATAAACCTCAACCAATCAACAGCCCGAATACGTGATTGGTTAACTGTTTAATCGCTGATATTGACAGCCGGCCATTTGCACTCTATTCGACACTGAGGAACGGACCTGCAACACTGAGGAGCACCAAGGAACAACCAGAGGATTATTCACTAAGGACTACTCTCTGCTTAACACAAAGGATCTCCGTTGGACAGTGCTCTTGCTTGAAGCCTAAGGATGGCCACAAAAATCGTGACATATACAGAAAAAGAATTCTTATTAATGAGGTTGAACATAAATATAGATAAGAGATTTTTTTTTAAAATCCTTGAAACGCTGGGTAGCTCAGCTAGTTGTTAATAAGATTGTGTCAATCCAACATGTGTAGGTAAGATTTAAGCCAGAGACATTGCCAATCATGCTTATCGTGAGAAAGTGGCTCACATTGATGTGTGTACGGATCACTTAGATTGTTAATTTGGTCACCCAGGCTCGCTTGCCGGCGAGGTAGTAATGTTTACGTTTGGTATTTTCAAAGGCCCTGTGTTCTGACATGATATAGACGTGGAGGCACGTGTCCAGAAATGCGTGAAATCAAACCGTAACATTTGTCCAGTTAGCGTGTCCCAGCGATTTGCAATAGCAGTAAGGGCTATTAAAAGATTAGGATGAATAGTCAGCCTCGAGGGGGACAAGAAAGGGTCCCACGGAACTCATTACGCGGAGAAAAGGAAATAAGACAGCAAATTATACATACGGCATTTAACGGTGTCAGCTCTAGGTACATACGTTGACAAATCGAATATAAAAATAAATTGGCACTCGTATATATATATATATATAATATATATATATATATATATATATGTGTGTGTGTGTGTGTGGTGTGTGTGTGTGTGTGTGTGTGTGGTGAAAGGTAGACAAACACGGGATGTTGTAGAAAATGTACGTTTATTTTAGGTAGTGATGTCGACGGTGCAATGTTTCGGTCTGTTAGACTTTCTTCCGGACTTTAGGAATAGAGTTCTTGCTTCAGTAGTGAACATTTTCTTTCTAATGAATTGAGGAGGTCATGAATAAGAGGGTGGGGTTCAACAGAAAGAAAATATCCGGAAATATATATCATAAATGATAAAACAAATATATTGTTGGGATATGTTTTTATATATAAGCCGTGCTGCAATACATCACTTAAATTTATAGACTAAGCGAGGTGACGTAGTTTAAACCTCAGCCAATCAACAGCCCGAATACGTGATTGGTTAACTGTTTAATCGCTGATATTGACAGCCGTCCATTTGCACTCTATTCGACACTGACGAACGGACCTGCAACACTGAGGAGCACCAGGGAACAACCAGAGGATTATTCACTAAGGACTACTCTCTGCTTAACACAAAGGATCTCCGTTGGACAGTGCTCTTGATTGAAGCCTAAGGATGGCTACAAAAATCGTAACATATACAGAAAAAGAATTCTTATTAATACGTACATAAATATAGATAAGAGATTTTTTTTTAAATCCTTGGCAAGGCTGGGTAGCTCAGCTAGTTGTTAATAAGATTGTGTCAATCTTATGGGTCGGTTGATGGTATCATACAAAACATACACACATACACTCAAAACAAATCCTAACCCAAACACCAATCCTAACCCTAACACCTGTGGCACTATCGGGGTCCACCATGATACACTCCCTATTAGAGAGAGGGAGAGTCCACCTCTAACCTCTTCTGATACCATCAACCGACCCCACCCCCTTATTCACGACCTCCCCAATTCATTAGAGAGAAAATGTTCACTACTGAAGCAAGAACTCTATTCCTAAAGTCCGGAAGAAGATCAAACCGACCGAAACGTTGCATCGTCGACATCACTACCTACAATAAACATCCATTTTCTACAACATACCGTGTTTGTTTACCTTTCACCTTATACTGTCGGATAATCTCCTTATATTTCTCCCATATATATATATATATATATATATATATTATATATAATAGAGAGAGAGAGAGAGAGAGAGAGAGAGAGAGAGAGAGAGAGAGAAGAGAGAGAGATACTGATAAGAGTAACACGGATTGCTTTCGTTTCTTTGTTTAATGGCCTATCAACCTTCTTGTGTTATTCAATGCAAATGGCATTAAAGCACAACAATACTGGTACTATCTAACCCATAGTTGGGGGAAAGGAGCTGATTTATACCTTTCCCAAGAGTAGTAGCCCGAAAGTGAACGTAATAGCGCTACTAGAATTTGAACACGCTCACTACGATATCGCAATCCAGCACGTTAGCCACTATCCACGGGGCCTCTCCAGATAGATAGATAGATAGATAGATAGAAAATTATCATGTTATATATATATATATATATATATATATATATATATATATATATATATATATAATTTTCATAGACTGTTCCGACATTTTCCCTCTGAAAAGATTTCAATAATTTCTATAATGATAAAAAATAGTATTGATCAGTGGTTCTCAACCGGAGTACATATGCTCCCTGGGGTCTATATAAGATATTTCTTTTATTCATGTAAGTAAAATAGTAAATTTGGGGTCCACTATACAGCCCTTAATAGTCCATATGGTCATAAGCCACAACGAAAAGATATTACCCTTCCATCCAACCCCTTAAATAATAATTTAATGTTCAAGACATAGATAGATAGATAGAAAATGATCACACTAACATAGGTAGATATGAACAGATTACCATAGATAGATAGATAGATAGATAGACAAACTATCACAGATAGATACATAGTAAACATTTTTAAAAAATCAGAATCCCAAGAGACTTCGATTTCCTACCGTAGTAACTAGTGACCGTACTACACAATATTTCCACCATCTTACCACGACCCTCCTCTCTCTCTCTCTCTCTCTCTCTCTCTCTCTCTCTCTCTCTCTCTCTCTCTCTCTGCCTTCTATTCTTGGCAGCTGCTTGTGGACCCACCGGTAAGAGACTTGACGAGCGAAAGTTCGTTCGGGTCTCGAACCCGACCAGGGGTAGCTGCTGAAAAATAAGTATAGCTGCACTGATGAGGGGTAAACCCCGAAACGCGCGTCTGTAGATTGCTTTAATATATATATATATATATATATATATATATATATATATATATATTAATAATTATATATATATATATATATATATATATATATGAGAGTACGTAAATAAACACTGTGTTTATTTGATATGGCTTTTAGCCGACAATTTTTGGAGGATATGTTCTTAATTGAAGTGAAAATTAATTAGTTAATAATTAATGAATATTAACTAATTATTAACTAATTAATTTTCAAAAAATAGGTATGACTTCAATTAAGCACATATCCTCCCCCCAAAAAAAAATATATATATAAATATATAAATGGCTGCCGTATATACTGTATGTATATACATATATATATATATATGTGCATATATATATATATATATATATATATATATATATATATATATAAAGTTGGCAGAGAAGTCTTTTGTTTGTATCAGCCGGACAGTGAGAGAGTCTGTTCCCTTTTCGCTATCGATAGACCCGAGAGATTTTTTTTTGCTGAGGTGGAACGCCACAACTACCATCAGCTCCCCACTTTATCAAACAGGTCAGATTACCAAGACTGTTTTCTGGCTATACACCTTCAAGATCTATGTAGACGCACACCAGAAAATGTATTTACCCATCCACTCCTCCCCGGGGTGGGTGTGATGAAAGGACAATTTCTAAGCGGAATATCATCATCATCATTATGATTATCATCATAAGGTTGCGCTGACAGCATGGGTTCCCATGACGATTTCTCGCCAACTATCCTGAATGGTCGTCGCTCCTGGTGGGTCTTCCGCGCGGGTTCCAGAATCCAGAATTACAATTGGCCCAATCCACAAACTATGATTTAAAAGATCTAACAACCTTCAAGATCATGCTGAAGGAGTTCAATAAATACAGACTTCGGTTAACGTACCATCATCATCATCATCATCATCACGTTGTACTGACAACACAGATATCCATGACTCTCTCTCTCTCTCTCTCTCTCTCTCTCTCTCTCTCTCTCTCTCTCTCTCTCTCTCTCTCTCTCTACATAGATAGAGTAAATTATGAGTCCATGGTACAGCCAAACTAGTTCAGATGTAAATCCGGCAAATTAGCCATGTCTCTTCAACCCTTTATTTTGTATGGTCGTTTTTTTTAATCATTTGGGGCATAAAGATTTAATTTTCAAGTTTGCTTTCTGGCGGGATGTTCAGTAGTGAAGCTATGAAAGCCGACGAAGCGTAAACAAGAACCACATGTGCGAATGTATTGTTGTATTGTTTGCTAAGTGTCAGGTTCGGCTTTGACACTGAATGCGAAATAATTGTATCTTTGTAAAGAAACACATTGTAATAGCACTTATATACATAGAAAAAAAAAGAGAGAAAAAACTTCCAAAAAATATATGCTCATTATTAGATAGATAGATAATAAATGTCATCCATACAAGTATATTTATATTTTTCCATTTATTTTCTCAACATATTTATTTATTTCCATCTTCTTTACTTAGATAAACAGATAAATAGATATTTATGGTAGTCTAGGTAGGTAGATAGATAGATGAACACACTAAGATATATATATATATATATATATATATATATATATATTAATAAGTCATCCACAGATACGTGTTTCGGCGTTTCACGCCTCTTCAGTGTGGCTAGACACAACAACTATCCTTGGCTAGGGTCGAACTCAGACTGACTGTTCGCCAGCCTGATATCTTATCCCCTCGGTCACTGACAGCTGTGGCTGGACTGGTGTTTTTAAACTATTAAATACATAGGTTTGTTTATATATTTTTACGATCACAGAGAGATATAGTTTGCGTGCAAACAATCATTGCTTATATGCTTAGTAGTGAAAGTTAATTTAAATCACAATTAGAGAGCTCATACCAAATTTATAGGAGCATATATTAATAAGTCATCCACAGACACATGTCTCGGCGTTTCACACCTCTTCAGTGTGGCTAGACACAAGAACTATCCTTATATATATATATATATATATATATATATATATATATATATATATATAATGGACTCTCTCGTGGATTTTCGACACATAAGGGTTCATACAATAAACACCCACATGATTTGTGATTTGTTTATAGGGGTGAAGGCTTGTGTTGGACCATCCACACTTTTTGGCACAGTCGATAGGAAAGAATTGGTGCATCAAGGGTTGCCACAAACCCAATCAACGACCGACCTCAGGAATTTTGAATTCAGAGTTATCCCTCTCCTAGACTGGTTACCTATCCATACTAAAGGGCCCAGTCTGCCCTACTATTTAACCCATAGCTGGAGGGAGAATATATGGATTCATACCTTTCCCAAGGGTATTAGCACTATGTGAAATGCCAACAGCTTCGTCTAGGAAATTGAACTTGAATCGACGAGCCCATTTTCCACGACTCTAACCACTAGCCCACGCATATATATATATATATATATATATATATATATATATATATATATATATATATATATATATAATATATGTGTGTGTGTGTGTGTGTGTGTGTGTATGTGTGCAAGGATAGGAGGATTGGAATAAATCCGTCAGAATGTGGTTAAGAGTAGAGGGATAAAGTGTGGACAAAAACAACTTAAACAAGTAAATGTAGGAGAAATATTTCGTTGCACATTGAGTGCGACTTCTTCAGTCTTTTATTTGAAACATTTGTGCATAATAGGTGATAAAGTCAGGAGAGTGGGATAGAGTTTGTGGACATTTGATTGACCGGAAGAATTCTTTCTGGACTGGGTAGGAAGAGAGATAAGATCAGATATATGGAATTGATGGAGGAAATTTGATAGGTAGAGGTAGTTTAGTGCAAAAGAGGAGACAAGGTAGGGAGGAAAATAGGTCAACATTCTTTAGTTAGCCTGGAAACCTTTTAGAGGTTTTGACCCATTAGGTAGAGGGGAAAAGATCAAGATGAATGGACAGGGTATAGGAAATAGGTCAATATTCTTTAGTTGGCTTGGAAAATTCTTGTCCCCATAGGTAGAGGAAGAAAGATAAAGATGATTGGATGGCTTAGAAGACATTTGATAGGTATAGGGGATAGGGAGAAGGTTTAGGAGTTGGTTAGTATGGAAGGTGTAGGTCAATTTTTTCATTTAGTTGGCGGGAAATTGTTTTTGAGTTTGAGGGGATTTTTTTATGGGACTACAATTTTATCCGTTTTCAATTTTGATTTTATTTTCGTGTATTATGGTTTTTGCAATCGATATGTCAAGGTTAAAAAAGCCAGGTCTTTGGTTTATTGTTTCGGTGTGTGCTATGATAGCTGATTCACATAGACGTCGGAGGTTTTTCTTGTGTATGGATTTGTTCAAAGTTGCGTTGTTGAAATTGAATGTATACTTGAAGCCTGGAGTGTGTGGGAATAGAGCATTTAGGCTATCGTTTGTTTTTGTCGATCTCTTATACTCATAGACGCGCTGGTTGAGACTACGTTGGGTTTCACCGATGTAGCATTTGTTGCAGTCGTTGCAAGGGATGGTGTAGATGCCATCATTGGGGGTGTTGACGTTGGGGGTGTTGGGAGCATTTGTGCGTGTGAAGGAGTTGGTGAGGTCCTTGATTGTTTGGGAGGTAGTTTGTTTGACTTTTATTCCTAGAGCGGTTAGTTTGTTGTAAAGTGGTTTGTTTTGTATGTTGGTAGGTAGGATTAAATGTCTGTGGGAGACTGGGAGGTGTAGTGGTAGTGGTGGTGTTTTTGGTGTTTTTTGTTTGAGTGTATTTTGAGGGCCTTTTTTCTTGGCTTTTAGAATGAAATGTTTTGGATATTTTAGAGCCGTGAGGGAGTCCTCTACGTGCTTGTATTCTTCTTCTAAGTATTGAGGGCTACATAATGCTCTTAAGTAAAAGCCTATTATAAGGCCCGATTTGATCATGTTGTTGTGTTGGGAGTAGAAGTGTATGTAGTCGTTTTTGTAGGTGAGTTTGTTTTGGGATTTCATTATTTGGGTGTCGAGGAATGGTAAGGTGTTCTTAGATTCTTTTTTAAAGGTGAATTTTATGGTAGGTTCTACGGAGTTATGTTTGCCGGTGATGTGTTTTATTTTGGTGTCT
This sequence comes from Doryteuthis pealeii, assembly GCA_023376005.1. Lineage (NCBI taxonomy): Eukaryota > Metazoa > Mollusca > Cephalopoda > Myopsida > Loliginidae > Doryteuthis > Doryteuthis pealeii. The sequence continues at coordinate 111,192,977 of CM042141.1, read as the reverse complement.
TGTGGGTGGAGGATCAGTACGTCATCTATGTATGTCATCTTTTTCCCTTCACTCATAACCACACACACACCACACACACACACACACACACACATATATATATATATATAATATAGAGAGAGAGAGAGATATATATATATATAGATATAGATAGATATATAGATAGACAGACAGACAGATAGATAGATAGGTCTGAGATAGATAATTAGATATCAGCAAAGTAACATAAATAGTTAGATAGATAGACAATTCTGATATATATATATATATATATATATATATATATATATATATATATATATATATATAATATCAAGAAAATTGAAAAAACACAGGTTTAAATGGGGTAAGTGGTGAGTTTATTGGCCGACGCTGCAGTGTTTCGATCTATTAAATAGATCATCTTCAGGGCATAAGATAAGAAATTATATATCACAGAATGATGAGAAAAAGTGAGTGGTAATCCTTCTTATTCAGTCTGTTTAAAAAATTTTTCTGAAAGTTTGAAAAAAGGAGACGGTTTTGAAATATGACATCAAATATTCTATTTTAAGGTGTGAGTATGTAGCGCTGTTAGTATGTGTATTGAAGGAAACATTGTGCATTTTTAGGTATGTGGTAGTGTGTGTGTGTGTATAAATTTTTTTCTGTAGCGATAAACGACAGCGGAAGTGAAAACTCAAGTTGTGTGTGTGTGTGTGTGTGTGTGTGTGTGTGTGTGTGTGTGTGTGTATTGGTAAGAGGTAGGGGAGAGGTGTGTGTGTATATTGGTAAGAGGTAAAGGGAGATGTCATGAAAATAAATTTTCATGTTTCATATTAAGAGAGGAGATGGAAGTTTGGGTGTGTGTGTGGGGGGGATGGGGATTTAAAAAATGAAAAGATTTTATTTTATTTCATTTTATTTATTTATTTATTTTTTTAGAAAGAGTATTGTATTGTGTTTTATAGTTAGTATTGATTTTGACGATTAATATATATTAATATTACAATTACGTATAAGTGAATGAATTATTGTATTATTATATTATTATTATTATAGTTTGTTTTATTAATCTAAATACATTATTATAATTATATATATATATATATATATATATATATATATATTATATATATATATTATTTTATTAAAAAATATATTATTGTTGTAAAGATAATTGTTATAGTATATATATTTATTATTTATTATAATTTTTATTGAAATGTTGTTATTATTGTTATTGTAATATTTCAATAAAAATTATAATAAAATAATAAATATAATATACTATAACAATTATCTTTACAACAATAACATATTTTTTAAATAAAATAAAATATATATATATATATATATATATATATAATATATATATATATATATATATATATATATATATATATATAATATAAATAATGTATTAGATATAATAAAAAACAAACTATAATAATAATAATAATAATAATACAATAATTCATTCACTTATACGTAATTGTAATATTAATATATATTAATCGTCAAATAATCAATACTAACTATAAAACAACAATACAATACTCTTTCTAAAAAAAAAATAAATAAATAAATAAATGAAATAAAATAAAATCTTTTCATTTTTTAAATCCCCAATCCCCCCCACACACACCCAAACTTCCATCTCCTCTCTTAATATGAAACATGAAAATTTATTTTCATGACATCTCCCCTTTACCTCTTACCAATATATACACACACACCTCTCCCCTACCTCTTACCAATATACACACACACACACACACACACACACACACATACACACACACACACACACACACACACACACACACACACACACACACACAACCTTGAGTTTTCACTTCCGCTGTCGTTTATCGCTACAGAAAAAAATTTATACACACACTACCACATACCTAAAAAATGCACAATGTTTCCTTCAATACACACACTAACAGCGCTACATACTCACACCTTTAAATAGAATATTTGATGTCATATTTCAAAACCGTCTCCTTTTTTCAAACTTCAGAAAATTTTTTTAAACAGACTGAATAAGAAGGATTACCACTCACTTTTTCTCATCATTCTGTGATATATAATTTCTTATCTTATGCCCTGAAGATGATCTATTTAATAGATCGAAACACTGCAGCGTCGGCCAATAAACTCACCCCTTAACCCATTTAAACCTGTGTTTTTTCAATTTTCTTGATATATTACATACCGTCGGATTTACTTCCTCTCTTCACATATATATATATATATATATGGATAAATGGATAGATAATGAACACACTAAGATAGATAGATAGATAGATAGATAGATAGAAAAATAGAAACATCTGAGATGGATACATAAATAGAGGGGTCTGAGTTAAATATCAGCAGAGTAAGATAGATAGATAGATAGATAGATAAGGAACACACTAAGATAGATAGATAGATAGATAGATAGATAGATTAGTTAAATTGCATAATCAACTTGTATATTTGTCTATACGGTCGAATTTTGAAGATCTCGTTTTGGGGGCAAAAATCTCATTGATCTATATATGAAAAATAATCTTGTGGAGTTGAAATTCAAATATAAAGACGAACTTCAACCGTTGGTTTCACAATGTAATTACTTGGGTTAATGGGTGCTATTTTGTTATGCGATATACGTGAGATGAAATTGCTTTTCTATTTGATCTCCTTTTTTATTGTGATTTCTAAAATTATATTCACCAACAAAAGAAACAGATGTATTCGTTTTGAGAAAATGTTTAGTTAGAAACTATGAAGCGTTAGTGGATTTTCTGTTTAAGCGTTGAAGCTCCAGTCCGGACTGGTACTTCAACGCTTAAAACTATCTATCTATCTATCTATCTATCTATCGTAGTCTATTCAAAACTATCTATCTATGATAGTGTTCATTATCTATCTATCAATCTATCTATCTATCTATCTATCAATCTCTCTATCTATCAATCTATCGTAGTCTATTCAAAACTATCTATCTATGATAGTGTTCATTATCTATCCATCTATCTATCTATCAATCAATCTCTCTATCTATCAATCTATCGTAGTCTATTCAAAACTATCTATCTATGATAGTGTTCATTATCTATCTATCAATCTATCTATCTATCTATCAATCTCTCTATCTATCAATCTATCGTAGTCTGTTCATAACAATCTATCTATGATAGTGTTCATTATCTATCCATCTATCTATCTATCTATCAATCTCTCTATCTATCAATCTATCGTTGTCTGTTCAAAACTATCTATCTATGATAGTGTTCAGTATCTATCTATCAATCAATCTATCTATCTATCAATCTCTCTATCTATCAATCTATCGTAGTCTATTCAAAACTATCTATCTATGATAGTGTTCATTATCTATCTATCAATCATCTATCTATCTATCAATCTCTCTATCTATCTATCATCTCTCATCTATCAATCTATCGTAGTCTATTCAAACTATCTATCTATGATAGTGTTCATTATCTATCTATCAATCAATCTATCTATCTATCAATCTATCTATCTATCTATCAATCAATCTCTCTATCTATCAATCTATCGTAGTCTATTCAAAACTATCTATCTATGATAGTGTTCATTATCTATCCATCTATCTATCTATCTATCTATCAATCTCTCTATCTATCAATCTATCGTAGTCTGTTCAAAACTATCTATCTATGATAGTGTTCATTATCTATCCATGTATCTATCTATCAATCAATCTATCTATCTATCTATCTATCTATCTATCTATCTATCTATTTATCTATCAATCTATCGTAGTCTGTTCATAACAATCTATCTATGATAGTGTGTTCATTATCTATCTATCTATCTATCTATCTATCTATCTATCTATCTATCAATCAATCTCTCTATCTATCAATCTACCGTAGTCTGTTCATAACTATCTATCTAACAGGTAACAATTTTAAAATGAAAGGTGTTTTTTCCATGCCCTGCAGAAGAATAAAAATGTACATTTAAAAGCTGTGTGCATTATCTGTATGTGCAATAAATGTAATTTTCCAGTCGTTGCTTTCTATTTCTGCATTATTGCAACATTTTGCTGCTGCTGTTGCTACAACAACAATAACAACAATGCATATACTCTTCTTTCTCATATTACTGTAGACTACGGGTCGGTAACCCCCAGCCCGCGAGCTGCATTTGGCCCTCGAGTAATTTTCGTCCGGCCCACCCAACTTAACACCTAGACTCTAATTATCCAATGAATGCATTATTATATGTACTAGGAAATATATGCACCCTCCGGGTGCAAGTATTTAAGTTTTAATGTAATAAAATATTGTATCAAATTAGAAATGCTAATGAAACTAAATAAGAAAGCAGATAAAAATATTTGAAATAGAGGAAGCTATAATAAAAAAAATAAAAAAATAGAACAACTGAAACTTACTCTTCCATCACTCCCGTCTTTCATTGCTAAATTTTCCTAATTTAACTATTTAATTAAAATAGGAAGTAAAGGATAAAATTACAGTTATTTTTTCTTGTTAATGGATTTCTTTTAAGATTTATCCCTGAGATTTTAGATAATATTCATTAAAATAAAACAAAACAATTAGAAATCAATAATACGAAGCACATATTTATTAAAATCAAATTTTTAATATCAATATGCAAATGAGCCTTCCCATTCACACTGTAAACTGCTATTTTGTTTATATATAAATACAATTGTATGTTATTAGTATGTAGATATTACCAACAATATTAATAATGTAAAACAATTTTATTAATAATTGAAGTTTAAATAAAAATAAAATCCTGTAGAATGTGACGTAAATAACTAAGGGAATTGTTACTTGAATAGTAATATAGTTTCGGTTACAGACGGGAAAACACACAATCTCCATTATAATAAGATATATGCTTGGGAACAATTCTACTCGTCCCATCCTACTCGTGTGGAGGGGGTGGTAAATAGATTCATCAATCAGCTCTGTACGGACACTTGATGCCATGCGAAAAACTTGCCAGGGGGCGGTGAGCGGTCGGGTAGTCACATATATATAATATATATATATATATATATATATATATGTGTGTGTGTGTGTGTGTGTGTGTGTAAAAATGGAAAAGGAATTGAATCCGACAATATGAGGAAAAATGAGTAAAGAAAAGAAATGTAAATGGATAAAATGAATTTAATCGATATCACATTAATCGATATCACTTACACATGTGTTTCGGTCAGTTTATGTGTGTGAAAATATTTCGCACACATAGAAGAATCGACTTTCATCAGAGTGAACATTCAAAACAAATGTTCACTCTGATGAAAGGTCGATTCTTCTATGTGTGCGAAATATTTTCACACACATAAACTGACCGAAACACATGTGTAAGTGATATCGATTAATGTGATATCGATTAAATTCATTTATCCATTTACATTTCTTTTCTTTACTCATTTTTCCTCATATATATATATATATAATATATATATATTTATATAGAGAGAGAGAGAGAAGAGAGAGAGAGAGAGCGGGGGAGAGAGGGGAGAGAGATAGAGAGAGTCATGGGAAACCGTTCTGTCAGCGTGACCTGATGGTGATTATTGCTACTACTATTACAAGTATCACTCAACTGCCATCACTGGTTACTATTAGTACTACTACTCATAGTTTGCCTGTAGAAGCGAATCGGTATCAGTTATTGCTGTATTCAAGATAGCAATGTCAATTCTTAATAATGGGAACGGACGCTTTAATTTTTGATAGTTTTTCATTAATCGTTAATTATTGAACTTAATCAGAAATGTGTAAAATTATTTAGAGTCAAGGCGATATTTGTTTGATGAAGGTGTATTTTCCATATGTGTGGCTTTCATTTTTATAAAGTTCAGAAAAATAGATACAGTCATCCTTTGAAAAGATGAATTGTAGTACGTAACTGACTGCAAAGTCACTCTGTGTAGATTTGTTGACGTCAAAAAGGTGAAAGTGTAAATATGACTGTTGACGAGGAATAGGTTACAATAGGTCATTATATATATATATATATATATATATTATATAATATATATTAATATATTGTGTGTGTGTGTCTGTTTGTAATATAGAAATTTAAGAAAACCACACACACACACACTAACACACACATATATATATATATATATATATATATATATATATATATATATAATATATTGCATATAAGAAAACCACATCACAGGCACTCTTACACATACACACGCGCACGCAGTCACACACACACACAATATATATGTATATATGATATACAAATTTAAGAAAACACACACAGACTCACATACACACACGCCCAGACACACTATGTGAGTGTGTGCGTGTGTATGTGATGTACAAATTTAAGAAAACCACCACACACACACACACTCTCTCTCTCTCTCTCTCTCTCTCTCTCTCTCTCTCTCTCTCTCTCTCTCTCTCTCTCTCTCTCACACACACACACACACACACACACACACATATATATATGTATATTTATATTTGATATATATATATATATATATACACATATGTGTGTGTGTGGTTTCTTAAATTTGTACATCACATACACACACGCACACACTCACATATGTGTGTCTGGGCGTGTGTGTATGTGAGTGTGTGTGTGTTTTCTTAAATTTGTATATCATATACATATATATATGTGTGTGTGTGTGACTGCGTGCGCGTGTGTATGTGTAAGAGTGCCTGTGGATGTGGTTTTCTTATATTTATATATATATATATATATATAATATATATATATATATATATATATATATATATATATATATATATATAAGGTGAACAATATATATATATATGTGTGTGTGTGTGTGGTGTGTGTGTTGTGTGTCTGTGTGTGTGTGGTTTTCTTAAATTTCTATATTACAAACAGACACACACACAGATATATATATATATATATATATATATATATATATATATATTATATATATATATATATATATAATGACCTATTGTAACCTATTCCTCGTCAACAGTCATATTTACACTTTCACCTTTTTGACGTCAACAAATCTACACAGAGTGACTTTGCAGTCAGTTACGTACTACAATTCATCTTTTCAAAGGATGACTGTATCTATTTTTCTGAACTTTATAAAAATAAAGATGAAAGCCGGAGACACAAATATCCATTTAGTTAATCAGTTCTTCACCAAAGACATCAGCTCAGTCGTGTAGTTTTGCAATTGAAGTCGATTTTATTTTGAAATCTGTGACATTAAAAATTCGTCTGTAGCATTACCATTTTGATGCGTGGTTTAATCCAGTCTTGTTTCTGATGACACAGCTTTGCAGCTGAGTGGGAACACCAGTGTTGGATTCAAAAAGGTAATAATGTTAAGTATACTGAGTTGGTTGGCCTTGTAAAGATGGAGCAAAGTTCAACATACTTTGGATACAAATAACTCCGACGAAGGTTAATAGACAAACATTTAATAACACAGCACATGGATAACAGTTGGCACAACGTTCATAATAAAGAGTACATATACAAAGAGGTACACAAATAAAGATAGACACATTCATGAATGATACAGATATACAATAAAAGGCACAGACATGAGACTAGGAATAGTCCATGCTGTGAGGACTTACAGTAATGTAAGGGGGGCGGAGCCCCACGAGAGGGTTTAGATAGAATCTACCCCATGTGGCTCGTAGTTGCTGAAACTATAAAGAGGCCGAAAGGATTTGAAACCGGCGCTTAAATACTATGGTGCCCCTGGTGGGCATCATCAAACTAAAAAGGGCAGACAACTCCACCAGGCGAATACAAACTAACGCTACAGCCTAAAGGCCTCACAACATGAGTACACACATATGAAGAAACAACTCCGACTAAGGGTGTTAGATACGCAATGGACTTCAATACATGACGGCCCGTGGAGAAGATAGGTATAAGATACATAAGAAACAACATGGAGGATATATGAGTAACACATATATGAGACAAGATACAAAATGGAAGTATAAAAGTTATGGAGAGTCCATAAGGCAAAGTCATTTACTACGTTGTCTGTGTGGAGGTTTTCACCCCCACACAAGAAGGGTGTAGACAAACTGTCTAACCCATGTGTGTTCGTCAAGTCCCGGAGAAGAAAGAGAATTCAAACTTGGCGCTTGCCTGCTTAGATAGTCAGAGCGCCTGGTGGGGAAAACCAGAAACACAAGGGGAGATAACTCTTCCAGTCAAACAAGGGCAGACAATGCCACACCAGTTTTGATTGAAGCGTAATCAGTTTCTTAAGCGGTGTTTCATCATGATCATGATGATGATGATCATCATCATCATGTAGCACGGATATCCATGACAATCTCTCTCTATCATTGTTCTCGGGAGGTCCTCTGCACAGTGTCCAGTATCCGTACAGAACTGGTCAATATACGTCTTTGCTTGACGGCCCACACTGGCGTGCTCATGAGCTGGCTTCCACTGGATGACGTCACTTATTAGTTCGCCCTTCTCCAGCAGTGTCCAGAGTGTTTTTTCGTCTTACTCGAATGGTTTGGGTGATATGGGGCAGGTGACCGTACAGCTGTTTTTTCGTGGGGTGTTGTTTAACAGGTTTGAATTCACCCTTCTCCTAGACCAGTAGCCATACCAGGCTTAAAGAGCCCAGTCTGTCCTACTATTTAGGCGCATTATGTAATGGTTACCATGTAGGAAATGGACACAACGAGACTAGATCAAATCCTGGACGAGGCTGTTTACATTTCACATAGGAAAGGTACGAATTCAACTATTCTCCCTCCACCTATAGATAAATAGTAAGGCAGACTGTGCTCTTCAATCTCGGTATGGCGACCGGTCTAGGAGTAGGAAAACTCGGAATTCAAACCTAGGAGGTTCTCTTCTCATTAGTCAAAACTACTTTGAGAGCTCCAACTTTCCCCTCCTCCTTCTATGCCAGATCAAACAAAGTTTTGTAAATAAAGAGTTAAGCAATAATTAGTTTGTTCAGTCTCTACATGTGTGACCACTTGGTAACATCTGGTACTGTAAACAGCTTGTTAACTGTATACCAGGCTAAGCAATTATACGACTGGTTGATTTTAATATGTCAGAGTAATCTTATTACATTTTTATGTATTTTCTTTTCTTTTTTTTTTTTTTCATTTTTTGCACATTGTTGTATGATTTCAGATATTCTTATCTAACAGAAATAATTTACAAACAAATCTGTTTGATCTTAAGATGAGACCCTAACATATACTACCGCCCTGGGCCAAAATGGACCTGAGATTAATGGCAAATGAAGGAGTACGCCACACTCTACAGATCTCCAGAACTGGAGCCTCACTGCCAGAAGTAGTGTAGCGTCAGGACACTCCTAGTTTTGTGTGGGGGGGGGGGTCTATTTTGTTCTTACATAAACTATTCCACAATAAAATGCCTGTTTCTGTTCAGAATGCTTTTGCAGTTGACTTCACCCATGCTCATGTCACTCGTGCTGACCAATCTGGTTTGCTTAATTTCCCTATCATCAACACTGTTAGTTTTGGGCATAATTCGATTCGTTTTAATGCAATTAATTCTTGGAATACTGTTCAGTCGTTATTTTTTGATAAAGAAAAGATGAAGCTTGTTTCAGTTAATTATTTTGTCCTTAAAACATTTTTGAAAAATCATTTTATTGCCTCTTATAAACAACAGATTTGCATTTAGATTCTCACACGGCTAATTTGTCTCATGATATATATGTATATGTTTACGTTGTGTGTTTCATGTATTGTTTCCTGTGAGCGTCCAAGGGTGGTCATGTCCATGGGATTAGCTTCACGCTATTAGGCATGGCCTCCCTTCAATAGTAGTTTAAACCAATAAAGTTTTTCTTTTACTTATATTTTTTAAATAATTTGTACTACTATTGATTAATAAATTTCTTATTTCTTTCTATTTCTTATTTCTTATCCCTCTGCAGGGGAAACAGTCAGCTTGTGCTAAGAGCACATAGACAGGATCAAAGCCTAAGCAAAGGTTGGTGAAGCATAACATAGTAAATTAAATAACAGGGGGGGGGCACGAGAGGAATACTCGTGGTGTAGTGGCTAACGTATTGGACTGTATGCAGTAGTTCGAACTCTAGTCGCGTTATTACGTTCACTCTAATAGCAGCGTCCTTGTTTGTCTTCTGTCTATCTATACATATATAAATGTCAGTTGTGTGAATCTGTATGTCCGGAGGAAACTTCGAAAATAAAACAATTAACGACAAAGTAAATATATATACACATTAAATATCACCAGGGCTTGGTTTTTGAGCAAAAATAACAGAGATTTGATTATATTCGTGAAGATAATTAAAAAATTAAATTTAACTGATAACAGCATAGAATCTGTTTGCGTTTAATATTTTAAATAGACATTAACGCTTCTTTTCAGAGTGGCTGGATCAATGCAAGGTCTTTTTTTTACGAAGGGATTTTAATTGGGCATTCTACGATGATCCAACTCACGATTCAGTAATAATGGATCTGCAGGACTAACTTTTAAAAATCCCCAGCGGCTACCCAGGCGATGCCGGGTAGCCGTTGCTAGTTTGTTACCAAAGGAGGGTGAGCTCTCAAAGTAGTTTTTTGAATAACGAGAAGGGAGCCCTTCTGGTTTTAATTCAAAATTTGTTTTATTTTCCCTTGACCGGTTACCATACCAAGGTTAAATAGCCCAGTCTACCCTACTATTTACCCATAGCTGGGTGGAGAATAGTTGGATTCGTACCTCTCCCAAGAGTACGAATGCGCTATGTGAAATGTAAACAGCCGCGTCAAGGATTTGAACACGTCTCGCCGTGTCCATTTCCTACAACGTTAACCAATCCGTGGAATGATTATAAATATTCTGTGGAATTAAAATGAACGTTTATAAGGAACAGCTGACAGGTCTCAGACCTAATATACTAGCTGAAAGGATATTATTATTATTATTATTATTATTATTATTATTATTATTATTATTATTTATTATTATTATTATCACGCAACTCACACCTTTGGGAAAGACATGACCCCCCCCCCCACCTCCAGCTTTTTGGTTAAATAGTACTACTACTATTCTTTCAAAAGGATGGTTTTAGCATTAAATAACCCACGAAGGTTGATATGCCTTTAAACATTTAAACAAAGAAACTACAAACCAATCATGAATAACGGGTGTATAGAGTATCAAAGAATTTAAAATTATTTTTTAATTTTTTTTTTTAATTATTAAATAATGTTTTTTTTTTGTTTTGTCTTTCTTATTTTGTTTTGTTTATTTTTTTATTTATTCATTTATCAATTACTACTACTGTTCTTTCAAAAGGATGACTTTGGCATTAAATAACCCACGAAGGTTGATATGCCTCTAAACACAGAAACTACAAACCAAAGCTAAATAACTCGATACACTGTATCGAGTATCATAAAGAATTTTTAATTATTTTCTTTTAATGTTTACATTTTAAAATTATTAAATAATAATGTTGTTTTTAGTTGTTTTTTCTTATTTTTATTTTTATTTTTTTTACTTATTTATTTATTTATTTGTATTTTGTTTTTTCTCATGTAAACTGCAATAGGTAATCCATGTGAGTATATATGTGTTAATGTTATCATATGTGCGTACGTGTTGTGTAGTACACTCCTTTTTCGCGGTTTATTTTAGTCAGTCAACATCAATTGGTCACTTTGTGGTGTGTCTTTGCTTGTGGGATTTTACCACAAATCAATGTGTGGGTGTAATTTACCGGAGAGAGAGAGAGAGAGAGGGAGAGGGGGAAAAACATTTAAAAAAATAAAAATAAAAACATAGCATTTACAATATACAAGTCTGACACGCAGTACTGAATAGATGTCGTAAGCTGCGTTCGTGATTGGCTAACAAAGTCGTGACGTCACGGACTATGGTTGCTTGGTGTGGTCTTACTGTTGACTGCATTGCATTGAAGGCTGGAAAAGGGGGTGGTGAGGTGTACATAAGTGTGCAGAGGAAAAACTAAGAGAGAAAGCTGTACACTGACCTTCATTTCAATCTCTCGGCAAGTGGAGAGGGGGAAAGGCAGAAAAAGATCAGTCAGTGAGAGGGGGATAGAGAAGGGGAGGCGAGTGATAAACAATTCTTCTAGTCTTTGCATTCCCGTTCGTTTTTCTAGTTCTCCCATTGAGTTTAAATATTAAAACAGGTTCTTTTTACACGGTAACTATCATGTGTATATGTCGTTTGTGGACAGTCCCTTTTTTTATATAGTTATTTATTAAGTTGAGCTTAGATGTGCCACAAGACCAAAGTCTGTTTACATATACAGGGTGTCTCAGAAACAAATTAATGATATTTCGTAATCTAATAACTTGACCGATTCTCGTTCAAATGATCTCAAATCATAACGGCTTGAGTATGTCGCCTGTGGCCAGTCTCTTTTCATATAGTTATTTATTGAACTAAACATAGATGTACCAGAAGACTACAGTCCGTTTATATATACAGGTTGTTTCATAAAAACTAATTATATTACATAATCTAATAACTTGACCAATTCACGTTCAAATGATCTCAAAATTTAACAGTATATGTAAGTCGCTTATGGCCAGTTCCTTTTTATATAGTTATTTATTAAGTTGAGCTTTGATGTGACACAAGACCACAGTCCGTTTATATATATACAGGGTGTTTCAGAAAAAATAATTATATTACATAATCTAATAACTTGACCGATTCTCATTCAAATGATCTCAAATCTTAACAACTTGAGTATGTCGCCTGTGGCCAGTCTCTTTTCATATAGTTATTTATTGAACTAAACTTAGATGTACCAGAAGACTACAGGGTAAAAAAGAACGATTTCCTCGTAAATTCCTACCTTTAAATAAACTGAACCCTCAAATTTATGTCCGTGTTTTTGCAATAAATGTTTTATTTGGTAATTTATGAGGAAGTTCGTCCCGGTCTCCTGCCTCAAGAGTTGCTGTCCGGTGACTATTAAAATAACGACCCAGCTCAGTTTATTCAAAACTATCCATCTATCTATCTATCTATCTCAATTTGTTCATATTTATCTATATTACTTTAAATACTTAGATTTTTTATTCATGTTTGTTTAATGTTTTGTTTTTAGTTTAAATAAACAAGAATTACGACAAAATATGAAGCGACCCCCCCCCCAATACATTTACTTGTCGAAAATATCTATCTATCTCCATTTGTTCATATCTATCTATATTATTTTGTTTGTTTATCTATCTATCTCAGTCTATTCAAAACTATATATCCATCTTCATATCTAAACAAGAATTACGACAAATTACGATAAATAAACAAGAATTACGACGAGCTGGGGTTGTTATTTTGATAGTCACCGGGTAGCGGATTTTAAGGCGGGAGACCGGGACGCACTTCCTCATAAATTACCTTTTATTTTTCTTGCACCCGTTATTTTACAATACTAAATATATTTTCTTTATTTGTTAAAGAATAAAGAATCAATAAAATATATTTAGTATTGTAAAATAACGGGTGCAAGAAAAATAAAACATTTATTGCAAAAACACGGACATAAAATGAGGGTTCAGTTTATTTTATGGTAGGAATTTACGAGGAAATTGTTCTTCTTTACCAGACTACAGTACCTTTATATATACAGGGTGTTTCATAAAAATATATTACATAATCTAATAACTTGACCAATTCACGTTCAAATGATCTCAAATTTTAACAGTATATGTAAGTCGCTTATGACCAGTCCCTTTTTATATAGTTATTTATTAAGTTGAGCTTAGATTCGGTACAAGACCACAGTCCGTTTATATATATACAGGGTGTTTCATAAAAACTAATTATATTACATAATCTAATAACTTGACCAATTCTCATTCAAATGATCTCAAATTTTAACAGTATATGTAAGTCGCTTATGACCAGTCCCTTTTTATATAGTTATTTATTAAGTTGAGCTTAGATTCGGTACAAGACCACAGTCCGTTATATATATACAGGGTGTTTCATAAAAACTAATTATATTACATAATCTAATAACTTGACCAATTCTCATTCAAATGATCTCAAATTTAACAGTATATGTAAGTCGCTTATGACCAGTCCCTTTTATATAGTTATTTATTAAGTTGAGCTTAGATTCGGTACAAGACCACAGTCCGTTTATATATACAGGGTGTTTCATAAAAACTAATTATATTACATAATCTAATAACTTGACCAATTCTCATTCAAATGATCTCAAATTTTAACAGTATATGTAAGTCGCTTATGACCAGTCCCTTTTTATATAGTTATTTATTAAGTTGAGCTTAGATGTGACACAAGACCACAGTCCGTTTATATATATACAGGGTGTTTCAGAAAAAATAATATTTCGTAATCTAATAACTTGACCAATTATCGTTAAAATGATGTTAAATATTAACAGCATATGTATGTCGCTTGTGACCAGTCCTTTATTATATAGTCATTTATTAAGTTGAGCTTAAACGTGACACAAGACCATTGTTCCATTATATACACTGGGTGTTTAAGAAAAATTGATGATTTTTCATAATCTAATAACTTGACCAATTCTCGTTCAAATGATCTCAAATCTTAACAGTATATGTTAGTCGCTTATGGCCAGTCCGTTTTTGTTTGTTGTTTGTTTGTTTTGTTTTACGGCATATCAACCTCAGTGGGTCATTTAATGCTGATAAAGTTTTGAAATAAATCAATTCTTAATGGATAATACAATTTTGTTATAAATACATTTTTCTATTTAACCCATAGATGGGACCCTAACAGGTACTACCACTCCGGGTCAGAGTGGACCAGGGAGCAATGGTGATGAAAGGGTGCTCCACATTCCCCAAACCTCCAAAACTGGAACCTCACCATCAGATAGCGTTTAACGTCATTCCCAGGACATGTAGACCCGCAGCCACCGCCTTCTAGCACCCATATGATAAAAAGGGGTTGGGGCTTGCCATAAGGGCAATAGGGTTGGGAAAATCATGTCATGAACTGCTCATCCACCCGGGCTCTATCCTTAAGCATCACGGGTCGCCACCCACGGCCCACAGGTGGCCCCATTTGGGGGAGTCTTACCCCTCTGCAGAGGTACAGTCGGTACATCCTAACGTACCATCCGACAGGGCGGCAGTCCGTTTTTATATAGTTATTTATTGAGCTAAGCGTAGATGTACCAGAAGACTACA
This sequence comes from Doryteuthis pealeii, assembly GCA_023376005.1. Classification (NCBI taxonomy): domain Eukaryota; kingdom Metazoa; phylum Mollusca; class Cephalopoda; order Myopsida; family Loliginidae; genus Doryteuthis; species Doryteuthis pealeii. The sequence continues at coordinate 111,177,780 of CM042141.1, read as the reverse complement.
ATCCCTTTATATATACAGAAAAATTGATATTTCGTAATTTAATGACTTGATCAATTCTTGTTCAAATGATCTCAAATCAAAGTTTGTTTCATCTTTTTTTTTCACGTATAGAAATGGCATCTATTGGAAAAGAAAAAAGTGCTGAGATATCAAATGTTCCTACACATGCTGTTAAAATTTGAGAATTGGTCAAGTTATTAGATTACGAAATTATATCAATATTTCTGAAACATCCTGCATATATATATATATATATATATATATATATATATATATATATATATATATATAGGCAGGATGTTTAAGAAATATTGATATAATTTCGTAATCTAATAACTTGACCAATTCTCAAATTTTAACAGCTATGGTTAAATAGTAGGGCAGACTGTGCCCTTCAGCCTTGGGTAGGTAACCAGTCTAGGAGAGGGATAACTCTGAATTCAAAATTCCTGAGGTCGGTCGTTGATTGGGTTTGTGGCAACCCTTGATGCACCAATTCTTTCCTATCGACTGTGCCAAAAAGTGTGGATGGTCCAACACAAGCCTTCACCACTATAAACAAATCACTGTGTGGGTGTTCATTGTCGACGAAAATCGACGAGAGAGTCCATAATAATAATAATAATAATAATATATATATATATATATATTATATATATATATATATATATATATATATAGATCTTTATTATTGGCTCTACTTAGGTATCGAGCACTTTTTACATATTAGCTTTCTCCTAGCGGTTATATGAATATATATATATCTTATATACATATATATACATATAAATTGTTTTTTCTTTTGGCCAAATACTGTACCAATAGATTTTTTTTTGTTGGTACGAATATCTTGGTCCTTTCTTTTTTCAAAATTTTTTTCTTCCTGGTTGATGTTTGGTAGTATATTTTTACAATCAAACTCTCTGCTGGGTTTTTTTCTCTCCGCAAGGATCTACCAACACGCTTGGTATATTAAATTATATTATATATATATATATATATATATATATATATATATATATATATATAGACAGAGAGAGAGAGAGAGAGAGAGAGAGAGGGGGGGAAGACAGACAGACAGACAGACAGAGACAGAGACAGAGAGGGACAGATAGATATATATATGAATATGGTTAGAGTCGACGGAAATGGACTCGTCAAGGCGTGTTCAATTCCTGGACGAAGCTGTTGGAATTTCACATGGCGCTAATACCCTTGGGAAAGGTATGAATCCAATTCTCCCTCCAGTTATGGGTAAATAGCAGGGCAGACTGGACTCTTTAACCATGGGTAGGTAACCAGTCTAGGAGAAGGAAAACTCTGAATTCAAACCTGTTAAACTCCGCTTAAGAAATTGACCTTGTGTCGCATCCTGCTCGTGCGGAGGGGTTGGTAAATATATATATATGAATATGAATATGAATATAGATATCCCATTTTAAGCGCACTTGCACACTATTTTACTCTTCGAATTTTTATTTAGACCCCTTTTTTATCTATTTACCCAACCTCTCCACCACGACCAGAAGATGACGCAAAGTCAATTTCTTTTTAAGTAACTGGTTTTGAATTCGGACTTTCCTTCTCCTATACTGGTTGCCTAACCAGGGCAAAAGAACCCACATTTTCTTGGATATCTTTCTACTTATGAATAATTAAGATATATGGGATACTATTAGGTACTACCACTCCGGTTCAGAGTAGACTTTGGAGTAATGACAATGAAAGGGTCCTTGATATTCCCAAGATATCCAGAACAAGAGCTTTACCACCCTATGCAGTTTAGTGTCATATCCATGACACCCTTTTTGTAGAGGTCTACTGAGGGGATACATTCTGATTATTCTAAGCCTCTCCGACAGGATGGATTTATTAAATTTGAGGGTATTATCCTCATCGGGTTAGCTCAGTCGGTAGAGCGTTCGGCTAGAAACCATAAGGTTCCTAGTTCGATACCGATCCTCGCCAACTCAGCGTTATGAGTAGCACAGGGATCTGTGCGGTAAAGTAAGGAGCTGATGGTAGGTGTGGCGCTCCACCTCAGATGCTAAAAAACAATCTACTTGGTCTAGCGCTATTGAAAAGGGGATAGACTCCCTCGCTGTCTGGCTGATACCGACATTAGGCCGCCCCGACGACTTTGTCTTAGCAAAAACAAGTTTTTGTAACTAATCCCAAATACCATTTTTCTTTTTAAAGTAAGATGGCCGCTTTAGTCATGTGACGTGTCACCGAAATAACCCTTTGTTCGAATCATAAATTTGAAAAAAGCATTACTTGCAGAAACAAAACATGGCAAAATAACCCGGACCTTGCTAAAGAACGAAAAAAAGAAAATGTGGAACATGAGGGTGAGGCTTGGTAAAAGACTGGAGCAATTAGAAATCAGAGAAAGAATGGAGACCATCCAGACTACAGCATTTTAAAGATCAGCTAGAGTACTCAGAAAAGTCCTGGAGACCTAATGAGACTTGCTGTCACTCAGACTCCAGTGAAAGACCACTAACAAACACTTGTGTGAAAAATCAGTAACAGCGATTGCAATATAACGAACAGAAAAATGAAAAAAAAACAAAAAAAAAACAAACTAGAAAACAGAAATGGGAAGAAAAACAACTATATGGATACTTCAAGCGATGAACTGGAGAGAGTCCGCACGAGAAAACCTGGACATGGCCAAGAAAAGGAAACCTCAAGAGAAAAACTGAATCTCTTATGATAGTAGCTCAAATAAGAATCAATTATACCCAAGCGAAAATAGATAAGACGCAACAGAATATTAACTATAGGATGTGTGAAGATAGAGACGAAACGGTTAACCACATAATAAGCGAATGGAGCAATCTACCGCAAAACGAGTACGAGACTCGGTACGACTGGGTAGAAATTGGATCCACTAGGAACTTTGCAAGAAATTTAACATAGACCATACAACCAAATAGCATATGCAAAACTAGAATCCATGAAAATGAGACGCATGTAATTCTCTAGGATTTTGGGATACAAACGAACCACCTAATCCCAGTCAGAAGACCAAGCCAAGAAAAAAAAAAATGAATTTGTCTTCTTGTGGATTTTGCCGTTATGGCGGACCACAGGGTGAAAAGGAAAAAAAAACCCGAAAAGATGAATACTTGGACCTTGCTAGCGAACTAAAAAAAAACAACAAAAAAAAAAAAAAAAAAACTGAGGAATATGAGGGTGAAGGTGATACCAATTGTAGTTGGTGCCCTTAGAACATCCCCAAATGTTTGAAAAACAAAAGCCTGGAGGAATTGGAAATCAGAGGAAAAATCGTGACCATCCAGGTAATAGCATTGTTAAGATCAACTTAAATACTCAGAAGTGTCATGAAGATATGAGAGGACTTGCTGTCTCTCAGACTCCAATGAAAGACAACCAGCTGATAGCGTAAAAAGGATTAAGGGAACTTATGTTTTTTACATACAAATAAGAGCACTGATTGAAAATGCAAACCCGAATGTTAGAAATTAACAACGTTTTATTTAACACAGGTAGAGAAATGCTTCTACCTAAAAACAGTGACTCAAGAGCTCAACTTGTGTGAAATCAGCTATCACGCGCCCCAATCCATTTGTGTCATAGCTGAAGCCCGATTTCCGGTCTTAGCTCCCACAATGCACCCGTTACGGAAGGCAACTGTCATCTACTCTTCAAGGGGGTGGGTAACAGATATTTCGCTCGGACTGATCCTGACTGAACTATATTTCCCATCTGGGCTTTTTACCAGTTTTGTATGGGAATGTGGACAAAAGTTTATTTTCCTCCTTTTTAAAAAACATTTTTCATCTAGCTTTATCGGAACTTTCCTTTTATCTTTCTCAAAGATTGCACGTGGTGTATTTTGCAAACTTCCAAGGAATTAGAATCTATCAAATCATTTTTATTACGATAATTCTTTAAAAAATAAGAATAAGTTATAATTCAAAGGAGGAGTCATCGTGGTGTAGTGGCTAACGGACTGGACTACGATATCGTACTACGTGAGTTCGAACTCCAGTCACGCTATTACGTTCACAGTTTGGGAAAGTTATACCCCCAACAATGGATTAAATAGTATCACTACTGTTCTTCTACAAGGATGGTTTTAGCATTAAATAAACCTGGAGGATGGGACCCTATCAGGTAATACCACTCCGATTTAGAGTGGACCAGAGAGTAATGGCATGTAAGGAGTTGGTGCAGTCCAACATATTAGCCATTACATTTACACCACATGGACCCCCTCCTGTCCCATCATTATTCAATTTCATATTCTATTTTCTACCAAACTTTACTTAGCCTCTGGACATGAAGTACAACAGTCTGGAGAATCTAAATAATAGAAATTATCAAGCCTCATCTCAAAAATTCAACAATTTTTTTTTTAGATATGAAAAATTTGAATTAAAACTATTACAACCTGAAATGGCAAAAGCAAAGACAAAAACAATTTTTAAAAGATTAAGTTGGTTTCTTTGGTTTAGTTTCTTTGTTTAATGGCATACCAACTTTCGTGGGTTATTTAATGCCAAAGCCACCCTTGTAGAAGAATAGTAGTGGTACTATTTAACCCATCTATACATATATAAAGGGCAGTTTGTATGTATGTATGTCCGGAGAAAACTACGAAAATAAAACAATTAACGACAAAGTAAATATATATACACATTCACTATCATCAGATCTTGCTTTTTGAACAAAAATAATAAAGATTTGATTTATATTCGGGAAGATAATCAAAACATAAAATTCAAATCATAACAGCATGGAATATTTTTTTCATTATTATTTAGTATTTTAAATAGGAGACATTATTTTTCTTTCTTTTCAGAGTGTCTTGATCAACACAAGGTCTTTTTTACATAGGGATTTTAATGGGGAATCTTGAGAGGGTCCGACTCGCAATTCATCAATAATGAATCTGCAAGACTACCTTTCAACCCCACCACCACCACTACTTCTACTCAGGCGGCGCTGGGTAGCCGCATCTAGTACTGACTAAAATAAACTGCATAAAAGGATCGTACTAAAGAACACGTATGCGCATCTGATAACATTAATACATATACTGACAAGGTCTACCTATTGTAGCTCATCTGAGAAAGACAGAACAACTACTACCCAAAAACAACAAAATTATTTAATCTTTTTTTAAATATAAACATTAAGAAATAATCTAAAATTTCAATGTACTATTTAGTTTTGGTTTAGTTTCTTTGGTTAATGGCATATCAACCTTCGTAGGTTATTTAATGCCAAAGCCACCCTTGTAGAAGAACAGTATCGGTACCTATTTAACCCATACCTGAGGGGGTTCATACCTTTTCCAAAGGTATTAGTCCGAAATTAAACGTAATACCGCGACTGGAGTTCGAACTTTCTTACGACGATGCAGCAGTTGTGTACGTTACCTACTCAGCCACGGAGACCTCCAACTTTAAGTCAGATAAAACTAAACATTAACATTTTAAAATACTCAATATTTTCTTTTCCTTTACCTTCTTTTTTTTCTTTCCCACACGTATTTTTCTTCTCATTTTCCAAGAAAGAAATATTTTTTTTAATATTGTCATTAGAATTTTCCAAAGGTATTAGTCCGAAATTAAACGTAATACCGCGACTGGAGTTCGAACTCTCTTATGACGATGCAACAGTCGAGTACGTTACCTACTCAGCCACGGAGACCCCCAACATTAAGTCAGATAAAACTAAACACTAACGTTTTAAAATACTCGATATTTTCTTTTTCCTTTTCTTTACCTTCTTTTTTTTCTTTCCCACACGTGTTTTCTTCTCATTTTCCAAGAAGGAGACATTTTTTAAAAATATTGTTATTAGAATTTTCTTTCTTACTTTCTTTTTCTTTGTCCATGAACTAATTTTCTCTTTCCTTTTTCACCACTCTTCTTTCCTAAGTCAACATTTCAAATACTTTGCATATTTCTTCAAGTTATATTTGAAGTGGAGAATAATGGCTGGTGGTCGTAGAACAGTGTGTGTCTCGCTGTTGTTTTGCTTATATACTCTATAATTAATATGTTTCTCTGTTGTTTGTAGCTTCTTTACAAATATTTTGCTGTGGGTGACGCTTCTTTTAAATTTTCATTCTTGTCCAACTTTGCTAAGAATGGGGAAATTTTAACACTTTGCCTACCAACTTTCCCCCACAGCAATACCAAATTTTATCGGTATTTTTTTTTTTTTTTTTTTTACCTGTATGATGGTATATTTGAAAGTTCACTATCTTTTCACCTCAGAAATCATTCTATTCAAATAAGTAAAAAAAGTAAGTAAAGTCGTCGGGGCGGCCTAAAGTCGGTATCAGCCAGTCAGCGAGGGAGTCTATCCTCTTTTCAATAGCGCTAGACCAAGGAGATTGTTTTAGCATCTGAGGTGGAGCGCCACGCCTACCATCAGCTCCTTACTTTACCACACAGATCCCTGTGCTACTCATACGCTGAGTTGGCGATGACCGGTATCGAACTAGGAACCTTGTGGTTTCTAGCCGAACGCTCTACTGATTGAGCTAACCCGGTCCAAATAAAGTCATATTATTATTGTAATTTGAGTCATTCTGCTCAATTATAATGAACTAACCATCAGCGTTTTGCGGTAGAGTCGCAGTGGTAGGAGAGCCGCTGTGAGCGGCTTAAAGTAGGCAAAGAGTTAAAGAACAGTCAGAAAGCGGTGTAAATTGTTGTCTTTTTGTTGTTTTTTGTTTGTTTTTTTTTAATTGTTTTTTGTTTGTATTTTTATTTTTTATTTTTTATTTTTTTATATTTTCATTCATCCAGAATCCATACAGAGCTAACTGATGTAGGTTTTTACTGATCGGCCTACACTGGTGTGTCCACCGAAGAACATCACTTATGAGTTCGTCTATGCTTGCCCAGCATGTCTTCTTCATGTTACTTTGATAGTTTGATTGAGAAGAGGCAAATAGATGTACAGCTGTTTTTTTTTTTTTGTTGATTTGTTCAGTACACAGCATCATTGTTTAGTTCCCATCAAGCTTCTCTCTGAGCATTTTGTCTAAGTGGTGCAGCCATATAGTGGGACTGACACGGGTATAGCTCGGAAGAATTTTCGTTTTATCTTATCAGAGATTTCCATATTATCGATAATCTGTTAATAGCTGTCTATGCTTTTCCTATGCATAAATTGGCACACTTTCTATAGATGAGATATTACTACCAGGTATGAGAACTGCAGTGATACTTATTTTATTTTATCTTATTTGATCAACCGTATTTATCTTTATATCTTTATTTTATTCTCTAGGTACCTCCAAAATACGTCATGTGATCAGTTTAGGCCATATTTGAAACGTAAATATTTTTTCAACTTTTAAAAAAAATCTAGCAAAAAAGAAATAACCAACATAAAGAGTCGTTACAAAGAAAAACAGTCAATTCAAAGATCAAATTATCCGATTGGGGAAATTACTCACCGTTATCTTGAAAAATAAGTAAAATAGTCGGGGTTTTTTTTAAATTTTACAACAGGCTCAGTTTCTTTATTGATATTTTTTAGCAGAATTTTGTATTCATGGTTCTTTTATTTAAAAAACTTCTCGCATAAAAACTTATGAAAATCTTTTGATATATTTATTCAGACTCATCTTTATAGAAAAAAAGTAAGAATTGTTTTTGTTAGTTCCTTTTTTTCATATTTCATGAAATAAAATAGGGGGTAGACCTCGTAAAAAAATATTTCCCCTAATATATTTGAGGAAAAACCTATTTCAAACATATTTTTTATGCAAGTTTTATTGTTTTATTATTTTATTTGCCTACTGATAATACGCATAGGCTAATTATAAGCTTATATTAATCTTCACTTCGAAATATAACACAAGGGCTTATTTTCGGGGGATGTCTTTTTCTTCATACATTAGGTATACACAATTTGTCGAAAAATCCGTGTTTTTATAAAACAAATTTACCCCCCCCCCCGAGCTGTTTAAAAAATTATAATTATATTCGACTTAGACAAAGATTAGACATTAAATAATATATTTAATTAATTTTAATTCGTTTTTAAAATGAAAAGCAGACGAAAATTTGGGTAAACCTATAAATTATAAGTAAAAAAAAAGTCGACGGGGCGGCCTAAAGTCGGTATCAGCCAGTCAGTCTATCCCCTTTTCAATAGCGCTAGACCAAGGAGATTGTTTAGCATCTGAGGTGGAGCGCCACACCTACAATCAGCTCCTTACTTTACCACACAGATCCCTGGGTTACTCATACGCTGAGTTGGCGGGGACCGGTATCGAACTAGGAACCTTGTGGTTTCTAGCCGAACGCTCTACCGACTGAGCTAACCCCTATAAATTATATATTGAAAAACGACATTACGAAGTAGAAAATTACGAAATTTCTAAATAAACAGAAATTACGAAAAATGATATACATTTATTTATCATTAACATATTATTTAATTCAAAACTCATTAACGACAATTCATTAAAAAATAATCATATCATCATCCTCTGGAACAATAACATTTGTTCTGCAAGTCACTGAATTCCTGACGCTCTCAACTAGGGCTTATTTTAAGGGGATGGCTTATATTAAAATCATCTTTAAAACTCACGCTGTCTTATTTTGCTGGTAGATCTTATTTTCCGAGAAACAGGGTATTTGAGGATTAGATTCAATGTATATAGCCACGGTGTTGGGGTGTCGGTTTTAAGCAATTTAAGTTCCTGTCTCGGGCTCAGCTCCTGCCTCGGGCTCCCTGAGTTATTGGTTTGACAACCACCTGGCAGGTATAGCCGATGAGAACCAACAGGTTGTTTAACCTTATACGTTTGTGGGTGCTCCCATCCATGGGGCAATAAAAAAATGTTTTGCCTGTCCCTCCACCACTTTGATTGTGTCAAGCAATACCCTCCGTCCGTTAAATGAATCAGTAGATTCGGGTTCATATGATGTTTACAAAAGAAGATCCTGTGATCTGTCAGATCGGAGAAGCGAGGTGTTAAAACACTCCTGACACTGATATTTATAATAATTTTGAGGGGGAAATTTTCACATGCTGATTTTATTGGAGTTTCTGGTACGTTTCCATACGTAGATTACAATGGTAGCGATTAGAGTAGCGAAATCCAAATATTTGGCGGATAAACGAGACTTAAAAAAAACATTGGTTGGTTGATTGGTTGGTTGATTGGCTGGATTTTACGGCATGTAAACCCTTTGGATATTTTATACCAAAGACGTTTTTTGTATTATTCATTCTTGTTGGATACTCAATTTTTTTAAAACCCATTTTTAAAACAATTTTAAATCCGCACCCATGGATCACGACATCGGAACGCTACTTCTATCTATCTATCTATCTATCTATCTATCTATCTATCTATCCGTCTGTCTGTCTGTCTGTCTGTCTGTCTCTCTCTCTCTCTCTCTCTCTCTCTCTCTCTCTCTCTCTCTACAGCTATTATTTGCGGGGGATCGCAGAAGGTGATACGGGGTTAAGGCGCTTTCCGCTACAATGAAACGAAAATGTTTGTTTAAATCATCTTTTTGATGAACCTCTGGCTGGTCACTTAATCTCCAATAGAAATAGAAGGGGAAAAAGTTGAGCACACCTCCGACCTTTGATGTAGGGACGATGCACAGTAGGGGTTGCCTACGTTGATTTATACGGTGACTGATTCGGAAGTCAGAACTCCAATACCCACTCCAACTGACATATTTGACACTGATTATAGTGAAATAGTTATTTACTAAGTACCACCAAAATAGGTCACGTGAACAGTTTAGGCTATATTGAAGGAAATATTTTTGAACTTTTTAAAAAAATCTCGCAAAAAAGAAATAACAAATATAAAGAGTTGTTACAAAGAAAAACAGTTAATTCAAAGATCAAATTATCCTATTGTGGAAAAATTACTCACCGTTATCTTGAAAAATAAGTAAAACAGTCCGTTTTTTACAACAGCGTCAGTTTCTTTATTGATATTTTAGTTTACTAAAAAACAAACCCACACATAAAAAACTTATAAAAATCTTCTGATTTATTTATTATTCAGACTTTTATCTTTATAGAAAAAAAGTAAAAATCGTTTTTTGTCGGTTCATTTTTTTATATTTCATTAAATAAAATAGGGGTTGTAGACCTCATGAAAATATTTTCCCTAATATATTTTAGGAAAACCTATTTCAGACATATTTTCATCAAAAGGTTCGTAATTATGGAAATTTTCGTGAAAATCAGACCATTAATTAATTTTTCATAGAATTTTTTAAAAAGCCTCTAGTCATAACATGCTTTTAGCTACTTAATGTAGCTAAAAACAATTTCAATTGATTTAACGGTGCAAAAATGTAAACATTGTTTTTCGTACATAATTCTCATTATTTCCGTTAGCTAAACAATCTTTTTTAAATCATCAGGAGTTTTTTAATGTTTGTTCTTTCGAATGAACAAAAAAATGTAAAGCTAATATTAACCTTTATGCAAGTTTCATTATGTTAAATATAAGGGGGAGGGTAAATTTCACAGGGAAAATTGGTGGTACCTAGTGATACAGGGTGGGTGGGAAAGAGCACCGACCGTTGCTCCCTCCAGTGGACAATAAATACTCATTCATTTCAATGAAATTCCCTGAAGCTGCCCCCGGGGCAACCCCTCCCTCCTGACAGGCTCCCTAATCCCCTTTGTTCCGCCACTGATACCAACTTAATGGATTTTCGGGACATATGAATCAGACTGGTCCCATCTAGAAAATAGAAAAAATTTTAGTCTGTCGCAAGTATGAGGCGTCCAGTGAGGATCGAACTCGGTATTCATTAGTAATGAATCTGTGAGACTAGCTTGCTAACCATTATAACCACGATGGAACGACCCAAGTTGGAAAGAAACTCTTCAAACATTTTTTACACTCAGCAAAAGTTTTATTATTTTGTAAGTGTTTTTTGTGTAAGACAATACTTACTGTATAACATATCAAAAGTTTACAAAATAAATAATTAATAGGTGGAAGAGATTCAAATAGGCATTTTTTAAACTCTCAGCAAAACATCTGGTGAAACCATATATATATATATATATATATATATATATATATATATATATATATATATATATATATATAAAAAAAAAAAAAAACGTTCACTTCATTTTTTTTTTTTTTCTTTCATATACAGCATTTGATTTTTTTTCTCCAGACCGTCTCATATCATATACCTTGAAAAAGGGTGAATGTTAACCCGAAATATCGGAATTGATCAAACCAGGAACATAACAAATTGAATATTAAAATTCTGTTTTTGTTTTTTGTTCTTTTTTTTTGTTTTTTTCTAATGCTTCAAAAGACAAAAAAAAAATAACGTTCACAACAAAGCACACACACACACACACACACACACACACACATATATATATATATATATATATATATATATATATATTATAAATCGATTACACCCAGTCACTCCAGTGAGTCTAAAACTGACCATATGGTGAAAGAAAAGAAAAGACGATTGGAAACATGTGGTGTTATGGTTACCGTAAAAGTAAGATGAATTCAAATCCTGTGTGTGGCTATTTGCATTTCACAATGCGCTAATACTAGGGATACCCGTTTTTTCGCCTGCTTTTCATTTTAAAAACGAATTAAAATTAATCAAATCGATTATTTAAGGTCAAATGTTTTTTAAAAAAGTAGTAATATAAATATAACCCCACTGATATTTTGCGCCCGAAAAATAAGGGGAGGGGTCAAAATTAAGTGACCTGAAAAAAATCAGAATGTTTTGCAATAAGATAACTGATGCATTATAAAATTCATGATCATTGAAAATTTCATTAAAATTGGATAATTCCCTGATTTTGGTATATTTTTTTTAAACGGGGAAGTGGTAAATTTGTTTTGTAAAAACACGGATTTTTATACAAATTGGGTATACCTAGCTAATACCCTTGAGAAAGATACGATTCCAACAATTCTCCATCCAGCAATGAGTAAATAGTAGGGCAGACTGTGCTCTTTAACCTTTGTATGGCAACTGGTATACGAAAAGGAAAACTCTGAATTCAAACTAAAGAGGTTCTCTTCTCGTTATTCAAAACTACTTTGAGAGCTCCTCCTACTCCTACTCATCATCATTTCTTCTTTCTTTCTTTCTTTCCTTTCCTTTAAAAAACACCCCAATACATTTCTCAGCTTTCATTTTTCAGCAACACCGACAGTAATACGATTAGGTACTTACTAATCACATAAATCCCCAAATGGGTTAGAAGGGGCTCCTTAGCCTTGGTCGGCAACCCATAAAAGTCAAGGAAAAGTCCGACACCAAACCTCCGCTACCTATCAGCTTTACCACACCCCACAGAAAGGCAAGGGGAATAAACCCCGAAAAGAAGTCCCTAAGGTGGTGTGATGCTGAAATCTAGTGCTACCCAACAACTCCTGCGACATACCGCTGCCAAACTGCATTGGTTCCTTACCTTTCCTTTGAATCACAGCGGCAGTTTGGAGAGGGGGGATTTGCTGCTTGTGCAACAGCTCATCCTCCATATGAACCCACCCAGTCTACGTGGTTAGAAATAAGAAAATAATGGACACTACTCCATCGTCTCTTGTAGACGAAAGGATACCAACCACAACAACAACAACGAGAGAGGTGGAGTTCTATTCATATCCCTTCTCCTAACTGAAATATAATCCTCTAATTAGACGACTTACTGTAACATCTGGTGCGGGCCATTTTTTATTTGAGTATTTTTCTTTTGTTATTTATCTCACTCTTGGTGAGATTTTCACACCTGCCTTAGCTGGTGGTCCTTCACAGGAGTCTGAGTGACAGCAAGTCTCCTCCGGTGTCCAGGTCTCTTCTGAGTATTCTAGCTGGTCTTAACAATGCAATGGTATGGATCGTCTCGATTTTTACTTCAATTTCCAATTCCTCTAGTCTTTTTCCCAAACCCTTGGACTCTACCAAGGATGCAAACTACAATTTGCATCACCGTCACCATAATGTTACACAGCTTTTTCAGTCCTCTGGCAAGGTCAGAGTATTTGTCTACCCTTTAGTTTTCTTTCATTTACACTCTGTGGTTCGCTGAACGGTAAAATCCTCTATAGGATAAGTTCTTTTTTCTTGTTAATTAACACTTGTTCTGGTCTTCTAGCCGGAATTAGGTGATCCATTTGTATCTCAAAATCCCAGAGAATTATATGAGTCTCATTGTCTTGGACTGATTCTAGTTTGTACATATAAAATTTGGTAGTATGGTCAAAGTTTGATTTCTTGCACAATTCCCAGCGGATCATCTCCCCCCCCCAGTCGTGCCTAGTCTTGTACTCTCTTTGTACTAGTTTTCTGCATTCGCTTATTATGTGATTAATAGTTTTGTATTTGTCCCCACACACACTACACTTTCTATTTTGTTGCGTCTTATTTTTTTTTGCTTTGATATACAAAAAAAAAAAAAAAAAAACAGAACCCAAATAAATAAATTTATTTAATCTTATCAACGTCTATAAAATTTCAAGAAACTTGTTGGACTTAAACTTCAGTCTTTGTACAATCATTCCTCAAAGTTTCAGTTATATTGGTTGCCTTGATTCAAAGGCATTCTCTGTCTAAAATATGCTCTAAATGGGCACCGCGGGGTTGAAGGCAAGTTAGCACTCACCCTCCGACCAGAATAAATGTCTCTTAGACCTTTAGAATTAAGATTTTGCACAGTTCCAAACTCTGAATTTCTGGACCCAGTAAAAAAATCCTGCTTTTTGATAGAGCACGGCGACATCGAAAACTTTCTCCGAAAATTAGCTTGCACTACAGTGTTATGATTTTCTAGTGAAATAGGCCTCCACGTATATATATTTACCAACCCCTCCGCACAAGCAGGATACGACACAAGGTCAATTTCTTGAGCGGAGTTCAACAGGTTTGAATTCAGAGTTTTCCTTCTCCTAGACTGGTTACCTAGCCATGGTTAAAGAACCCAGTCTGCCCTGCTATTTACCCATAGCTGGAGGGAGAGTAGGATTCATACCTTTCCCAAGGGTATTAGCACTAAGTGAAATGCAATTACCACGTCCAGGATTTGAACTCGGGCGACGAGTCCATTTCCTATGACTTTAACCATTACACCACGCGCTTCCACGTATAAATGTTTTTCTTTGGCTGAACATGACATATTGGGGAAAATTATTTTTACGATATTTTAAGCACTAAGTTGACTGTATATTCTGAAATAAAATACAAATTAAAATTAACAGTTTTAAATTTGTTTGTGGGTTCTGGATTTTTATTTTTTATTTTGGTCACCCTGTAATTGGTTCTTATATAATTATTTTGAGCTGCTATTATTAGGGATTTGATTTCTCTCTTCGGGTTTCCATTTCTTAGTCAACTCCATGACTTCTTGTGTGCAATCTCTCCAGTTTGTCGTTTGAAGTTACTTTGGAATGTCCTGTTTTGCTTGACTCTGTCCCGATATTTTTTAACTCTTCCTTCTTTCGCTAATATTTTTTGGTTTATTTCTTCCAGTTCTATGTTCAGTCTTATTTGTTATTTTTTTTCGGTCTTTTGATTTCAATATATCTTTGTCTCTTTTTTCCCCCTTGGTTTGGAAAATATCTGATGATTCATTATGGGCCAATAAATAAAAGCTTGATCAAACGAAACGCTTATTGTCGTAATTTCTTTATTTGTCCTTCTAAGTCATTTCCTATCCGGCTTTTATGTTTCAGTTCGGATCACGTAATGGGATACCAATTTTATTACTAACTAATTTTGCTCCTGCATAAATTAGGTCACTTAAGTGATGTTGTCTGTTGGGATATTATGTAATACTTTATTCACTTTTTCGGTTTCTACCTTGACTTTTTCCAGTTCTGATTTTTAGGGATGGTAATGTACTCTTCTTTTCGGTAAAGGTTTGTCTTATTAATGTTACAGTTCATGAGAAGTCATGAATTAGGAACAGACCTGTAAGTTTGAATATTTGAATTAGGGTCTGTTAATTTGGAATCAAGGGGTCCCCATGGAAAATTACCAATGGAAAATTACCAGTGACGGTTATAACCTTTTGATCCATTAAAAACGCGCCATGACAGACACGTGATTTTATTAGTTATTCAGATTCGACCCGATTTTGAAGGAGAGGAGACGTGATTGTCATTTCTTCCGAGTCAGTCTTATCCCCGCGGTGGATAATCAATATGGGCTAATAAAACTTGATCAAGTAAAACCAAATCTAGTAGTTTGTTAAATAATTAAGACAATGAACATACCAGACCAAAGAAGAACTAATAAAGAAATCCACTGTCAGCAGAAACCCCTAGATCAGCCCAAAGGAAGTGGCGACCGAAGTAGAAACAGTTCAGCAGCAACAAGTCAGCGCCGCTAAGCAGAGTAAGCAGAAATGAAATAAGTAACCAGCAAGTGAAGTTATAAAACAAGTAAGAACCATCATCTCTAATCAATCTATCACTCTCTCTCTGTCTGTCTGTCTCTGTCTCTGTCTGTCTGTCTGTCTGTCTGTCTATCTCTCTCTCTCTATCTCTCTCTCTATCACCGAGATGAACTCTCTCTCTCTCTCTCTCTCTCTCTCTCTCTCTTCTGTCGAGATGAACTCTCTCTCTCTCTCTCTCTCTCTCTCTCTCTCTCTCTCCCGAGATGAACTCTCTCTCTCTCTCTCTCTCTCTCTCTCTCTCTCTCACCCGAGATGAACTCTCTCTCTGTCTGTCTGTCACCCGAGATCCTCTCTCTCTCTCTCTCTCTCTCTATCACCCGAGATGAACTCTCTCTCTCTCTCTCTCCTCTCTCTCTCTCTCTCTCTCTCTCTCTCTCTCTCACCCGAGATGAACTCTCTCTCTCTCTCTCTCTCTCTCTCTCTCTCTTTCTCTCTCTCACCCGAATGAACTCTCTCTCTCTGTCTGTCACCCGAGATGAACTCTCTCTCTCTCTCTCTCTCTCTCTCTCTCTCTCTCTCTCTCTCTCTCTCTCTCTCTCTCTATCACCCGAGATGAACTCTCTCTCTCTCTCTCTCTCACCCGAGATGAACTCTCTCTCTCTCTCTCTCTCTCTCTCCCTGAGATGAACTCTCTCTCTCTCTCTCTCTCTCTCTCTCTCTCTCTCTCTCAATTAGATTATCAGTTGATGAAAATTACTGTAGTTCTTTTGAGTCATTTTTGTAAAAAGAAGAAAACAATTAGATATGAATGAATACTTTTCTGGATTAATATTTAATCCCAATCACAAAATATTTTATTCTTATTCACATACAAAAATATTTTATTCATATCCTAAACTATACAAAGAAATACATAATAAAATATCATTGATGTTGGTTGTTATATTCCACAGGTATTTACTAAACTTGACTTTATATGGCTAATTGGATTTTATGGCATGTTGGGTTATTCTATGCCAAATACGTTTTTATTCCTTTTTTATTCAATTTTAAAAAATTTAAACTCAATTTTATCTAAACACAATTTTCGTAAACTCATTTTTTTCTATTTAATTCATAGATGGGACCCTAACAGATACTACCACTCTTGGTATAATGGACCTGGGAGTAATGACAATGAAGTGATACTCCCCCCCCCTCTCTCTCTCTCTCTCTCTCTCTCTCTCTCTCTCTCTCTCTCTCTCTTATGTACCCGAGTATGTCAGAAGGGTATATACGGCTATATAACATTATCTCTACATTGTTTCTTCTATCGTCGTGTGTTAATACTGAAATTGGGATGCTGAGTTCTGTGATATTTTGATTTTCAGTGCGTTCTGTTTTGTCTCGTTTCGGGTGTTCATCTTGAGCATATTCTTCACGACTTACCTGACCCCATTAGTAAAAGCACTGTTAGCCTCTGTCAGTCTGTCTTTTACTTCCTTGTCAATCCAAGCATCTGACGCGATTAGGTACCCCAGGTAAGTGAACCTATGGACTATCTTCAACTCACCGATGGTGATGTGGTGAGGGTGGTACTTTTCCCGAGGTACAGGCTGTTGGAGTACACCCGTTTGCTTCTAGTTTACTTCTAGCCCAAAGGGTTGGGCAGCCTTTGTGAAGCAGGAAGTGATGAGCTGCAAGGCTATATCTGTGTGAGCAAAAAGAGCAGCGTCGCCAGTAAAACTGAGGACTCGGATCAGTTGCTCTAGAGCAGTGATTCTCAACCATCTGTGGTTCACAGAACATTTCTAGTGGTCCACAGAGAGTTCGAAGCCACAAAAATGTTTTAGCCATTTCACAAAAATTTAACTAATTTAGCGCTTCTTATAATGACCCTCCCCAGTTGAAAATCTCTATTTAAGCGCACGTCGATGATCGGCGGAAAATGAATTGTCTTGTCTTACTGTAACACGTGTGCTAGCCGCTCACAGCAACATTCAAGAAAAGTAGGATTGGTCCATGGGAATTTTTTGAATAAAAAATGGTCCATAAGCCGAAAAAGGTTGAGAAGCACTGCTCTAGGGTATTCTGTTACAATTCATGAGAGTTCATGAATTGTGAACGGACCCTGTAAGTTAGTTTTAAATAAAGTTCGTTAGATTTGAAACCGGAGGTGGGTAGTTTTCTATAACCGTGGGGTTATAATTGACATTTTAGATACCCCCCAATTGACCTCCGATACAGAGACGCGGAATAGTTAGTTTAGTTATCAGATTCGACTCTAACTTGGAAGGAGAAAGACGTGCTAGTTTTCTCTCCGGGGTCCAAATCTCAATCCCCGCGGTGGAATGGATGGAATCATGGGCTAATAAATAAAAGCTTGATCAAGCAAAAACTATGTCTTGTTGTTATTAAATGTAAAAACAGTGACTAGCCCAAGAAGTCCATTAGAAGAATTCGAATATTGAAGAACAGAAGAATTAGAAGTTAACTCAAGATAAAATGGCGGACGACATGTTAGAAGAAGCAGAGTAAGCAGAAATGAAGAAATCAAGTAAGACCATCCATCGTCACGAAACTCTCTCTCTCTCTCTCTCTCTCTCTCTCTCTCTTCTCTCTCTCTCTCTCTCTCTCTCTCTCTCTCTCTGCTCTCTCTGAACTCTCTCTGAACTATCTCTCTCTCTCTCTCTCTCTCTCTCTCTCTCTCTCTCTCTCTCTCTCTCTCTCTGAACTCTTCTCCGTTTATATACCCGATATGGGTATACAAAATATTGATATATAACAATTCGAGAGGGACTGTAATCGTCGAAGATTAAAAAGGCTGCCATCAAGATGGTATCTGATGTTTACTCTGTCCTCATCATCAAGATCTACTGTGGCCTGCTTGAGCATCATGCTGAAATAGATGGGGAAGAGAGTTGATACCAGGACTCAACACTGCTTTACTCTTATCTCAAGACCAAAAACCCAGCCTTTCTTTAAGATCATCCTTGCTTGGTCTGCAAGTCTTTGGTTTGTTGCATTGAAATTAGCACCTTATTTCTTTTTATTCATTGTCTTTGGGTTGCTTTCATAGTGGATTACAGTTATGTATTTCTGTCAAATACAAATAATTTGCACACAATTCTTCTTCTTCTTCTCGCCCTTCTCTCCCCTTTTCTTCTTCTTCTTCTTCTTTCTCTTCTTCTTCTTCTTCTTCTTCTTCTTCTTCTTCTTCTTCTTCTCGCCCTTCTTCTTCTCACCCTCTTCTTCTCGCCCTTTCTCCCCTTCTCTTCTTCTTCTTCTTCTTCTTCTTCTTCTTCTTCTTCTTCTTCTTCTTTCTTTCTTTCTTTCTTTCTTTCTTTAGACAAAAGTAGGAGAATAATACAATAAAGGGTTAGATCCTCTCTGGTCAAATCTAGATGAAGAAGACAAAGGTAGAACGATTAATAATCTTCTTCTTCTTCTTCTTCTTCTTCTTCTTCTTCTTCTTCTTCTTCTTTCTTTCTTTCTTTCTTTCTTTCTTTCTTTCTTTAGACAAAAGTAGGAGAATAATACAATAAACGGTTAGATCCTCTCTGGTCAAATCTAGATCTTCTCGCCCTTCTTCTTCTTGCCCTTCTCCTCCCTTTTCTTCTTGGCCTTCTTCTTCTTCTTCTTCTTCTTCTTCTTCTTCTTCTTCTTCTTCTTCTTCTTCTTGCCCTTCTCGCCCTTCTCCTCCTTCTTCTTCTCGCCCTTCTTCTTCTTCTTCTTCTTCTTCTCGCCCTGCTTTTCAAGTATCCCTATCTAATACTAATAACTTGCAAACATACATATTTGATCCATACATGGGATCCAAACAGAGTGAGCCTGGGAGTCATGGCAATGAAGGGGTACTCCACACTTCCGGATATGGAGCCTCACTATCTGATGTAGTTTAGTATAATATTATGGAGACGGTTTTTTGATGGTGTTGGGTCTTACCCTTGAGTAAGGTGTAATATCAGCGTATTCTATGTCTCGCCGACATTGTGACCTTTGATTTAAGTGCATTTACCATAAAAGAGATGGTGTCGAAAATATCTATTGCATATTTAAAAAAAATTGTTTATCAT
Organism: Doryteuthis pealeii; assembly: GCA_023376005.1. NCBI lineage: Eukaryota > Metazoa > Mollusca > Cephalopoda > Myopsida > Loliginidae > Doryteuthis > Doryteuthis pealeii. Next base: position 111,158,341 of record CM042141.1, on the reverse strand, counting down.
CAAACTGCAGACATGTATATATGAACATCTCGTGTGTTAGTTGCACTTCTTCTTCTTCTTCTTCTTCTTCTTCTTCTTCTTCTTCTTCTTCTTCTTCTTCTTCTTTCTTCTTCTCTTCTTCTTTCTTCTTCTTCTTCTTCTTCTTCTCTTCTTCTTCTTCTCGCCTTCTTCTTCTCTTCTTCTTCTTCTTCTTCTTCTTCTTCTTCTTCTTCTTCTTCTTCTTCTTCTTCTTCTTCTTCTTCTTCTTCTTCTTCTTCTTCTTCTTCTTCTTCTTCTTCTTCTTCTTCTTCTTCTTCTTCTCTTTTCTTCTTCTTCTTCTTCTTCTTCTTCTTCTTTCTTCTTCTTCTTCTTCTTCTTCTTCTTCTTCTTCTTCTTCTTCTTCTTCTTCTTCTTCTTCTTCTTCTTCTTCTTCTTCTTCTTCTTCTTCTTCTTCTTCTTCTTCTTCTTCTTCGTTCTTCTTCTTCTTCTTCTTCTTCTTCTTCTTCTTCTTCTTCTTCTTCTTCTTTTCTTCTTCTTCTTCTTCTTCTTCTTCTTCTTCTTCTTCTTCTTCTTCTTCTTCTTCTTCTTCTTCTTCTTCTTCTTCTTCTTCTTCTTCTTCTTCTTTTCTTCTTCTTCTTCTCTTCTTCTTCTTCTTCTTCTCGCCCTTCTTCTTCTTCTTCTTGTCTGCGTGTATATACAGATGTTGGATCATTTCTGTAAGGCAGGCTGCTGAGTAAAGATACAATTGCAGCTGCAAAAAAAACAAAAAACAAACAAACAAAACATTTCACCCACATGATTAAATGCACTCTGTGAACCCGAGGAAAAAGAAACAAAAAACAACCGAAAAAAAAAAACACATTGCAACTTTATTGCACCAATACCAGACGACTGCTTACAAACGAACAAGGAATTAAATGTGGGAGGAAAAAAGAGTAATTGTGTGAGAGGGGGGGGGAAAGAAAGAAAGAAAGAAGGAAAGAAAGAATGATAGAAGGAAGAGAAAAAAGAACGAATAAAAGACTAAGCAGCTGAATGAGATTTCAAGTAATGCAGACACCTTATAGACTGTTAAAATTTGTTCATCTTTCAGCCACTTATGAAGATTGAACTCATGACCTCTCGATTTACATAACCAGCGATCTAACTATTGAGATATAATGACATGCTACTGATATATAGTTATTTACTAAGCTTAGCTTAGATGTGGCACAAGGCTAGAGGTATAAGGCGCCCAATGAGAATCGAACTCACTAACAATGGTTTGCGAATCCAACTTTCTAACTATTACACCATATAAGGTGCCCATGCTACCGATATATAAGATGATTTCGAGCAATACATACATCTTATAGATTGCTAAAAGATATACATCATTCAGCCACCAATGAGGATCGAACTCGTGTCCTCTAGACTTTCAAGATCATCAGTCTAGCCACTGAGCTATAATGGTATGCTCAGACTTACGTAAGACAATAAGACGATTTCAAGTAATACATATAATTAGAGGAATGAGCGGGAAAAAAGGAAGGAAGGGTTTGTTTGTTGGTTGGTTGGTTGGTTGGTTTTACGGTATGTCAACCCTTATTGGGTTATTTTATTCCAAAGACATTTTATTTTATTCATTCTTAATGGATATTCAATTTTTTTTAACTCAATTTTTTAAACACATTTGTAAACTCATTTTTAAAAATCTATCCAACCCATAGATGGGACCCTAGCAGGTACTACCACTCCGGGTCAAGGTGGACCTGGGAGTAATGGCAATAAAGAGTTCCAGATTTAGAACTTGACCACTAGATGTAGTTTAACGTTATACCAGAACACTAAGACCCTTAGCCACCACCTTCTAGCACATATATAATAAAGTTTGAGGGTTGCTATAAGGACAATCATATTGATATGACCAGCCGATTGATCGGATCGGGGCCTCTCCGGTCGACCGTCTAGTCCAAATAGTTGGAGTGTTGCATATCACGGTACTGCTTAGTATCCGATTGACGGACCGCTCAGTCACCTCTGTCCCGTCCCCAGACATTCAGGAACACCACCCATGGCCAGTAGCTGGTCCCACAGGAGGGGGGCGTCTTTCTTCCGTGCATAGCTGCAGTGGGTGTGGCGGTGGCTGAGGGTCATAGTGTCCTGGGTATGACATTAAACTGTATTTTATGGTGAAGTTTCAATTCTGGAGCTCTGGGAATTGTGGAGTACTCTCCATCCCCATTACTCTCAGGTCTACCCTGACCGGGAGTGGTAGTAGCTGTTAGGGTCCCATAAGTTGGCTAAATAGATTTTTAAAAAATGAGTTTAAGGATGTTTATTCTTAAATCGAGTTTGAAAAAACTTTTTGAAAACCCCAAAAGAATGAATTAAAAAAGTGTTTTTGGTATAAAATAACCCACGGATTGACATGCCATAAAATCCAACCAACCAACCAACCAACCAAAGTATATCAGGGACATATATTCTTAGGGTGCTAGATGTTTTAGAAAATATATATAATAATAATATAATCATCTATCATAATAGAAAACTATTATTCACCCCAGCTGTTACACCACCCTGTCGGTGGGGCATTAGAATGCACCGACTGCACCGCTGCAGAGGGGTAAGACTCCCCCAATGGGGCCCCCTATTGGCCGTGGGTGGCGACCCGTCATGCTTAAGAATAGAGCCCAGGTGGATGAGCAGTTCATGACTGGCAATACTCCACTTTGGCCCCATCCGATCAATCGGCTGGTCACGTCAAGCCCTAGCACCTATATGATTTTCCCAACACTATTGCCCTTATGGCAAGCCCCAACCCCTTTTTATCATATGGGTACTAGAAGGTTGTGACTGAGGGTCTACATGTCCTGGAATGACGTTAAACTCTATCTGATGGTTAGGTTCCAGTTTTGGAGGTTTGGGGAATGTGGAGCACCCCTTTATCACCATTGTTCCCTGGTCCACTCTGACCCGGAGTGGTAGTACCTGTTAGGATCCCATCTATGGGTTAAATAGAAAAACATGAGTTGATAAACAATTATATTATGCATTAATAATGAATTCATTTCACAACTTTGTCGGCATTAAATGACCCACTGAGGTTGATATGCCGTAAAACAAAATAAACCAAACCAAACGAAACCATTGTTACAAAATATTTTGGATGTCGCTGTGTCAGTGAACCGTAAAGGAATGTAAAGGAGGGTGAGAAATTGGGAAAATGCCAAAACATTGCTCGAGAGTTGAAAGACGTATAGAGTAGATATTTAACCAACCAATTCGCCACGGGTAGTTTGTGACACGTGGTTAAAAATATGTGATAAGCAGCGACGATCGAACTCGCTGTTCAGTAATAATGGATCTGTGGGATTAGCTTGTTAGCCATTAGACCACAATGAGACTCCATACTAAAGAGCTATGTATTTACACAACCCGTTTACTTCGGGTAGGATACGACACGTCATAAGTATGGGGCATCCAGCAAGAATCGAACTCGCTATTTGATAGTAATGGATATGAGAGACTAACCATTACAACACAACGGGCTTCCTGCCCTAAGAAAGGGGTATAGAGTATTATGATTAGAATGCTGCCCATAATAATCATTCATCATCAAGTCGTGCTGATAGTACGGATTCCCTTAACTCTCTCCTTCTCCTCCCCCTCTCTCTCTCTACCTTAAATGCATCTTAATCCAACAAGGCTTCCCCACCACAAGAAAAATAGCTGAATTAAAATGGGTCATCAGACCAGACACTCACCGGAACGGCTTGAATACAGACACCGGCACTTTAAAAGCATACTCATATTTCCAAAACACTCGCATACCACCAACCCCATGACCCCTATCACACGACCACACACAGAGTACAAACTCATTAATCACCAACGGACCAACCAGCAACAAGCACCACCACACCATTCCAACCTACCGGACAAGCAGCCACAAGATCACTACTATGATTCACGGTCAGGAAGAAGGGGCGTGACTGTCCTGAAAATTCACCACTACGTCTAAATAAAAGAAACTAAAAAAAATCTACAGAGTTTTCTCATATTTATTCCTTGACTAACATATTATGGTAACAACATTAGTATAATATAGTACGTTAATACTTCACACCAATGCCCAAACCTGGTATATGTATTTCCAACAACGGATACAGATACTAAGTAAAGTAAAGTCGACGGGGCGGCCTAAAGTCGGTATCAGCCAGTCAGCGAGGGAGTCTATCCCCTTTTCAATAGCGCTAGACCAAGGAGATTGTTTTTTAGCATCTGAGGTGGAGCGCCACACCTACCATCAGCTCCTTACTTTACCGCACAGATCCCTGTGCTACTCATACGCTGAGTTGGCGGGGACCGGTATCGAACTAGGAACCTTGTGGTTTCTAGCCGAACGCTCTACCGACTGAGCTAACCCGGCCCCTCGCAGATACTAAAATACATCTCATATATATATATATATATATATATATATATATATATATATATATATGTCGTCTGTCTGTCTGTCTGTCTCTCTCTCTCTATCTCTCTCTCTCTCTCTCTCTCTCTCTCTCTCTCTCTCTCGCTCGCTCTTGTTATACCTCTCTATCTGACATCGCTTCTCACTGGTCATCAACACGGCATCCATCCATGGGTTGAATAGATCAAAAATAAGTTTTAAAAAGGTATTTTTTTAATTAATTCCCAACAAGAATATTTTCGGCATAAAATAACCCAAGGGGGAACATGTCGTAAAATTCTACCAATTTGTTTCTACCAATATTACTTTCTCCATCTTATTGTTGTTTTCACTCAGAATATTTAGAACCAGTCACTTGAGTAAATAGTATACAATTAGAAATAACTAAGTGTTTTTAGATGAAATCTATGAAAGTGCGAAGTTCCTGTAATGTAGTTGCTAATGTCCTGGACTGTGACATGCCACATCGACATCAACACATGGGAGGCTTATGCAGAAGATCGTACGACCTGGCGCCTCCTCGTCAAACAAGGAACGAAAAGGAGTGAAAAAGAGAGGAAAGAAGCCGCCACAGAAAGAGAGCCAAAAGAAGGAGAGACAACAGCATCTCCAGCAAGCATCACCGTTTGTTTGCAATCACTGCACCAGAGATTGACATTCAAAAATTGGTCTGTTCAGCCACTCACGCAGTTGCAGATTAAAAAAAGGGGGACTCTACGCCATTGTCTTTAGTAGACTGAATGATGCCAACAACAACAACAACAACAATGTATTGGACTGTGACATCACATTCTGAAAGAACCGGCTTTATTGTCCATTTAACAGTTATCTTATAATGATTTTTTTCTGGCTGCTTGTTTTCAGTAACCAATTTTATTCATATTGTTTTGCTCTTTCAAAGATTCCTCATCTCTTTCCGTTGTTTGTGGGTGTTCTTGTAGAGATTGGAAGAAAAAAATCTCTATTTTTCTGAATGTTTGAGATGAGGCTTGATGATTAGCATTATCTGCGTTATTTGGACATCTCAATAAAGATGGGGACAATAGTCCGAATAAAGTAGATAATAATAAAAAAATGTCTTCTTCACCGTCAGCCACTTGTTCTATAAAAATCTATTAGTAATTTAAACGAAACGGCATTGTTACTCTCTTTCTTCTTGTATGATGAGGGAATGGGGTAAGGTTTGGTGAGGAAATCTTGTTTGGTTTGGTTTGTTTTGTTTTACGGCATATCAACCTCAGTGGATCATTTAATGCCGACAAAGTTCTGAAATAAATTCATTCTTAATGGATACTCAATTTTTAAAAAACACATTTTTCTATTTAACCCATAGATGGGACCCTAACAGGTACTACCACCCCGAGTCAGAGTGGACCAGAGAGCAATGGTGATGAAAGGGTGCTTCACATTCCCCAGACTGCCAAAACTGTGACCCCTACCATCAGATACAGTTTAACGTCATTCCCAGGGCACGAAGACCCTCAGCCACTGCCTTCTAGCACCCATATGATAAAAAGTGTTGGGGCTTGCCATAAGGGCAATAGGGTTTGAACAATCATATAGGTGCTAGGGCTTGACGTGACCAGCCGATTGATCGGATGGGGCCTCTCCGACCGCCCGTCTAGCCTAAGTGGAGTGTTGCAGGTCATGGACTGCTCAACCTCCTGGGCTCCATCCTTAAGTGTCACGGGTCGCCACCCGCTGACAACAGATGGATCTATTGGGGGAATTTTACCCCTCTGCAGCGGTGTATTTTAACACCCTAGCCGACAGGGCGGGAGGTATCTTGAACCAGTTAAGTTAATAGAAGGGTTCATAAATTGAAACTTAAAAAAAAAAAAAATTGCAAAGCAAATGTAAGACAAAATTATTTCAGTTACAGTGTAGTAGATTCATGAAATAAACTACCATTATCAGTAGTGAATTCCCCATCTTTGAATTCTTTTATGCAAGGTTGGATGAATTGTAAAAAGATTGTAAATATTCAGTGGAAATAAGATAGATCTCTTTTAGGAAAATGTTGAGATATATAAGCTATGGAAGGGTTGTAAATGTGCAATGGAAGAACAATGAATTCAGGGGTTCGGATATTGAAATATAAGGAACAACTGACAGGTCTCAGACCTAATATATCTAGTTGAAAAAGATATTATCATAATATTAATACTCTTGTTCCTTAATCTTCTAACCGTTATCATCTTGCCACACTCTGGTTAAAAATGAGACCGTCCAAATCGTCCAAGATGAAATGCAAAAATATAAATCCTGATTATCTGATGTCGCTTATTCGCCGAATTCTTATTTCTTATGAGTGTCGTCAGCTCAGCTGGATCATTTCGTTCTTATTATAAAGTACGAAAGGCAAGAAAAAGGACATGCTACATAGAAAAAATTATATAAGAAAGAAACAAAGAAACAAAGAAAGAGAGTAGGGGAAGGACAGTGAGAGTGGTCAGTGTGCGGAAGCGATAAAGCTAATCTGTTTCAATAGAACATAATGAAAAGATGAAAGGAAAGAAAGAAAGAAAGAAGAGAGAGAGAGAGAGAGAGAGAGAGAGAGAGAGAGAGAGAGAGAGAGAGAGAGAGAGAGAGAGAGAGAGAGAGAGTTAAATCAAGATCATTATACTTTATAGATATTGAACTATTTGCAATAGCGCTTAAGTAAATATATCAAATATCGTAATAATCAAATTATCATAGTATGGAATATACATAGGCCCTGCTAGTTATTATTATTATTATTATTATTATTATTATTATTATTAATTAATAATAATAATAATAATAATAATAATAATAATAATAATTTTTCACAACAGCGTGAGCACTGGAGTTTGAGTAACAGTAAGTCTCCCCAGGTCTCCAGGACTCTCCTGAGCATTCCAGCCGATTTCAATAATGCTATTGTTTGGATGGTTCAATTCTTCCTCTGATTTCCAGTTCCGCAAGTCTTGTTCCTCAGCTTTTGTGAACGGTTCCTAGTGCCCCAACTACTATTAGTATCACTCTCATATTCTCCAGCTTTTTCAATTCTCTTGCAAGGTCTAGGTATTAGTCTATCTTCACCCTGTGATCTACTGGAACTGCAAGATATACCAGTTGACAAGGTCACTTTTTTTTTGTTAATCCATACTAGATCTTTGATTCTGGTTGGGATAAGGCGATCCGTCTTTATCTCAAAGTCCCAGAGAATGTTATACATTTCATTCTCAAGAACAGATTCTGGTTTATGCATATACCATTTTGTTTTATGGTCAAATTTTTTTTTTTTGCATAATTCCCAGTGGACCACCTTTCTAACCCAGTCGTGCCTAGCTTTGTATTCTTGTTGTGCTAGTTTGCTGCATTCGTTTAATACATGGTTTATGGTCTCATCTCTGTCACCACACACGCTACATTTGCTGTGTTGTTGTGTCTTATCAATTTTTGCTTTGATATAATTTGTACTTTTAGCATTGTTTTGAGCAGCAATTATCAGTAACTCGGTTTCTCTCTTGCGGTTTCCTGTTCTAAACCATATCCAGGTCTTTTCATGTGCAACCTCCCCAATTTGTCGTTTGAAGTATCCCTATAATTGTTTTTCTTCTCATTTCTGTTTTTGTTGTTTTTCTGCTTGTCCATATGTTGCATCTGCTGTTATTGGCTGCCATAAGTAATCTTTCTTTGCTCTTTCTTGTGTACTCCTCGAGTCTTTGGATTGTGGCACCTATGCAATCCTCTATGTTGGCAAGACCTCTTCTACCTTCCTTTCTTGATACGTATATCCAATCTATATCGTCTCTAGGGTGTAAAGCCTTGTGCATAGTCATTGATTTTCTAGTTTTTTTTATCAATCTGTCTTTATTATTTCTTCTTTTTGAGTATTCACATCAGCATTAGCTAATGGTCTTTCACTGGAGTCTGAGTGACAGCAAGTCTCCTCAGGTCTCCAAGACTCTTCTGAGTATTCTGGCAGATTGCAGCAGTGCAGTGTTCTGAATGGTATCAATTCTTCCTCTGATTTCCAGACTTTATTATTATTATTATTATTATTATTATTATTATTATTAACACCTGCCGTAGCCGAGGGTTCACTGGGGGCTGAGTGACAGCAAGTCTCCTCATGCACCCAGGACTCTTCTGAGTATTCTAGCCAATATTATTATAAAATGGCTTTCAAAATGTTTTTTTTTAAATTGAATATTCAACGATAATGAATAAGACAAAAACTTCTTTGGCATAATATAACCCAAGGACTAACATGCCGTAAAATCTAACCAACCAACCAACCAACCAACCAACCAACCAATGTTGTTGTTGTTTTTGTTGTTGTTGTTGTTTTCAATATTTATTTTATTAATAGAACAGTTCGTTCTTTGTAACACTAAAATTTCCAGTAACATCCGTGTAAGACGAGAATAAGAAACATTCAATCAACCAAATTAATGATGATTGCAGAAACATGACCAGAGACCAGTAATCCCATAAGAATACCTTCATATTTCAGTGGAAATAATATACATACATACATACATACATACATACACACACACACACACACACACATATATATATATATATATATATATATATATATATATATATACTAGCAAATATATGCACCCTCCGGGTGCAAGTATTTAAGTTTTAATATAATAAAATATCATATTAAATTAGAAAGGCTAATGGAACTGAATAAGAATGTAGATAAAAAGATTTTGAACAGAGGGGGTATGATTGAAAAATAGAACAACTTTGAAACTAACTCTTCCATCATTTTCCGTTACTCCCTTTCATTGGTAAATTTTCCTAATTAAACTGTTTAGTTAAAATAGGAAGTAAAGAATAATATTACAGTTATTTCTTCTTGTTAAGGAATTTCTTTTAAGATTTATTGAAGAGATTTTTGCTCATATTCATTAAGATAAAACCAAACAATTAGAAATCAATAATACTAAGCATATATTTATTAAAATCAATTTTTAAAGATCAATATGCAAATTAGCCTTCCCATTCATACTGTAAACCTCTATTTGTTGTATATATAAGTACAATTGTATGTTATTAGTATGTAGATATTACCAACAGTATTAATAATGTAAAACAATTTTATTAATAATTGAGGTTTAAATAAAAATAAAATCCTGTAGAATGTGACGTAAATAACTAAGGGAATTGTGACTTGAGTAGTAATATAGTTTCGGTTACAGACACAAAAACCCACAATCTCCATTATAATAAGATATATATATATATATATATATATATATATATATATAGTTAAAAAATAATGGTAAAATGAATGAAATAAAAATGAATGAAATGAGGGGATAAATGAAAAATCCTTTCCAAGGGACCCTTCTCAAAAGTATTAAAACACTTTTTGAGAGTGGGGTCCCTGATAGAAAGTTTTTCTCATCTTTAATTAGACTCCTTTGAAGCATCAAGTTAATATATATATATATTAACTGGTTTTATTTATTTATCAGTGAAGAGTTGGAATTTATTCAGCAGATGTTCGTCCTATCGAAGCACTTCGTCTTGTTTGTGCCGCGGCGTTCTAAAGCAGCAGCCGATTGCATCACAGGCAAAAAGCCATCGAAAATCCTCTGCGCGTTTTCGAATGCCCGCATCGGCCGATTCTGATTGGCGCGTTTCGTGTGACGTCACTCGCGATTCTCATTGGTCGATTTTGCGTGACGTCATTATCAAACTCTTGGTACACAACACAAATAAATAAATCCAGATCTGGTTTACGGTATACTTTCCCCCTCAACTGTCAGAGCAGCCAGATAAAACACAAGTTGTTATTTCGATGTTTTTGCCTATCAAGGGAATTACGGCTTGTGTGCACGAGAAAGACCTGCTGATTTTTAGAAACAAGAGACAGATTAAGTAGATACCGTATGTACTCGTGTAAGAGTCGATCTCATATTTATATCGACACTTACCGTTACTGCTTGCATGCACGAAAAAGCCCAGCTGATTTTAGAAGCAAGTGACAGATTATAGAAATATACATTGATCTTTAGTGGATACCGTATATACTCGTGTAAGAGTCGATCTCATATTTATATCGACTTCCTTCGTTACTGCTTGCATCACGAAAAAGCCCAGCTGATTTTAGAAGCAAGTGACAGATTATAGAAATATACATTGAGATCTTAGTGGATACCGTATATACTCGTGTAAGAGTCGATCTCATATTTATATCGACACTTCCTTCGTTACTGCTTGCATCACGAAAAAGCCCAGCTGATTTTAGAAGCAAGTGACAGATTATAGAAATATACATTGAGATCTTTAGTGGATACCGTATATACTCGTGTAAGAGTCGATCTCATATTTATATCGACACTTACTTCGTTACTGCTTGCATGCACGAAAAAGCCCAGCTGATTTTAGAAGCAAGTGACAGATTATAAAATATACATTGAGATCTTTAGTGAAATACCGTATATACTCGTGTAAGAGTCGATCTGATATTTATATCGACACTTCCTTTGTTACTGCTTGCATTCACGAAAAAGCCCAGCTGATTTTAGAAGCAATTGACAGATTATAGAAATATACATTGAGATCTTTAGTGGATACCGTATATACTCGTGTAAGAGTCGATCTCATATTTATATCGACACTTACCCGTTACTGCTTGCATCACGAAAAAGCCCAGCTGATTTTAGAAGCAAGTGACAGATTATAGAAATATACATTGAGATCTTTAGTGGATACCGTATATACTCGTGTAAGAGTCGATCTCATATTTATATCGATACTTCCTTCGTTACTGCTGCATGCACGAAAAAGCCCAGCTGATTTTAGAAGCAATTGACAGATTATAGAAATATACATTGAGATATTTAGTGAAATACCGTATATACTCGTGTAAGAGTCGATCTGATATTTATATCGACACTTCCTTCGTTACTGCCTGCATGCACGAAAAAGCCCAGTTGATTTTAGCAAGTGACAGATTATAAAAATATACATTGAGATCTTTAGTGAAATACCGTATATACTCGTGTAAGAGTCGATCTGATATTTTTATCGACACTTTCTTGTTACTGCTTGCATGCACGAAAAAGCCCTGCTGATTTTAGAAGCAAGTGACAGATTATAAAATATACATTGAGATCTTTAGTGAAATACCGTATATACTCGTGTAAGAGTCGATCTCATATTATATCGACACTTACTCCGTTACTGCTTGCATTCACGAAAAAGACCAGCTGATTTTAGAAGCAAGTGACAGATTATAGAAATATACATTTTAGATCTTTAGTGGATACCGTATATACTCGTGTAAGAGTCGATCTCATATTTATATCGACACTTACTTCGTTACTGCTTGCATGCACGAAAAAGCCCAGCTGATTTTAGAAGCAAGTGACAGATTATAGAAATATACATTGAGATCTTTAGTGGATACCGTATATACTCGTGTAAGAGTCGATCTCATATTTATATCGATACTTCCTTCGTTACTGCTGCATGCACGAAAAAGCCCAGCTGATTTTAGAAGCAAGTGACAGATTATAAAAATATACATTGAGATCTTTAGTGATACCGTATATACTCGTGTAAGAGTCGATCTCATATTTTTATCGACACTTTCTTTGTTACTGCTTGCATGCACGAAAAAGCCCAGCTGATTTTAGAAGCAAGTGACAGATTATAGAAATATACATTGAGATCTTTAGTGGATACCGTATATACTCGTGTAAGAGTCGATCTCATATTTATATCGATACTTCCTTCGTTACTGCTTGCATGCACGAAAAAGCCCAGCTGATTTTAGAGCAAGTGACAGATTATAAAATATACATTGAGATCTTTAGTGATACCGTATATACTCGTGTAAGAGTCGATCTCATATTTTTATCGACACTTTCTTTGTTACTGCTTGCATGCACGAAAAAGCCCTGCTGATTTTAGAAGCAAGTGACAGATTATAGAAATATACATTGAGATCTTTAGTGAAATACCGTATATACTCGTGTAAGAGTCGATCTCATATTTATATCGACACTTACTTGTTACTGCTTGCATGCACGAAAAAGCCCAGCTGATTTTAGAAGCAAGTGACAGATTATAGAAATATACATTGAGATCTTTAGTGAATACCGTATATACTCGTGTAAGAGTCGATCTGATATTTATATCGACACTTCCTTCGTTACTGCTTGCATTCACGAAAAAGCCCAGCTGATTTTAGAAGCAAGTGACAGATTATAGAAATATACATTTGAGTCTTTAGTGAAATACCGTATATACTCGTGTAAGAGTCGATCTCATATTTATATCGACACTTCCTTCGTTACTGCTTGCATGCACGAAAAAGCCCAGCTGATTTTAGAAGCAAGTGACAGATTATAGAAATATACATTGAGATCTTTAGTGAAATACCGTATATACTCGTGTAAGAGTCGATCTCATATTTATATCGACACTTCCTTTGTTACTGCTTGCATTCACGAAAAAGCCCAGCTGATTTTAGAAGCAAGTAACAGATTATAGAAATATACATTGAGATCTTTAGTGGATACCGTATATACTCGTGTAAGAGTCGATCTCATATTCATATCGATACTTACTTCGTTACTGCTTGCATGCACGAAAAAGCCCAGCTGATTTTAGAAGCAAGTGACAGATTATAGAAATATACATTGAGATCTTTAGTGATACCGTATATACTCGTGTAAGAGTCGATCTGATATTTATATCGACACTTCCTTCGTTACTGCCTGCATGCACGAAAAAGCCCAGCTGATTTTAGGAGCAAGTGACAGATTATAAAAAATATACATTGAGATCTTTAGTGATACCGTATATACTCGTGTAAGAGTCGATCTGATATTTATATCGACACTTTCTTTGTTACTGCTTGCATGCACGAAAAAGCCCTGCTGATTTTAGAAGCAAGTGACAGATTATAGAAATATACATTGAGATCTTTAGTGAATACCGTATATACTCGTGTAAGAGTCGATCTCATATTTATATCGACACTTACTCCGTTACTGCTTGCATTCACGAAAAAGCCCTGCTGATTTTAGAAGCAAGTGACAGATTATAGAAATATACATTTAGGTCTTAAGTAGATACCATATATACTCGTGTAAGAGTCGATCTGATATTTATATCGACACTTACTTCGTTACTGCTTGCATTCACGAAAAAGCCCTGCTGATTTTAGAAGCAAGTGACAGATTATAGAAATATACATTGAGATCTTTAGTGAATACCGTATATACTCGTGTAAGAGTCGATCTCATATTTATATCGACACGTCCTTCGTTACTGCTTGCAAAGCTGGTTTTAGAAACAGGAGACAGATTATAGAAATATACATTAAGTTCATAAACTATAGAAGAACAGAGTGGACTGGGAGTAATGACGATGAAGGGGTACTCCACACTCCCCAGAGCTCCAAAATTGGAACTTCATTAGATTCAGTTTAATGTCATACCCAGTCTCTCAGCCACCGCCTTCTAGCACATATATAATAAAAATGGCTTACCGAAAGGGTATTATGGTTGGGACAATCATATAGGTGCTATGGCTTGACGTGAGCAGCCGATTGATCAGAGAGGGTCTTTCCAACCGCCCGTCTAGCCTAATTAAGGGCCAAAGGGAAGTGTTGCATGTCATGGAATGCTCAACCACTCGGATTCCGTCATTAAGCCTCATGGATCACCAGCCATAGCCAACAGGTGATCCTTTTGGGAGGCATTTATTCTGATTTAAAATTCTTTCACAATTCCAATCAACTAACCCCTCCGCACGAATTTACCAACCCCTCCGCACGAATAGTATGTGACACAAAGTCAATTTCTTTAGCGGAGTTTAACAGGTTTGAATTCAGAGTTTTCCTTCTCTTATGCTGGCTGCCTAACCAATATTAAAGAGCCCATTCTGTCCTACGATTTATCCATATCTTGAGGGAGAATAGTTGGATGCATACATTTCCCAAGGGTATTAGTGCTATGTGAAATGCTAACAGCCTCATCCTGGATTTGAACGTGCCCATTTCCTTTGACGTTTACCATTACAACACGCTCATCCATCTAATTGTATTTATATACTACGATGATGATGATGATGATGATGATGAGGAGGAGGAGGAGGAGGAGGATGATGATGATGATTATTATTATTATTTATTGTAATTTGCAGCTATTGTAATTTGGAACATCCTACAGAAGTCCTCCTTTTGAAGCCTCTTTCCTTTGCGAGGGTCCTTCACTCCCCACGCCGCTTGCCAGATCTTTGGGCCCTCTGTCGCATTTTGAGGGTCCGATCACAGCTTACCAAGCAGGGTTTCGCATTGATGGTGCCTTCGTTCACAGTAGTTGTTTGACCTTATCACAGCAAATTCCAGTGGTTGTTGTGCAAGTGAAGACTAATGTTTGAATCGGAACGCCTAGCTCAGTATTAGAGTGTAGTATCTGCGCATTCTAGTATCGACATTGTTCTCCAACATCCCCACCGAAGAGCAGAGTGTAGTATTTGTATTTATGGATCCCCACGCTTATTTTAAAAAAAAGCTATTGGCTATAAAAGTAAGGAGTAAGGCCGGTGGGACAGCCTAATGTCGGTATCAGCGAGACAGCGAGGGAGTCTATCCCCTTTTCACTAGTGCTAGATCAAAGAGATTATTTTAGCGTCTGAGGTGAGGTGCCACACCTACCACCAACTCCTCACTTTACCGCACAGATCCCTGTGCTACTCGTACGCTGAGTTGGTGAGGGCCGGTATCGAACCCGGAACCTTGTGATTCCTAGGCTGACGTTCTATCGACTGAGCTAAACCGGCCCTTATTGGCTATAAAATATGCAAAGGAAAATAGTTATTTCGATTGATTGATTGATTTTAATGGCATGTCAACGAGCCTAGGTTATTTATGCCTAAAAATTATGGAAACGCGTTTATTGTACGTTCATCCGTGCGGCTTTCAAATCATACATGAAGTGAAGCAGTGCACAACATGTCAGCGCACCAACTATCATGATCCTATCAACCGCGGTGAGTACCCAAAACAGCTTGAATTACTTTCGTCACGTGATTAACACGCTACAAACTAGCACGTTCCAAAATATTGCCAAACTTTGACTCAC
>CM042141.1:111130310-111137810 GCA_023376005.1 Doryteuthis pealeii | reverse complement strand
GCAATAGGGTTAGGACAATCATATATGTTCTAGGGCTTGACGTGGCCTGTCGATCGGAGAGGGCCTCTCCGACCGCCTGTCTAGTTAGGTAAGGGCCAAAGTAGGGTATTTCATGTCATGGACTGCTCATCCATCAGGATTCTGTCCTTAAGCATCACAGGTCGCCACTCACAGCCAACAGGTGGCCCCGTTTGGAGGGGGTTCTTACCCTCTACAGAGGTGCAGTCGGTGTATTCTAAAGCCCCAGTGGATAAGGCTGGATTATGTTCGTGGTCTTATACTGGATTATCATAATTATGATGGTGCGTTTGTGTAATGGTTATCGTAGGAAATGGACACGAAGAGACGAGTTCAAATCCTGGACGAGACTGTTTGCATTTCACATAGCGCTAATACCCTTGGGAAAGGTATAAATCAAACTATTCTCCCTCCAGCTATGGATAAATAGTAGAGCAGACTGGGCTCTTTAGCCTTGGTTCGACAACCACTCCAGGAGAAAGAAAACTCTGAATCTAAACCTGTTAAACTCTGCTTAAGAAATTGATCTTGTGTCACATCCTGCTCGAGTGGAGGGGTTGGTAAATATCTATACTGTACTGATATTATCAGAAAAATGAAAAATCTACTTAATCTATATACAAAGCTCCATGGGCTGCTTTAAGTCAGTCAATCTCCACAATGACTTAGTAATTGTTTTACAAATTTACATATTGTTTACTGTGCAAACTATAGAAGAATCTTTTTTAAGGTCAAATTGACAACTAATTAGGTTTAGTATGATTTATTTGGGGGTACGCAGGGAAACTGTTCGTAGAGCAATTGACAACACTGTTGTGTTTGTTGTGCATGCGCCTAGCTGCCACGCTCAGTCTTGGCGTGGCAATCGTTTCTGATGAAGCTCCCGATTGACATAACCGCCAACTATGAATTTCGCGCAGTTATTCGATTTTAGAACGCAAAAGTTATTAAGCCTATTGAAAATCACCGCCAATTAACGGAAGTAAATATCGAGTCGTGAATGGATGTCAAAAACGTCACCAAACAGCGACGAGGTGCAACGCTTCCTCAATAACATGGTGGCGAGCTGGTATAACATGGGCGTACAAAAACTACCACAATTGCCTTCAAAAATGTATGGAACGAAATGGCGATTATCTGGAAAAGGAGATGCATATTGAACATCATTGGCAATAAATAATAAACGTTTCTAATTTCTAAACATTTAGGAGACCTCCATATATTTGGTATTACCCTCGTACATACATACATACACCCACTCACTCACACACACACACACACACACACGTATATATATATATATATATATAATATATATATATATATATATATCTGGGAGTAAAATATGGAATTAAAACCGACGATTCTACACTCACACACACACACAAGATATATATATATATATATATATATATATATATATATATATATATATAGATAGATAGATAGATATAGATGTGAGGTATTCAAAACTTGGTAGTAAGGGATGATTCTATATGTGATATCTAAGACACACTGTATTATTATAGTATGATCAAGTATGCCCAATTTCGGTCGATATACATTTATTATGGAATAACGGTGTTGAGTTTTTCGGTCGAAATAAATTTATTATGGAATAACGGTGTTGAGTTTTTCCTTCCTTTCATATATATATATATATATATATATATATATATATATATATATATATATATATATATATATATGTAAACATGGAAATTGGAAATTAATTCGACAATATGAGGAAGAATGAATAAAGAAAAGAAAGAACAGAATGGATAATAAAAGATGAATTTAATCAATATCACTTACACATGCGTTTCGGTCAGTTCATGTTTTTTGAAAACAATAACATATACTAGGTTCCGAGAAATTTTCAACATGTTAGGGATAAATAATAACACTTTATTTTTGCAATACAAAATTGTTTCTACCATAACCCCTCGAAAAATCAAATATCCAAACGGTCTATTTCAGCGTTCCAAAAGGGATTAAAAAAAAAAAATTCTCTTCGAACATTTTTAAAAATTCTCCGTTTTTCCCCAACGAATTTTTTCATTCAAAATAAAATTTCACTCTGATGAAGGTCGAATCTTCTCTGAGTGCGGAATATTTTCACACAGATTAACTGACCGAAACACATGTGTAAGTGATATTGATTAAATTCATCTTTTATTATCCATTCTATTCTTTCTTTTCTTTATTCATTCTTCCTCATATATATATATATATATATATATATATATATATATATATATATATACGATTAAAAACCGAATGGTCGAAAACGAGACACGTTTTTCATATAGTAAATATCTCTCTCTCCTCTCTCTCTTCCTCTCTCTCTCTCTCTCTCTCTCTCTTCTCTCTCTCTCTCTCATTAGTTAATAATTAATGAATTATATATATATATGTTCAAATTAGCACATATTCCAATATATATATATATATATATATATATGATATATATAATATATATATATATATATATATATATATATATATATATATATATATATAAGAGAGAGAGAGAGAGGAGAGAGAGAGAGAGAGTGAGAGTGTGTGTGTGTCCCAAACATTTGACATCATTTCACAGGCCAATAATTTTGGCAAATCTTTTTATTATTTCGCTTTTGGATCACCATACTCTGCAAAGAAAGTTGGTTGAAAAATTGCGATGTGCACGGCATATCAGTAAATAGTAAACATATATATATATATATATATATATATATATATATTATATATGGGTGTAAAATATGGAAATAAATCCGACAATATGAAGAAATTTGAAAAACGAAGTGTTCCAAAATAAGATGAATTTATTCAAATATGTCGATGCTTAAACGTTTCGGTTTATTTTAAACCTTCCTCAGGACTTATTATGTGATGAAGAGAATTAATGGATGTTTTATAAATGACAGGAGTTAGAAAAATATTCATAAAAATTCATGAACTGTATTTGTTCAGCGTCTTTCAAAAAATACAGTTACAAACTTTTTATAAATATTTTTCTAACTCCTGTCATTTATAAAACATCCATTAATTTTCTTCATCCTATAATCAGTCCCGAGGAAGGCTTAAAATAAACCGAAACGTTTGAGCGTCGACTTATTTGAATAAATTCATCTTTTTTGTAACACTTCGTTTTACAAATTTCTCTCTCTCACTCTCTCTCTCTCTCTCTCTCTCTCTCTCTCTATATATATATATATATATATATATATATATATATATATATATATAAAAGAAGTTTGAAAAACGAAGTGTTCCAATAAGATGAATTTATATATATATATATTATATTATATATATATATATATATGTGTGTGTGTGTGTGTGTGTGTGTGTGTGTGTGTGTAAAATAAAAGGTAATTAATCCGACAGTGTGAATTTGATATATTGAAAAAACAATGATGTTTACAAAGCTTGGGATCATCAGGAGAGAATGTGCACCGTTCACACACACACACACACACACACACACACCACACATATATATATATATATATATATATATATATATTATATATATATATATATATATATATATATATATGGTTACAAGTTAAAGACGACATTTTTCTTTCCCGTAAGATTCAATTCAAACTTGATTCCCAAAATGCTACTGTAAATTTTTAACAAGATTAAATGCAAAATTTGTATGACTGATCTGGTTCATGAGAGAACCCAGAAAAATGGCTCGAGCAGAACAAAGTATAATATGTCTTTCTTCGGATGTTAATGGCATGTGAACCGGTAACCTTGAGATAATAGACCATTGTTAACGAAATTCTCCTTGGTAAATCCATAATTCCCGTTCCTGAGCTGTACTAAACTAAACTAAGCTGTATAAATAACAGTGTGGCTAGGGTGAGGCTTTGGAAAATCCTGAAAATCGAATTTTCCTTATTACTAATTTCGACTAACATTCTATTTCATATGTTTCACGTTACCGTAGCGTGGGCATAAAGTCATGGTCGTTTGGTCACTGATAGTTTCTCGCCTATACGATTTTCAAATCAGCCACTTGGTTTGAAAATCGCATAGGCGAGAAACTGGCTTTTACCGAGCCCCTTTGCCTTCATGAAGTTAGCGTAACAGGTATACATGCTCCCTCGCCTATATTGAGCATACTTACTTTATAAATATAGCACACTATATTATTAATATCATATCAGTATATATATATATATATATATATATATTATATATATAATATTATGTATAATATATATATATATCATATAAGTTGTAAACAAGGTTTGTTTAGAATGGCTTTTTGCCGATAATTTTTGGGAGAATAAGTGTTTTAATTGGAGTCGTACTAATTTTGAAAATTAATTAATTAATAATGAATTAGGCGGGAATACCTATTAAATGTATGGCTAAAAATCGAGCGATTTGTTTAGCCATACATTTAAAATAGGTATTCCCGCCTAATTCATTATTTAATTAATTAATTTTCAAAATTAGGTGACTCCAATTAAACACATATATATATATATATATATTATATATATATATAAAACTGTCATTTTTTTTCAAAAGTCAACGCCTCTGACGACGAATAAAACGAAAAAGTGTTATTCAGAAACCAATGTTAGGACGCGACTTTTAAATGTATTATTAATTATAAATAAATAAAATAAATAAAGCTCTTTACATAAGTAATTGAGCCCTCTATAATCAATTCTCCAACAATAATAATAATTTAACATATTATATAATATATATATATATATATATATATATAAAATAAATATATATTTTATATATATTATATATAATATATATATATATTTATTTTTCAACATAATTTCCATATTTACCAATGGGCATAATGTAATTCTCCATTCATCAAAGACATTGAAATTTTTCGATTAATTAAGCAACTTCAGTTAATAACAAATATCCACTTAACGGACTTATTAGGCACACGTACGGACACAGAATGTGATTAATTGAAGCCTGGAGAAGATCTGCAACACGAATTACTGATGTGAAAATACAAGATTTTTAAAATCATAATCTATTTTACGGACCTTCTTTTATTCATAATATATATATGTATATATATATATATATTGGTTAGGAGGTTGATTTTCATACCCACGTACAAAATCCCGCGCTAGGATACAGTCTTAACGATCACAACAACAACCGCATTTTCAATGTCACCGCGCATTACAACATACGCAACGTAAAAAAAAATAAAATATAACGCATTCACGCTCACACGGGAATACGTTATTTAAAAATAAGTCATTTTCAAAAAAAAAAAAAAATTCATTTAGGAAGAAATGCATATAGCTGTACTGCTTCAGTTCAATTCTTTTGATAAAAGAGGTATTACCTCGAAAATTCAAGAAATAATAAAAAATACAGGTCAAACGGACAACACCATTGTTTACCGTATTATTATTTTTTATTATTTCCAAACTGCATTGTGATAGCCTTCTAAATCAACCTCCTAACAATAATACACAATGCTTCAAGCAAATTATGAAAACTGTTCTTATATATATATATATATATATAATATATATATATATATATATATATATATATATAATATATATATATAATAGAGCTTTAAAAAGACCCACTAAAAGATTCATTATAAAAAAAAATGTTGTATATATTTTACAACAGAAGGAAGGGAGTACAAAAGGCGAAAAAAAACTAGTAGCTAGCTAGTTTGGATCCTCGTTCAACAGAGCTAAATATCGAGGATAATCGATTAAAACAGTTAAATGGGACGAGTAAGAAAATAATAAAAAGAAAAGAAAAGAACAATGTTACGCCATTACTCGAACGATCGCCCAATCTGTCCTCTTAGTGATGTTGTCGTCCATGTGTCGCTTTAGGCTGGACCGGCGATCGGAGAGACCCCCTCCGATCAATTGGCTTATCATGTCAAGCCCTAGCACCTAAATGATCGTCTTAACCCTATTGCCCTTATGGCGACCACAATCGTTTTATCATATATATGCTAGAAGGCGGCAGCTGAGGGTCTTAGTGTCCAGGGTATGACGAAGTGGTAGTACCTGTTAGAGTCTGATCTGTAGGTCAAATAGAAAAAAATTTTTTTTTTAAAATTGTGTTTAAAAATTGAGTTTAAATTTTGAAAATTGAACACCCATCAAGAATGAATAAAACAAAACGTCTTCGGCATAAAATAACCCAACAAGGGTTGGCATGCCGTAAAATTCAACCAACTAACCAACCAATACATCATAGGTGCTGACAGCAGGGATTCCCTTGACTAACTTCTGTCTCTCTCTCTCTCTCTCTCTCTCCTCTCTCTTCTCTCTCTCTCTCTCTCTCGCTCGCTATCTGACCATATCTATCATCTCTCATGTTAAGTCACCTAGACGACATCCAGTGTCTGTACAGAGCTGATGAATGTAAGTTTTTGCTGGTCCATAAGTAGGAGTCAAGCGGTGAACGTCACTTAAGATCGTGCTATCTTTCCAGCAGTAAACCAGCATAATCTTAGCTCGTCCTCACTTGGGAAATTTTCTAGATGGGAAATAGGTGGCCGTCAGCTTGCTCTTTTTGTAGAAATGCTGCTTCCAGGATTGGTTAAAAGAGCACACAGCATCTTGTGTATATTCCATTAGCTTTTTTTCTAGTTGTTTCGCTAAAGTTCCAGTGGTGAATTCTTAGCAGTAGTACTGACACGGCTACAGTCCTGAAGAATTCTCGCTTTATAGAACAATTATAACCAGCAAAATTGAAATAACGCTAAATAAAGAATAATCAAGTGCAAGTTATGTGGTAAAGAGATTGAAATGGTTTGACTACATAATAGCCGAATATAGCAAACTTAACAAAGGAATACAAGGTAGGGACGACTGGGTTTGGAAAGGTGATCCTAGCTGGGAGTTGTGTAAGATCATGCTGAACTGGTATATTACAGACCAGAATTGTCATAGAAAATGGAAGATGCAATATCATTCTCTTGGATTTTTAAGTATCAAACGATTTATTTAATTTATTTATTTGTTTGTTTTGGTTTTACGGCTATATCCACCTCAGTGATCATTTAATGCCGATAAAGTTTTGAGATAAATCATTTTAATGGAACTATCAAATTTTTTTATAATACATTTTCTATTTAACCCATTATGGGACCTAAAGGTACTCCACTCGGGTCATGAGTGGACAAGGAGCAATGGTGATGAGGGGTGCTACACTTCCCAAACCTCCAAACTGGACTACGCATGCTGATAGAGTTTAACGTCATTCCCAGGACATGTAGACCGCAGCCGACCTGCCTTCCTAGCACGCCATATGATAAAAAGGGGTTGGGGTTTGCATAAGGGCAATAGGGTTGGGAAAATATATAGGTGCTAGGGCTTGAACGTGACAGCCGATTTGATCGGAGGGGGCGCTCTCGACGCCCGTCTAGCCAATGATAGGCCAAAGTGGAGAATTGCATGTCATTAACCTGCTCATCACTGGGCTTTCTAT
>CM042141.1:111114431-111130210 GCA_023376005.1 Doryteuthis pealeii | reverse complement strand
ACCCAGTGTCTCGGCTCTTCGCTATCTGACCATATTCTTCATCTCTCATGTAAGTCACCTAGACGACATCCAGTGTCTGTACAGAGCTGATGAATGTAAGTTTTTGCTGGTCCATAAGTAGGAGTCAAGCGTGAACGTCACTTACGAGCTCGTGCTATCTTTTCCAGCAGTACCCAGCATATCTTGCTCGTCTCACTTGGGAAATTAAGATGGGAAATAGGTGGCCGTACAGCTGCTCTTTTGTAGAATGCTGCTTCCAGGATTGGTTCAAAAGAGCACACAGCATCCTTGTGTATATTCCATCTAGCTTTTTTCTCTAGTTGTTTCGCTAAAGTTCCAGTGGTGAATTCTTACAGTAGTACTGACACGGCTACAGTCTGGAAGAATTCTCGCTTTAAGAACCAATTATAACCAAGCAAAAATTGAAATAACGCTAAAGAATATCAAGTGCAAGTTATGTGGTAACAGAGATGAAATGGTTGACTACATAATAAGCGAATATAGCAAACTTTAACAAAAGGAATACAAGAGTAGGGACGACTGGGTTGGAAAGGTGATCCACTGGGAGTTGTGCTACAGATCATGCTGACAAATGGTATATACACGCACCAGAATCTGTCATAGAAAATGAGATGCATCAAATTCTCTGGGATTTTCAAGTACAAACGATTTATTTATTTATTTATTTGTTTGTTTTGTTTTACGGCATATCAACCTCAGTGGATCATTTAATGCCGATAAAGTTTTGAAATAAATCAATTCTTAATGGATAATACAATTTTTTATAAATACATTTTTCTATTTAACCCATTGATGGGACCCTAACAGGTACTACCACTCCGGGTCAGAGTGGACCAAGGAGCAATGGTGATGAAGGGGTGCTCCACATTCCCCAAACCTCCAAAACTGGAACCTCACCATCAGATAGAGTTTAACGTCATTCCCAGGACATGTAGACCCGCAGCCACCGCCTTCTAGCACCCATATGATAAAAAGGGGTTGGGGCTTGCCATAAGGGCAATAGGGTTGGGAAAATCATATAGGTGCTAGGGCTTGACGTGACCAGCCGATTGATCGGAGGGGGCCTCTCCGACCGCCCGTCTAGCCCAAGATAGGGCCAAAGTGGAGAATTGCATGTCATTAACTGCTCATCCACCTGGGCTCTATCCTTAAGCATCACGGGTCGCCACCCACGGCCAACAGGTGGCCCCATTGGGGGAGTCTTACCCCTCTGCAGAAGTGCAGTCGGTGCATTCTAACGCCCCAGCCGACAGGGCGGAAGTACAAACGAGTCACCCATTCCCTGTCAGAATGTTCTATACATTTTTATAACTTAAGGTCTTAACTAGTTCTAAGGGTCACCTTCTTATTTTTTTGCCGATTGGTCATCTTCTTTTGAGTTGATTTCCCTCGGGCTTCTTTTGTGCTGGCTCGGGTTGTGGTTTGTCTGTGCTCACTACTCTTGTTTTTAATGATGAACGCAAGACTTAGTTTCTTTTTTCTAAAGACGTCTTGATTAAACACGAAAGCCCAAAAGGGTTCAACCGCCGCGGCGAGAAGATAGCTTACATGGGAACAGACGACCATTGCATCTGCTTCCATGTAAAATTCTGACCACTCTCAGTTCTCTTCATACGGTTTGCCTTTAGCCAATGAGAGATCACCGGCTAGGTCAGTGAAAGGTGAACTGCTGTCAATCACTTCTATAACGGTCATACTATGATTCAATGGTAACTTTCCATTTATGAATACTGTTATTTAAATTTTACAACACTACAGTACATAATTTCTTTTGGGTTGATTTTCTTAGTCTCTTCCTCTGATTGATACAGGCTTCTATTGTGCTGACTCCGGTTATGGTTTGTCTGTATTCATTTTCTTTGTTTTTGAATAATGAACACAAGACTTACATTTTTCTCAGATGTCTTTATTACCCGAAAGCCCAAAAGGGTTCAACCACGTGGTGAGAAGATGGATTACTTGGGAACAGACGACCATTGCATCTGCTTCTATGTCAAATTCTGACCACTCTAACTCAGTTCTCTTCATACGGTTTGTCTTTAGCCAATGACAGATCACCGACTAGGTCAGTGAAAGGTGAAATGCTGTCAATCACTTCTATAACGGCCATGCTATGATTCAATGGCAACTTTCCATTTGCGAATATCGTTATTTAAACTAGCAATCTTATATGCACCCTCCAGCTGCAAGTATTTAATTTTAATGTAATAAGATATTATATTAAATTAGAAAGGCTAATGAAACTAAATAAAAATGAAGATAAAAAGATTTTAAACAGAGGAGGTATAATCGTAAAATAGAACAACTGAAACTTACTCTTCCATCACTCCTGTCTTTCATTGCTAAATTTTCCTAATTTAACTATTTAGTTAAAAAGTAAGTAAAGAATAAGATTACAGTTATTTCTTCTTGCTAATGGATTTCTTTTAAGATTTATCCCCGAGAATTTTGTTCATGTTCATTAAGGTAAAACCAAACAATTAGAAATCAATAATACTAAGCACATATTTATTAAAATCAAATTTTCACTCTGTAAACCGCTATTTTGTTGTATATATAAATACAATTGCATGTTATTAGTATGTAGATATGGTCGACAGTCTTAATTATGTAAAACAATTTTATTAATAATTGAGGTTTAGATAAAATAAAATCATGGAGAATGTGACATGAATAACTAAGAGAATTGTGACTCGGACAGTGATATAGTTTCGGTTACAGACAGACAAACAAACACACAATCTCCATTATGATAAGATTTAATAACATTCTAGTACATAATTCGTAGACAACTCACGAATTATGTAACAAGAAGACCAAAATAAATGTAAAAATAAGTCACATAAGATCTTGGGGTTAATTCCATGTCAAATCATCCAGAAAAAAGTAAAATTGTCACCCCCTTTCAATTTTCTGAGCAAAATCAAACTATCTTTTTGATACAAATAATGTTCAATATATGTGAAATAATAATAGAATGTTTTTGTCGTAGACACAGTGCCACATCGGGATATTGATTTTGCTATAAAAAAAATCAGAAATCATCAATAACTTAAAATTGGTTGACTTTAAGAATTTTATAGCATTTTTTGATTCCTCGGGCAAAAATGCTTTCATGAACCAATTTTTAGGATAAGGGAAGCTCTAGAACTCATTTTAAAGACAATAATAGGTTACAAAAAGTCGCCATTTTTGCCACCCCACTCAAATTTGGAGAGCTAAAAATACGCCAATCTTTTGCAATTGTAAGCTCAAATTTTGAGGATTGTCTAACTTTATCATAATTCATTCTTAGAAAAAAATTCAGAAAAATTGAAGGGGGTGGGGGATATGGCCTGGGTGATTTGAGATGGAATTACCCATTGACCGGACACATTCCTTTCTGGTTGCTCATAACGTGAAACCAGGGTGGGTTCTCCATTCCATCGCTGATTTTCATATTCTTCACAATAACATTAAAACAGGTTATTGAAGACTTTAATGATGAGAATTATGTATACATCCGCCTTCTGTCGAGCAATGGTTATCGTCGTATCAGATGAACACCGTTACCCTAATTAAAATCCTGGACGAGGCTGGTAGCATTTCACATAGCGTTAATACACTTGCAACTATTCTTTCTCCAGTTATGGGTAAATAATAGTGCAGACTCTTTAATCTTGATACGACAACCGGTCTGAATTCAAACCTGTTAACCTTCACTTAAAAATAGACCTTGTGTCACATCCTGGTCGTGAGGGGGGGGGGCTAGTAAATACATACATCCGCATTCACACAAATGATAACTTGTTTAATCTGAAACCACGATTGGTCAAAGAGAAATTCTATTCATTTATGACGTAACTCTCGCCACCCACACAAAGTCAGCCCAAAACATTTTGTTTTCCAATGGTTGCATTACTTTTACTAGCACCCCCCAAACACCCTCCTGGCAGTGTAAAAATTAATTAAGATATTGCCTGAAGGGGTGAGAGTTAAAAAATTCAGTGTCAGAGGGTTTGTATCATAAATGATTAAAATCATCAAATTTATTAAATAAAACAATTTGAAATGGAAACTTAGTTCTGTCCCCCCCCCCAAATAAAATGTTGCGTGCATCTATTAAATTTTAATTAAATAATTATTTTGAATATTTTACGCATAAATTCTACACAAAATCGTAGATATTTCGTTATTTATAAACTTTTTAGTTAACTTATTATTACTGGGGTCGATTTAGCTCAGTCGGTAGAGTGTTCGGCTAGGAATCTCAAGGTTCTTGGTTCGATACTAGCCCCCGCCAACTCAGCGTATGAATAGCACAGGGATCTGTGCGGTAAAGTAAGGAGCTGATGGTAGGTGTGGCGCTCCACCTCAGATGTAAAAACAACCTCCTTGATCTAACGCTAGTGAAAAGGGGATAGACTCCCTAGCTCTCTGGCTGATACCGACATTAGGCCGCCCTGACGACGATTATTACTGACAAAAGGGTGAGAGTAAAAAATAATTTAAAAGAATAAATGAATATATAATACTGGACATATATTTATTAAAACTTGTTTTAAAAAAATATGTGGGTCTTTTAATGTTGCATACTCAAATTCCATGCATTAAGGATTTTTTATATAAATCAAATATTCATTGATAAACTTACAGAATTCCTGAGGATTTGTGACATAAGCAGTGGCGTAGTTTCGGTAACAGACAGAGAGACAACGAATCCCCATTATTAACACATATTTTGAGAAAAACTATCCCTCCACCAGCCTTATATCTGAAGAAATATCACACCATCTATCTCTATAAACCATAGACAACTGAAAAGAGTTCATTAGTTTTTGTCGCTAGGGTGTATAACATTTTTGTTGACAAGATAGAGAAAGCAGCGGTCAATAAGCGACTAAAGCCTTTGATAAACGGTACACGTGTGTCTAGAAAAAATAAGAGGTTTTTGAAAGATAAATTTATAAATATACATCGTGCTGTCGACCGTTCTACAAAGTACCGAATTCTGAACCCTCTACTGTCTTTTTGAACGTTTCTATCAGTACTACTTCTACACTAGAGAGAAAGCAACAGGCAATAAACTGGCCGAAGATACTAAATCCTTTAATAGACGATACAAACGAATCTAAAAAATAAGTTTTTAAAAAGATACAAAATTCATAATATACATCGTGCTGTCTGAAAAAATATCACACCATCTACCTCCATCGGCCATAGAGAACTAAAAAGAGTCCAAGAGTGTATGTGCCTAGAGCGTATGATATTGCAAGATTCAAAGGGATATATACTTGAAGATACAAACTCCGACAAAGGTTGATAGACAAAACATTTAATATTAATACAGCACATAGATAAACAGGGTACATAATACATAGGTGTACATAAACATACATACAAAAGTAAAAGGGAAAAACATAAAAGTACAGACATGAGACTAAGAATAGTCCATGCTGTATAAATCACTTACAGTGATTAGTCCGGCGTTGAGGACCGAAACCCCAGCGAGGAGTGGGTAGACCAGAGTCTGTCTCGTAGGTCGAGCAACAGGGAAAGAGAGAGAGACGTTCAAACCAGCCGCTTAAATATAACAGGCCCCTAGCGTGAACCAGCAAACTAAACGGGCAGACAACTCTCCAGGCAAAATACGAAAGTAACGCCACACTATTGTTGTTGTCAGGATAGAGATAGCATCAGGCAATTTGGTTTGTTTGTTTTGTTTTACGGCACATCAACCACGGTGGGTCATTTAATGCCAGCAAAGTTTTGAAAGATTCGTAGTGATAGTGAGTAAAAAAAAAAAAATTTTTAACTCAATTTTTTTAATAAAAAAATTCTCTATGTAACCCATAGATGGGCCCCTAACAGGTACTACCACTCTGGATCAGTGTGAACCTGAAAGAAATGGTGATGAAGGGGTGCTCCACATTCCTCAGACCTCCAGAATTGGAACCTCACCATCAGATAGAGTTTAATGTCATTCCCAGAACATGAAGACCCTCAACTACCACCTTCTAGCACATATATGATAAAAATGGTTGGGGATTGCCATAAAGGCAATAGGGTCGGCAATCAGTGCTAGGGCTTGACATGACCAGTCGATTGATCGGAAGGAGCCTCACCGACCGCCCGTCTAGCCTAAGTAAGGGCCAAAGTGGAGCATCAGGCATTAAACTGTTCGAACTAAAACCTTTGATAGACGGTACACACGTGTCTGAAAATATAAGAGTTTTTAGAAAGATATAAATTTCATTATATACACTAGCAAATATATGCACCCTCTGGGTGCAAGTATTTAAGTTTTAATGTAATAAAATATTGTATTTAATTAGAAAGGCTAATGAAACTAAATAAGAATACAGATAAAAAAGATTTGAAACAGAGGGGGGTATAATAAAAGATTTGAAACAGAGGGGGGTATAATAAAAAATGGAACAACTGAAACTTACTCTTCAATCACTCTCGTCTTTCATTGTTATTTTTTCTAATTTAAGTATTTAGTTATAAGAGGAAGTAAAGAATAAAATGACAGTTATTTTATCTTGTTAATGGATTTTATTTAAGATACATTGAAGAGATTTTTGCTTATATTCATTAAAATAAAACCAAACAGTTAGAAATCAATGATACTAAGCACATATTTATCAAATTCGATTTTTTTATATTAATATGCAAATTAGCCTTCCCGTTCACACTGTATACCGCTATTTTGTTGTATATATAAATATAATTGCATGTTGTCAGTATGTAGACATGGTTAACAGTATTAATAATGTAAGACAATTTTATTAATAATTGAGGTTTAGATAAAAATAAAATCAGGGAGAATGTGATGTCAATAACTAAGAGAATTGTGACTTGAGTAGGAATATAGTTTCGGTTACAGACAGAAAAACACACAATCTCCATTATAATAAGATAGTGTTTTCTACACTGTACCAAATTCTGAGCCATGTATTTCCATTTGGGTGTTTCTATCAATACTACTTCTGCATTACTATCAATGGGTACTGGAGTAACTTTATTGCAAATTCCGGTGTCTTCAAAATCGTAAAATTCATAAGCTTAGAAGTTATGAGTTCTCAACCCACGACTCGTGAGATACATTTGGCTCACAAGCCCAAATCAAGCAACCATTCACCCAAGTTTCATATTTTTCTCTTGTTTTATTTGATGTTGACTGTGAAGAAGTATCATTACAACTGCTGATGGAACTCATTGATTTTCAGTGTCCAAAAGATTTGAATTCTAAGTTTCTTGTTTACCATATCTTCGATTTCCTATAAAAGTCATCTGAACGATTCCCCAACCTCATCACCCACACTCAGCAAGTAGTAATTCTCACTTTGGCACTACATACCGCTATGAATAGTTATTCTCCAAAATGAATTACGCTTCACTTGCGACTGTCAGATGATCACTTGTCTGATGAACTCATCCTGTCAACCTTTTCATTTAACCCTATCCTGAGATATTTTTGTGTCAAATACTTAGTGATTATTGATTGAATGATTTTAACGGCATATCAAACCGTCTAGGGTTATTCTATGTACAGAGATTAGGGTATTGCGTTCATTGTACATTTATAATTACATTTTTTGTGTAGTTTTTTCTTTAGAGATTTTTTTTCGCACGCAGTTTTAGGATATTACGTATTCTAATACAAATTATGTGTCCATAGTGTTTGGTTTCAAGTATTTATATCTAATACCAACAATTATCTGGTTTCAACTAATTATTTCTATTTAATAGTAGTCATTTATTTGCGCTCAGTTACATGGTGTTAAGTAACTAATCATAATCCTTAATAAACAATTATAGCTTCAAGTAACTATTTTTAATACAATTGATTTACAGTTACATACAAACTATTCCTACCTAATAGAAATAATTTGCATACAATTGTAAGGTTTCAAGTATTCCTATTTAATTCTAATTATAATGAAGATTCTGTCTTTAATCGAAACTACGTCACTACTAATCTTTTTATATGCGTTCTTATTTAATTTCGTTTGTCTTTCTCATTTAATAATTTCATTACATTAAAACTTAAATACTTATGCCCAGAGGGCGCATATTCTTGCTAGAAATTATAATTTCATGTAATTATTTCTATTTGCAAATAACATTAGATATCTCATTAATGAATTAGGATTGTGAATTTATCTTGGATTTTTTCTGCCCTTTTAAGATTACGGCCTAGGACTCGCCATATTAAAGTTGTATGGTCGGTCGTACTGAAAAAGTTTGGGAACCTTGTTCTATAAGAGACTGGACATCTTGCGAGATGAGGATAAAAGGCCATCATTGACTTAAAGTTTTATTTTTTATGGGGGTTTGTTTATAAGTGCCTCGAAGTACCACAGAGGAAATTCAAGGCTTTCTTTGATACCTTCAGTTTTTGTAGCACTGAACAATACAAGTTGCTGACGAAGAACAATGGTAACTGATTGTCTTTTAAACCACTTCCCTTTTTTGAAGAACAAGAAGAAGAAAAAGAAAAATGAAAACAAGAAAGGCATGAAAGAAGAAGAAGAAGAAGAAGAAGAAGAAGAAGAAGAAGAAGAAGAAGAAGAAGAAGAAGAAGAAGATGTGTCGAGGAGAGAAACTTTTGGCGATACGGTTTCCATACTTCATACTGAAGAAAAACTAAACAAAACAACACATGGAAGATGACAAAAGGAAAGACGATGGAAAAAAAGGAAGAAAGAAAGAAAAAAAGAAGGGAAGAAAGTAAAAAAGAAAATAAAGGAGATAAAGGAGATAAAGAAAGAAAGAAAGAAAAAAGAACGAAGGAAGAAAAGAAGGAATGGAAAAAGAAGAAAGAGGGAAAAGAAAGAAAGAAGAGGGAAAGAAAAAGAAAGAAAGCAATGGAAAAAGAAAAAGAAAGAAAGAAAGAAAGAAAGAAAGAATACAAAAAGTAAATAAGTGGAAAGAAAGAATAAAAAAATAAGGGAAAATAAAGATAGAAAGAAAGAAAGAAAGAAAAGGAGGAAAAGAAAGAAAGATAATAAAGAAGATAAAGAAAGAATGTAGAAAGAAAGAAAGAAGAGAAAGAAAGAAGTAAAAAGAAAGAAAGAAGAAGAGAAAGAAAGAAGGAAAAAAGAAAGAAAGAAAGAAGAAGTAAAAGAAAAAAGAAAAAAATGAGTAAAAGAAAGAAACAAAGAAACAAGATAATAAGGGGGGAACAGAGAGAGAAAACAATTAAAAAAAGAATATGAGGGGGAAAAGAAAGAAAGAATGTAAAAAGAAATAAAGGGTAGAAAGAAAGAAAGAAAGAAAGAAAGAAAGAAAGAATAGATAAAGAAAATAAGTGGAAAGAAAAAACAGAAAAACAAATTAAGGGGAAAGAAAGATAGAAAGAAAATAAGAAAGAAAGAAAAATGAAAGAAGAAAGAAAAAAAAGTAAAAGATAGGAAGGAGGAAAAGAAAGAAAGAAAGAAAGAAAGAAGATTATAAAGGGGAATAGAAAGAAAAATGAATGGAAAAGAGGTCAAAATAAAGAAAGAATCTAAAAAAATATGGGGAAAAGAAAGAAAGAAAGAAAGAAAGAAAGAAAGAAAGAAAAAAAGAAAGAAGATTATAAAGGGGAATAGAAAGAAAAAATGAATGGAAAAGAGGTCAAAATAAAGAAAGAATCTAAAAAGAAAATATGGGAAAAGAAAGAAAGAAAGAAAGAAAGAAGAAAGAAAGAAGATTATAAAAGGGGAATAGAAAGAAAAAATGAATGGATAAAGAGGTCAAAATAAAGAAAGAATCTAGAAAATATGGGGAAAAGAAAGAAGAAAGAAAGAAAGAAAGAAAGAAAGAAGATTATAAAGGGGAATAGAAAGAAAAAATGAATGGAAAGAGGTCAAAATAAAGAAAGAATCTAAAAAAAAATATGGGGAAAAGAAAGAAAGAAAGAAAGAAAGAAGAAAGAAGATTATAAAGGGGAATAGAAAAAAAATGAATGGAAAAGAGGTCAAAATAAAGAAAGAATCTAAAAAGAAAATATGGTGAAAGAAAGAAAGAAAGAAAGAAAGAAAGAAAGAAAGAAGATTAAAAGGGGAATAGAAAGAAAAGAATGGAAAAGAGAAGAATATCAAATAAAGAAAGAATCTAAAAGAAAATATGGGGAAAAGAAAGAAAGAAAGAAGAAAGAAAGAAAGAAAGAAGATTATAAAGGAGAATAGAAAGAAAAAATGAATGGAAAAGAGGTATAATAAAGAAAGAATCTAAATGAAAATATGGGAAAAGAAAGAAAGAAAGAAGAAAGAAAGAAAGAAGATTATAAAGGGGAATAGAAAGAAAAAATGAAATGGAAAAGAGGTCAAAATAAAGAAAGAATCTAAAAAGAAAATATGGTGAAAAAGAAAGAAAGAAAGAAAGAAAGAAAGAAGAAAGAAGATTATAAAGGGGAATAGAAAGAAAAAAAGAATGGAAAGAGAAGAATATCAAATAAAGAAAGAATCTAAAAATATGGGGAAAAGAAAGAAAAGAAAGAAAGAAGAAAGAAAGAAGAAAGAAAGAGATTTAAAGGGGAATAGAAAGAAAAAAGAATGGAAAAGAGGTCAAAATAAAGAAAGAATCTAAAAAGAAAATATGGGGAAGAAAAAGAAAAGAAAGAAAGAAAGAAAGAAAGAAAGAAAGAAGCAAACAAAGAAACAAACAGAAAATTAATGAATGGAAAAAATAAGGCAGAGTTGAGATTAAAAAAGAAAAAAAAACTCTTATAAAGAATAAAAGAAAAAACTAGTGAAAATGAATAAAAATGAAAGCCAATTTATTCCCGCTATTGAAGTTGAACTGACCAAAAGTCGATTTCACCCAACACCCTATAACCCACACCCCATGGACAGAATCTAAATTTAGACATCTGTAAGAGTAGTTCAAGAGCCACTATATCGCCCTTATAAACTGTCCTACTTCTCTCTCTCTCTCTCTCTCTCTCTCTCTCTCTCTCTCTCTCTCTCTCTCTCTCTCTCTCTCTCTCTTACAAACATATACACACTCAACTCACATACACTCTCTCACACAATTTCTCTTAATTGTAAATGTATATGATTGAGAGACAGAGAGAGCGAGCAAACAAGAGAGAGAGAGAGAGAGAGAGAGAGAGAGAGAGAGAGAGAGAGAAACAAGCTGGCTCTTGAGTGATAAGCGATCTATTGAATGGTATAAAGGCATGAAAAATGAAATCGGTATGCCAAGTTCAAATCCAGGTCGAGGCTGTTTGTGTTTAATTAGTACTACGCCCTTATGAAAGATCTTTTCTACCATAACTAAGGATAAAATAGTAGGGCAGACTTAACCGTTTAAGTTGATAGGGAAACGAGTCTAAAAGAATCATCATTATCATCAAGTCGTCCTGACAGCACGGATTCCCTTGACTCTCTATCGCCATCCGTCCCTATAGGTAATCGTTCCTGTAAAGTCTTCAGCACGGCATCTAGTGTCCATACATGACTGTTATATATATGTTTTGCTAGTCAGCTAACACTGTTGTGTTCATGTGTATGTTTCCACTGGAGAACGTCACTTATGAGTTCGTCCTTACTTCACCAGCCGTGTCCAGTATGTTTTGTTCGTGTCATTTGGTTGATTTGTATGATAGGAAGTAAACGTTCGTATAGATGTTTTTGTAGGATGCTGTTTCCAGGATTTGTTCAATACATCACACAGCATCCCTGTGCAGTCCCCATCTAACTTTTTGTCCAAGAGATTCTATATGATCCAAGTGGTGCAGCCATACAGTAGTACTAATACGGCTACAGCTTGGGAGAATTCTCGTTTTATCTTATCAGAGAGATCAGATTTCCACATGATCGATAATATGTCAATAGCAGCCCATGTCTTTTCTATGGGTATATTGACGTCACTTTCTGTAGATTAGATAATGCTACCGAGGTATATGAACTTGTCTACTGCCATCTAAACATATATAAAGGGCAGTTGTGTGTATGTATGTGTGTGTATGTATGTCCGGCGGAAACTAGGAAAATACAATAATTAACGACAAAATAAATATATATACACATTAAATAACATCAGGGCTCGGTTTTTGTGCAAAAGTAATGAAGATTTTATTCATATTTGGGAAGATATCTAAAGATTAAAATTTGTATAACAACAGGAGGGAAAGTCATTAGCGCGTTATTTCATTTATTTATTTATTGTGGGGACATGTTTTTTTGTTTGTTTTTTTGTTGTTTTTTTGTTTTGTTTTGTTTTTTTGCTTTAATATTGATTGATTGAATTAATCGCCTCATTTATATCTTATTTATTAAAAAAACTGTAAATTATTGAATTAAAATTTCTTCTATTTTATATGTGATGTCATTCCCTTTCCCCAGGCGAAAAAAGTTATTGACGTCTCACCATGTCTTTTTTACGTGGGGATTTTTATGGGGCATCAAGTGAGGATCAAACTCACTATAAGTAATAATAGGTCTGCGAGACTAACTTTTTTATCACTCCTCTAGCCAGGCGACACCGGATATCCGCTTCTAGTATAGAAATGGCTCCATCTTGTTTAAAACACATGGACTCTGTTTTATCTGAGCTCTTGTTTCCTGCTCCTATGCTATACAGCAGAGATACGGCATGGGCAGGTGTATTTGCGAGAAGCGCTAGATCATCTGTGTAGTCTGCAGCTGTAATGCTTTCAACAGGATATCGTCCGCTAAAAAGTATGAAATCATTTTCCGTGATTAGTGTAATCGCCATCGTCCCGAATTAGAATGCGTGAGAGAACTAACAATCGAATTATTTTATATGATACTTTATTCTATTTATAGACATGTGCAGCTATGAAAACTGCAATTAAAGAATGGGTTTGCCAAAGGACATGGGAAAAATGTGCATACAGGTGCAAAGCAAGACATTTACAAAGAAACACATTTTATAAACATTCAGTGAAAATATAACAAAGGATAAATAAACCTCAAATGAAATTTTATCACTACGTGCGAATAAACTTAAAATCGACATGAAATGTTTACACCTATACAGGTTAAAAATTCTAACATTTAATCATTAAAACTTATTCCTTAACAAAATGTAATAATGTTTACATTACGACGGTTTCTAGGGTATTCAACTTATAACCATAAATATATAAATTATGTGTGTGATTTGGGAAGAAATAACTTAGAAATGCGATTATATTTATAATTTACTAGCAAAGTATGTGCCCGTACCCCTGGGCGCAAATATTTAAGTTTTAATGTAATAAATTATTATGTTAAATTAGAAAGACTAACAAAACTAAATAGGAACGAATATAAAAATATTACACTTATTTTAATGTTATTCTAATTCATTTCTATATAAAATTATATATAGGATTACTTTTAATACGTTTGAGAATAACATGATATTATAAGAAATCAGTAACAGCAAATAATTATTGATTAAAGCCAGTTTTGTTAAAATGATTATGCAAATTATTCCCACCATATACTATGTATATCTTTATTTCTTATAGATATATAACACATATAACACACCAGGATTTTAAATGCATTAATTATATGGCTAGTTTTGCGGTAAATCTAACTCAGCTAGACTTTGATAGCACCATCCTTAATAAATAAGATGCCAATTAAGATTAAATAAGGATAATTTCATATCCGTTGAGAATATAACTTAAATAACTAAGAAAATCGTGACGTCAGTAGTAATGTAGTTTCGGTTACATACAGACAGTTACATAATCTTCATTATAATAATATGAGAAATAATCAGTTTAATTTAATTAAATCGGTAGGTAGACCCCACCTACGCTTTAAAGGTGTCTGCGGGAGAGACATGAGGATATGCCACATTGACATAAACACATGGGAGGTAGACGCAGAAAATCGATCGGCCTGGCGGCTTAATGATAAGCAAGGTACAAAGAGGAGTGAGATGGAGAGAAGAGTAGCCTCCACAGCAAAGAGAGCCAGAAAAGAAAAAAAAAGACAAAACAGCAGCCCCGGCAAGCATCACAGATTGTGTGCAGTCAGTGCACCAAAGACTGTCACTCAATGATTGGCCTGCTCAGCCACTCAGCAGAAGTAGATTATCATTATTTTTTTTTATTTACTTATCTTTTTGGACACTACGC
The DNA here is from genome assembly GCA_023376005.1 of Doryteuthis pealeii. Classification (NCBI taxonomy): domain Eukaryota; kingdom Metazoa; phylum Mollusca; class Cephalopoda; order Myopsida; family Loliginidae; genus Doryteuthis; species Doryteuthis pealeii. The sequence continues at coordinate 111,116,118 of CM042141.1, read as the reverse complement.
CATCGTCCTTTGTTGACGGAATGGTGCCAACAACAACAATCAGTTTAAACTAAATTATACAATTTGAGAAATGTTAACATATTTTACTATTTTTCTTTGGCGATTTGGACTTATAGCCTCAGTATCGAAGTATACTGAGCGAGATGACGGATGACCTGACAGCTTCCAAGATCTATTCAAAAATGGCTTTAGACAATTCTCATCGAGTCTCTTGAGTAGGGACCAGAATTCCTGCGCCCTAGAATCAAAGAGCCAGCCAACTTTCAATCGTTTTTATACTTAATACTTTTTAGTGTACTTAAGGAACCTTTTTTTTTACAGTACTTTCTACTGTCTTGACCAGGGGTCGGCAACCCTCAGCCCGCGGGCCACATCCTGCCCTCAAGTGGTTTTCGTCCGGTCCGACAACTTAACAGCTGGACCTGACTATCTAATTAGTATCGAACAGTAAAACAGTAGTTCGATTCGTGTTAACCTATTAAAGACCAGAGGCAAAGATTTTTTATTTAAACCTTGAAGAGAAAACCCAGCTTTTTGGACAGAGCGGTTTGAGTCCGAGAAAATGTATTTGCATTATATTTAATACCATGGCCCTTCAATGAGACACTGCATAGCCAATTGGCCCTTCACCGAGACATTGCATAGCCAATTGGCCCCCTCTCTCCAAAAGGTTGCCAATCCCTGGTCTTAACGATGTAATGTTTCTCTGTTTTCTTAAAGCCATTATAAACTGTTTATGATACCAGAAACTATGGGGATGATTGTTTAACGAAATTGCCCTGAGTGTAACCGAGTCACCGATGGCCTCAGAAACAGTATGGGGTAGGTGAAACGAAGCTGCTGATTTTAAGAAACGACTATCTGGCGGCAGCTACAATTAGATCTAATGATTTTGTAGTACGTAATCTGGTCAGATCTGAATTCCAAGCCCCCCCTCTCTCTCTCTCTCTCTCTCTCTCTCTCTCTCTCTCTCTCTCTCTCTCTCACTCTATCTATCTATCTCAATGACTTTAATATTTATCTCTTTCTCTCTCAGCTCATCCCTCCTCTCTCTATATCTATCTATCTATCTATCTATCTCGATCCCTCTGTATTTTTTCCTCTCTCTAAACCCGCATATTCTTTTCTTTTACCCCCTCCCCACGCACACTTTCTCATTCTCCCTCTCTCTTTCTCTACCTCTCTGCTTCTCTCTCTAACAATATTCTTTATCTCTCTCCACCCACTTTCTCTCACTTTATCTCTTTCCCTCTCTGCTCATCCCCCTCTCTCTCTCTCTCTCTCTCACACACACAACACACTCTCTCTCTCCCTCTCTCTCTCTCTCTCCTCTCTCTCCCCCTCTCTTCTCTCTCTCTCTCTGTCAATAACCTTAATACTCATCTCTTTCCTTTTCGCCTCTCACCTCACTCTCTTTCAAAAATTTTAGTATTTATCTCTTTCTAATCTCTCACAGATACCCCATCTCTCTTTCGCTCTCCCCCCTTTCTTTGAATATATTCTTTACCTCCCTCATCTCTCTCCACATCTTCTCTCTCTCTCTCTCTCCTCTCTCTCTCTCTCTCTTCTATATATATATATATATATATATATATACATATATATGTATATATGTATATATATATATGTGTGTGTATGTGTGTGAGTGTGTGTGTGTGTGTGTGTGAGTGTGTATGGTGGCCTTAAG
>CM042141.1:111086931-111106931 GCA_023376005.1 Doryteuthis pealeii | reverse complement strand
CTACAAACTTATCATAGCCCACTGTATTTATAAGTAAACTAGAAGCGGCTACTCGGCGTCGCTTGGGTAGAGAGTGGGGGTCAAAAAGGTTAGTCGCGCAAATCCATTATTACTGAATCACAAGGTGGATTCTCGCAGGATGCCCCATTAATACCCCTATTTAAAAATACTTTGTTTTGATCCGGTCTGGTGGAGCGTCAGAAAATAAAATGAATAAATAAATAAGAGCATGTGGGGATTTAAATAAAATTAAAGTAAATCAAAATTAAATAAATAAATAAAAAGTTCTGAGCGTCTGGACTCTAGCGTCCAGAGTTAACGGTCTGATGAATAAAGTCTCCATCTATACTTCGAAACAGTTGTGTCTTTTTATTTCTCTTTATCTCTTCATTTCTTATTCCCCATAAGCACAGACACTATGAAGAAAATTAATGTCTGCTATTTAGAATATCAAATGCAAAAAAGAAAAGAAATCCACGTTGTTACTGTTTAAGTTTTATTTTTTAATTATCTTCATAAATATAAATCAAATCTTCATTATTTTTGCTCGAAAAGCAAGATCTGGTGATAGTGAATGTGCATATATATTTACTTAGTCGTTAATTGTTTTATTTTCGTAGTTTCCTCTGGACATACATACATATACACATACACACTGTTGGTATTATCTTCCCTTTACCTGGAAGAGTTATCTTCCCGCTGGGTTTCCGTGCCGACCACCAGGGAGGTCTGGTATTTAAGCGCGAAGTTCAAACTCTTCTGCCTCTTTTGTGCTTCTTCGTGAACCAACTCACATGGGATAGACACTGTCTACCCCTTTCTCGGTGGGGGTTTCTGCCCCTCATCATTAGTAAGTGAATTTTACTGCATGGACTATCCTTAGTCCTATATCTTTACTGTTGTGTACATTCTTATTGTACCTGTATGCCTTAATGTATGTTCAGGTGCATGTATTTTATTGTATCTGTATTTTATGTCTTATTTCTGTGTTGTCTAATATATAAAATGTTATGTCCAACACAGCGTGTCGGAGTTTGTTGTTTCTATAATAACATTGAATCTTACAATACCAACCACCCTTTATACATCTATAGATATCGGTGATGGTTATAAGTATTTCTAAGTTAGGATTACATAGACACATAATCAATGGTGCTTGGTTACTCAGTACCAAGTGTTTGGTTACTTATTGCTTGTTTGGTCCCATTTGGTGCTGTTTGTGTATCTACACTATCCTCACTTATTTTTCACCTTTAGACCCCATTTGTTAAATTTTAATTTTTAATCTGTAACGTTACTTTATTATTTTATATTTTAACTTTTATATTATTTATTGAGTAATATACCACTACCTCTTACTGTATTCAATTTTGTTCTAGTTTACTCTATATCATTCAAATAGTCTTAAAGTTAAATTCTTATCTTATATTAATCTTAAGTTTATTCTTTATCCTTAGTTTATTCTACCTCCCACCCCTTATTTGCTTCTTATTTTAATTTCATTTTTATTAGATTTTTATTTTTTATTTTTATTTTATTTTATTAATTTTAATTATTATGTTTTATTCCTTTACTTTATTGTTATTGTTATCATTATATTACTTTTATTTTTATTTCTTTACTTTTATTTCTATATTATTTATCTATATCTATTATTTATTCTATAATATATATCTTTATTTGTCTCTTTCTTTTCCTTCCTCTTCTTATTTTTAGCCTTTAAATTCTGCTCATTTTGTATATACACTCTTACAACTATTTCCCCAAGGAATCTGCCCCCATCTAAGCCACATCTCAACCAAAAACATAGACCTCCCCGCCCCATCCAAAGAAACTAACCCTACCCATTCCAAAATAAGACACCAACCCTCCCTCCCCTAAATTGATAGATATAAAAGAGATGTTACTTTGGGAAATTCTCAGTAAGAGTCATGTTCTTGTGATTACCTGAAGATGCCGAATTAATACGGTTGAAATAAATTATTGTAATGACACAAGTTTAGAGTTTTTCTTCATTTACTAAATTTCTTGCTCTGTCCTTTTACTCACTGGTATTAGGCACATTGAGCTCTCTACCTGCATCAGCTTGGTTAAACTATATATATATATATATATATATATATATATATATATATATATATATATATATATATAGTGTTTCACTAGTGTTTCACTGTGTCTGCTGAAGTCCCGGTTTCGATTTCTGTCGGAGGGAAATCGTTAGTATATACCGCTGATGAGACTTAATAAAGTCGAAACAGTCTGTACGGTATTCTACACACCGAGCCATCCTTTGCCGGGATTACACTTGTCAAGTTCATTTTCTATAAGAAAAAGTATCGAATTTTATGCGATACATGCGTTGTAAGTGCCTTCAAGTAAAAATTTTATATATATATATATATATATATATATATATATATATATATATATGATAGCCTCTCCCGTTGATTTCGACGTATGAGTGTTCATGCAATGAACATCCACACTGTGATTTGTTTATAGTGGTGAAGGCTTGTGTTCGACCATCCACACTTTTGGCACAGTCGATAGGAAAGAATTGGTGCATCAAGGGTTGCCACAAACCCAATCAACGACCGACCTCAGGAATTTTGAATTCAGAGATATCCCTCTCCTAGACTGGTTACCTACCAAGGCTTAAGAGCCCAGTCGGCCCTACTATTTAACCCATAGCTGGGGGAGAATATTTGGATTTATACCTTTCCCAAGGCTATTAGCGCTATGTGAAATGCCAACAGCTTCGTCTTCGTCGTCTAGTCCATTTTCCACAACTCTAACCATTAGCCCACGCGCCTCCACACACACACACACACACACACACACACACACACACATATATATATATAACCAAGCAAATACATATACACAACAATAAAAACAACTTTACTACACAAATATGTAAACCACAAAACAAAATATACAAATTATATAATATTAAATATAGAACAGTCCAAGATACATACATACATACATACATACATATATTACATACATAGGAACTGACTGGAGTAGATAGATAGATAGATAGATAGATAGATAAAAATGAAAAAATAAGATAGATAAATATGAAGAATAGATAGATAAGATAGATAGATAGATAGATAAAAATGAAAAAATAAGATAGATAAATATGTACAGAATAAGATAGATAGATAGATAGATAGATAGATAGATAATAGATAAAAATGAAAAGAATAAGACAGATAGATATGTACAGAATAAGATAGATAGATAGATAGATAGATAGATAGATAGATAAAAATGAAAAAATAAGATAGATAGATATGTACAGAATAAGATAGATAGATAGATAGATAGATAGATAGATAGATAGATAGATAGAATAGATAATAGATATAGATAATAAAAATGAAAAGAATAAGATAGATAAATATGTACAGAATAAGATAGATAGATAGATAAAAATGAAAAGAAAAGATAGATAATATGTACAGAATAAGATAGATAGATAGATAGATAGATAAAATGAAAAGAATAAGATAGATAGATATGTACAGAATAAGATAGATAGATAGATAGATAGATAAGATAGATAGATAGATAGATAGATATAGATAGATAGATAGATAGATAGATAGATAATAGATAGATAGATAGATAATAGATAGATAGATGAAAAGAATAAGATAGATACAGAATAAGATAGATAATAGATAGATAGATAGATAATAGATAGATGAAAAGATAAGATAGATAGATATGTACAGAATAAGATAGATAGATAGATAGATAGATAGATAAAAATGAAAAGAATAAGATAGATAGATATGTACAGAATAAGATAGATAGATAGATAGATAGATAGATAAAAATGAAAGAATAAGATAGATAGATATGTACAGAATAAGATAGATAGATAGATAGATAATAGATAGATAGATAGATAGAAAAGAATAGAGATAGATAGATAGATGATACAGAATAATATAATAGATAGATAGATAGATAGATAAAAATGAAAAGAATAAGATAGATAGATAGTATAGATAGATAATAGATAGATAGATAGATATAGATAGATAATAGATAGATAGATAGATAATAGATAAAAATGAAAAGAATAAGATAGATAGATATGTACAGAATAAGATAGATAGATAGATAGAATAGATAGATAGATAGAATAAGATAGATAGATAGATAGATAGATAGATAGATAGATAGATAGATAGATAAGATAGATAGATAGATAGATAGATAGAAATGAAAAGAATAAGATAGATAGATATGTACAGAATAAGATAGATAGATAGATAGATAGATAGATAAAAATGAAAAGAATAAGATAGATAGATATGTACAGAATAAGATAGATAGATAGATAGATAGATAAAAATGAAAAGAATAAGATAGATAGATATGTACAGAATAAGATAGATAATAGATAGATAGATAGATAGATAGATAGATAGATAGATAGATAGATAATAGATAGAAAAAATGAAAAGAATAAGATAGATAGATATGTACAGAATAAGATAGATAGATAGATAGATAGATAGATAGATAAAAAAATGAAAAGAATAAGATAGATAGATATGTACAGAATAAGATAGATAGATAGATAGATAGATAGATAGATAAAAATGAAAAGAATAAGATAGATAGATATGTACAGATAAGATAGATAGATAGATAGATATAGATAAAGAATAAGATAGATAGATAGATAAGAAAAGAATAAGATAGATAGATATGACAGAATAAGATAGATAGATAGATAGATAGAAAAGAATAAGATAGATAGATATGATACAGATAGATAGATAGATAGATAGATAGATAGATAAAAATGAAAAGAATAAGATAGATAGATATGTACAGAATAAGATAGATAGATAGATAGATAGATAGATAGATAGAATAAGATAGATAGATATGTACAGAATAAGATAGATAGATAGATAGATAGATAAAATGAAAAGAATAAGATAGATAGATATGTACAGAATAAGATAGATAGATAGATAGACAGATAGATAAGATAGATAGATAGTACAGAATAAGATAGATAGATAGATAGATAGATAGATACACAGATAGATAGATAGATAGATAGATACAGAATAAGATAGATAGATAGATATATAGATAGACACATATGAAAAAACAGAGATAGATAGATATAAACACATTGAAATAGATAGATAGATTCATAGATCCATATATAGATAGATATGAACAAACACAGAGGGATATATAGTTAAATAGATTGATAAATATGAACAGACTGAGATAGATAGATAGATAGATAGATAGATAGATAGACAGATAGACATAAACACACTGAAATAGATAGACAGATAGATTGCTATACCATTTAAAAAAATGGGATAGATAGATAGATGCTCACAGACATACTGGGATATATGCATATGTGTATGTGTATATGTATATATGGGTGTATGTGTATATATATGTATATATATATATATATATATATATATATATATATGTATGTGTGCATGTATATGTATATATATATATATATAGAGAGATAGATATCAACTTACTAAAACAGATAGACAGATAGATAGATAGATAGATATCAATTGAATGAAATAGATATATAGATATGAACAGACTGAAATAGATAGATAGATAGATAGATATAAACAGACTGAGATAGATGGATAGATAGATAGTTATAAACAAAGTAAGATAGATAGATAAATAGATAGAAAGATAGTTATGAATAGACTTAAATTTAATTCTTAATTCAAAATTCAACTCTTAAGTATGTATATATATGTACACATATACACACCGAATACAACCATATACATACGCACACACACACACACACACACACAACACACACACACACACACACAAAAGTAAACATAGGCACATATACGTAGGCACACACATACACACACCCAAAAAGTATAAATTTAAGTAGAAAAACATAGAATGTCTTCGGAACAAAAAACAAATTACAAAACACACACACACCTGATATATCAAATGAACATCTGATGAACTTTATCAAGACAACCCAAATACAAAAGTAATAAAAATAAAAAAAAGTTATAAAAAAAAAGCTATAAAAATTCAGTTAATGACTTTATTGGTAAACCACCCAAAAAACAAAAACACCTGTTTAAAAGACTAATGTTAAAAATGAAATTCCATTCCACTCCCATAAAAAGAGAAAGAGGAGGTGAAATACTCATGTGTATGTATATATACACACATGCATGTAAGAATTCATTTTCATATTATCAATCAAAGCCTGAAGAAGATACCAGAAGATCTGAAACACGTGTTGCACTTGTAAAACAAAAAGAATTAAAAAAATTTTTCTGAGAACAAAATACATTTTGCGGACCTTCCTTTTTTATAAAATATTGAATTTTCTCCCGTTGGAACCAGAACAACACTTTTATATATATATATATATATATATATATATATATATATATATATATATATATATATATATATATATATTGGAGGATATGTGCTTTTTTAGGTCTCATCAGCAAGGTTATAGACGGAGCAGTCTCCCATGTCTAAAACCTTGCTGATGTGACCTAATAGGTCGAAATGTACATACAGGGATTGACATATTCTCGATTTGTTTATCCTTATTTGAACATATATGCCCGCCTAAATTGATTAATTATTAACTAATTAATTTTCAAAAAAATTAGTTATGACTTCAATTAAGCACATATCCTCCAAATATATATATATATATATATATAAATATAACATTTTGAAAAAACATATGATGTTTGTTATGTGATTGCTGACAGGCCTGTTTCGACCGAAACGATAAGTTGGTCTTCATCAAAGAGCGACATAGACGAGAAGAAAATATCCGTTAAAAAGACTGTTTACAAAACGAACGCTGATATCAAACACTGAAAATTTTTTGAAAATGCATGTTCTGTTTTAAAAACAAAAATAAAATAAATTTTATTTTTAATTAAAAATCAGAAGCATTATAGTTCATGGTAAAACCATGAACTATAATGCTTCTGATTTTTAATTAAAAATAAAATTTATTTTTGTAAACAGTCTTTTTAACGGATATTTTCTTCTCGTCTATGTCGCTCTTTGATGAAGACCAACTTATCGTTTCGGTCGAAACAGGCCTGTCAGCAATCACATAACAAACATCATATGTTTTTTCAAAATGTTATATTTCATACTGTCGGATTAATTTCCATATATTTTTCATATATATATATATGTGTGTGTGTGTGTGTGTGTGTGTGTGTGTGTGTGTGTGTGTGTGTGTGTGTGTGTGTTTACAAGGACAAGGGTTTAACAGAATAATTTACAACCCCATGTTGATACATTGTTACTAAGACAGATTTTAGGATAGCACATCTGTTAATCCTGGCATCGCCACTCCTTCATATTACGATGCCAGATAATCCGGAGATGATAGCAGAACATATCTGTAACATGCACCAAATACCATTTCCCAACAAGTGATGTCATAACGAACGTACTCGAAGACGCCAAATAATAGGAAAATTACAAACCACCAGTGGAAAAAGACTAAGATCCAACTAGCCACCAAGACGTCAACTAAAAAACAGATATTAGTAGTCATTAATTTAAAGAAAAATCACTACTTTAGGCCAATCCCTTTGACCCTGTTTCTCTTTTATTTTCATAATATACACCCCTTTACCTAGCAACATGCCATCTCCATGTATAATAGGGTAGGTCGATTTTTCACTTTGATACTATTTCCTCAAACAATCGTGCAAGTAAAAGATCTAATTTTTCTATTAGTATTCAGTATACTCTAGGGACTAGCAAAAAAAACGGATACTACGAGTTTCAAAAGCGAATTAAGAATAATTAAATCTATTATTTAAGGTTAAACTTTGTCTAAATCGATAAGTAGTAACATAATAACCATCATTTAAAAAGAAAAATATCATTACATATGCAGTTTATTTTTAAAAGATTTAAAACTATTTGTGTTGGTCAATTTTGTTCGCCAACATCATTTTGGCTGTTTTTCAATGGTTTTAGGCGCTTGTTTACAATTTTAACGTAACATTTGGGATGGAAAAAAATTTTACCAAAAATCAGGTAATTATCCTATTTTAATGAAATTTTCAGTATTGATTTAACAATTAATGAATTTTATAATGCATTAGTTATTTTATTTCAAAACTTTAATTTAGTATTTTTGCTATAAAAAATTAATATATAAAATTCATTTAAAATATGAAAATCCTGGTGTTAAGTTTAAAATGTTATATTTTTAGATTCTAAAAATAAATATCTACTTAATGCAAACCTTATTTTTTTAGACGAAAGTAATAAGTTTTGAAGAAAAACTCGATTGAAAATGTACCCCCTCCCCTTTTTAAGAAGAAAAACACCGATGTATATTTTTTTCTTTTATAGAATAATAGCCAATTAAATAATTATCGAAATGAGTAAAAAAGATCCCCAAAATATTAATTATTTATTATTTTTTTACATTTTACTTTTCGATTTTCCGTACTTATTTTCTCATAGAAGCGCTACCGTAAAATTTTTTTTTGTTTTTATACCTAACTTCGGTCTTTTATCTCATTATTTATACTGTAATTAGTATCAGTCAAGGACCAACTCGAAACAATTTTACGCCCCCAGCATAAGGGGGGTCAAAATTAACTGACCTGAAAAAAATGAGAAAGTTTTGAAATAAAATAAATAATGCATTATAAAGATCATTTATTGACACATAAACACAATAAAAATGTCATTAAAATCCGATAATTTCCTGATTTTTGGTAAATTATTTTCTGTAGGGGGGCTAAAGTCATTTTGTCAAAAACGAATTTTAGGCTCCGTTTGCCAGTCCCTAGTATACTCACACACAACTTTCGCATAGATGGACAATTTGATATTTTAAAAAAGTAAAAAATCGACAGAGACTATCAATCTATTTATCTTAGTCTTTTCATATTTATCTATCACAATATGTTGTCATCAATATCTATCTATCTATCTATCTATCTATCTATCTCTTTTTTATTAGCTTGTTTGTTTGTTTTTTTTTGTTTGATTGATTGTTTGAAGTATGCCTTTTTTTTTGTATTCGTTTTTTTTTTTTTCAGCGTCTCCCTTTACGGATATCCAGTGTTCCATTCAAGTAACGCCATGATTGAATTAGCTATCACAATTACTGACTACTTTGTTTTCGAAAAATATATTTACAAATATTATGTATTAATTCGCAAAAAAAAAAAAAACTCCAGGCGGTGTAAAAATGTATTTTTAAAAGATATTGCCTGAGTGGGATGGAATTAAAAATTCAATGTCAGAGGTTTTTAATCATAAGTAAGTAAAATCAACAATTAAAAAAAAAAACAATTTGAAATGAAACTTAGTTCTGTCCCCCTGAAATAATTTTTTGTGCACATCTATTAGTTATTAACTAAAGAATTATTTTTAATATCATATACATGAATTTTTCACAAAATCGTAAGTATCTATTTATTTGTCAGCTTTTAGTTAACTTCTTGTTACCGAAAAAACAGCGAGAGTAAAAAATATTTTTTTTAGATTTGTTACAAATTTCACAGATAATTTTTCCATCTTAAGTAATACAATTCTTTAATTAATTTCGCTGTTTATATAATTTATTAATTCAAATAATATGTAGTTTATTTATTACAATGGAAAGGATTCAATCGTTGAATTATAAGGAACAGCTTTTATTTATTTTATCAATATTAATTGTTGTTTATTCTATGTATTGACGATTTTGATAATTAAGTAAGTAGTGGCGTAGTTTTGGTTACTGACAAATATAGACCGAATTTCCATTATTAATAGATGTTTTACACACTGTAACCAGCTTCTTAAAAGACGAAAATCATTGGTTTTAAATACGAGCTTTTCAAAATCTTTACTTGATGCACTTTTTGTAAACAAAATTAAATTTCCATTCACCCCTAAACACATTAATTGAATATTAAATTACAATGAATAACTAATTTAGCAATTTTTTTTTTTTTTTAAATATAATCTACACTAGAAACGAAGTAGCAAACTATAAATGCAAACGGTCCTTTAATCCCTGGATCATTTTTCATGAGAAGTTCGGGTTTGGTGGGCGCTGAGGAGATCACGAATTATAGGTTGACGCCGAAAACATTTAAATATGAATGGGTATGTGGCCATCCCACCCAACCAGGTATTCTGCTAGGTGGATGATATATGGCAACTAGTCGACATGATACAGCGATTTTTGTTCCCCTGTTATTAAGGGATTTATAAATATAAACTAATAAATTCACCCCTTGTGAACTCCTATGCTTTTTATTCACGCTGCTAAAATTGTATCCTTCCCCAAAGCTCATCTATGTCAGTTTTTAACAACCTTTTTTTATTTTTTTTATTGTAGCCCTCTTTAACCGAATGCGAATGCTTTGTGCCCCCCCCCCTGCCAACTAGAGTTTTTATCCCCCCTCTTCCATCACGCTCCGTCAATGTTTTATAAATAAAACCCATTCATCATAAAATTAATTCTTTAATGCTAAAAATTGAATTACACTTGGATGATTCCCTTTAGTATTGCCGTGTACATTGTACACGGCAAGACTGTACATACCTATAATTCTTTTTCTTTTTTTCTTTTTTTTGTAATTCAAATATTTAGCAACCTTAAGAAAATTAAGGAATATATGCCCAATGAAAGATTTATTAGCAAACAAGTGAATTATTAAATGTGTCCCTTACAGAAAATAATCAATTACAAAAATAAAAGGAAGAATGAAAAGTTGGTAAAAAAATATCTTCATTTAAAAAATAAATTAGTTTTAAATTCTTAGAAATTGACAACTAAAAGCGGCTACTTTGCATAGATTAATGTTTAGTTTAATATTTAACATTTATTTTAACTATTTTAATTTAATTTCGTATTTTTGTTTTAACTATTTTATTTTTAATTAAATATAATATCTTTTATTATATATTTAATATTTTTATTTTAACTATTTTAATTTAGTTTAACATCTTATTCATTTTTAATTAAGTATTGTATTATTAATTCATTTAGTATTTTTATTTTACCTATTTTAATTTTATTTTAATTTTCTTTTAAATGATGATTATTAAAGATACTACTACTAAATTTTCTGTGGCTCCCTCTTGGCTGTCCGTGGTCCCCCATTTTTCAAATTTTACCTTGTGCTCCCCAAAAAACTCTTATGGTTCCTAAAGGAGGTCATATGGCCCCCGTTGAGAAACCCTGGTTTATTTAGCAGCCCCGGGGCGAGGTAGGAGAAGAAAAAAACTCTGAAGCAGCTGTAGTAGCGTGACAAAACCAGAAACTGGTGTCGCTAAGGTAGACCAAAATTCTATTCAACCACCTTCTGGCGAATCTTAAGGCGACACTTATACAAATTTACATATCACCTTGCTGTTCCCTTAGACCAGTGGTTCCTAATAATCTTTATTACCCGCACCCCTAAAAACTTTTTAATATGTTCTCGCACCCCTTAAAGTAATAATAATTTTATATAATAATAAAGGTAAAGGTGACCGAAACAAATTTGTATAATCAATTTTAATAATATATAAATAAAAACGAAAAATAAGGAAGAAAAAAATAGGAAAAAGAAAAAAAGGTAATTTATGAGGAAGTGCGTCCCGGTCTCCTGCCTCAGAAATTGCTACCCGGTGACTATCAAAATAATGTCCCCAGCTATGTCGTCTCAGATTTTCTTTTATTCATGTTTGTTTAATGTCTTGTTTTTATTTTAAATAAACAAGAATTACGACAAAAAAGAAGCGACACCCCACAAATACATTTACTTGTAGAAAATATCTATCTATATTATTTTGTTTATCTATCTATCTATCTCAGTCTATTCCAAACTATATATCTTCATATCTAAATAAGAATTACGACAAATTACGATGAATAAACAAGAACTACGACAAATTTCTATAAATGAACAAGAATTACGACAAATTACGATAAATAAATAAGAATTACGCCAAAAAAGAGAAGCCCCCCTCTAAAATACATTTAACGCCTTAAGTTGGTTGTTTTCTTTCAAGTAACACCGACATAGCTGGGGACGTTATTTTAACAGTCACCGGGTAGCAATTTCTGAGGCAGGAGACCGGGACGCATTTCCTCATAAATTACCAGAAAAAAAGTTGCATAACCCTAAAAAAATACATTTTTATTCATTATTATGTACGAATAAAAATGTATGAATAAAAATGTACGAATAGAAATGTATGAATAGAAATGTATGAATAAAAATGTATGAATAGAAATGTATGATAAAAATGTATGTAAATGAAATGAATGCATACATGAAATAAATTTATTTTTTTTAAAATTAAAAAACTAATGTTCAAATGTTCATAAGCCAATTCAAATTTAATTACTCTTTTCTTCCTGTTTATTCCGAGGCCTCCTCCGATCAATCGGCTGGTCATGTCAAGCCCTAGCACCTGTATGATTGTCCCAACCCTATTGCTATTATGGCATTTGTAGCAAATATGTACTACAAGGCAGTGGCTGAGGGTCTTATTGTCATGGGTATGACGTTAAACTACATCTAGTAGTGAAGTTCCAATTCTGAAAATTTGGGAAGTGTGAAATACCCCTTTATCACAATTACTCCCAGGGCCACTCTGACCCTGAATGGTAGTACCTGTTAGGGTCCCATCTATAGGTTAAATAGATTTTTAAAAATGAGTTTTAAAAAAGCAGGAGAATAAAAAGACTGGAGAATAATACAATAATGTGTTAGCGTTTCTCTTTGGTCAAATCAAAATAAAGAAGATAAAGGACGAATTTTCTTCTTCTTCTTCTTCTTCTTCTTCTTCTTCTTCTTCTTCTTCTTTCTTTCTTTCTTTCTTTCTTTCTTTAGACAAAAGTAGGAGAATAATACAATAAACGGTTAGATCCTCTCTTGGTCAAATTAGATGAAGAAGACAAAGGTAGAACGATTAATACTTCTTCTTCTTCTTCTTCTTTCTTCTTCTTCTTCTTTCTTCTTCTTCTTCTTCTTCTTCTTCTCTTCTTCTTTCTTTCTTTCTTTAGACAAAAGTAGGAGAATAATACAATAAACGGTTAGATCCTCTCTGGTCAAATCTAGATGAAGAAGACAAAGGTAGAACGATAACTTCTTTCTTCTTCTTCTTCTTCTTCTTCTTCTTCTTCTTCTTTCTTTCTTTCTTTCTTTCTTTAGACAAAAGTAGGAGAATAATACAATAAACGGTTAGATCCTCTCTGGTCAAATCTAGATGAAGAAGACAAAGGTAGAACGATTAATAATTCTTTTCTTCTTCTTCTTCTTCTTCTTCTTCTTCTTCTTCTTCTTTCTTTCTTCTTTTTTCTTTCTTTAGACAAAAGTAGGAGAATAATACAATAAACGGTTAGATCCTCTCTTGGTCAAATCTAGATGAAGAAGACAAAGGTAGAACGATTAATAATTCTTCTTCTTCTTCTTCTTCTTCTTCTTCTTCTTCTTCTTCTTTCTTCTTTCTTTCTTTCTTTCTTTAGACAAAAGTAGGAGAATAATACAATAAACGGTTAGATCCTCTCTGGTCAAATCTAGATGAAGAAGACAAAGTAGAACGATTAATAATTCTTCTTCTTCTTCTTCTTCTTCTTCTTTTTTTCTTCTTCTTCTTTCTTTCTTTTCTTTCTTTCTTTAGACAAAAGTAGGAGAATAATACAATAAACGGTTAGATCCTCTCTGGTCAAATCTAGATGAAGAAGACAAAGGTAGAACGATTAATTCTTCTTCTTCTTCTTCTTCTTCTTCTTCTTCTTTCTTTCTTTCTTTCTTTCTTCAAAAGTAGGAGAATAATACAATAAACGGTTAGATCCTCTCTGGTCAAATCTAGATGAAGAAGACAAAGGTAGAACGATTAATTCTTCTTCTTCTTCTTCTTCTTCTTCTTCTTCTTCTTCTTCTTCTTCTTCTTCTTTCTTTCTTTCTTTCTTTCTTTCTTCTTCTTTCTTTAGACAAAAGTAGGAGAATAATACAATAAACGGTTAGATCCTCTCTGGTCAAATCTAGATGAAGAAGACAAAGGTAGAACGATTAATTCTTCTTCTTCTTCTTCTTCTTCTTCTTCTCTTCTTCTTCTTCTTTCTTTCTTTCTTTCTTTCTTTCTTTAGACAAAAGTAGGAGAATAATACAATAAACGGTTAGATCCTCTCTGGTCAAATCTAGATGAAGAAGACAAAAGTAGAACGATTAATTCTTCTTCTTCTTCTTCTTCTTCTTCTTTCTTCTTCTTCTTCTTCTTCTCTCTTCTTTCTTTCATCAAAATCAGGAGAATAATACAATAAAGTCTGTGTAACTTGGAGACTGTCCACAACACAAGTAGCTCTTCATGGCACTTAAAACAAAACAAAAAAAAACTACAATCTCCTCGAAAGCCTATGGACACATATATAATCTAAATGCCTATACGTGTTAAGTTGTCAGTCGTAGAACAATTATTAAAAAATAAGAGATATCCCAAAAGATATGCACTACAATTATCTAGCAAACAAACTTTTAAAGAAAGCAAAAATAAACAACATCTGCTTTTAAAAAAGCGCAAAAATTGTCATTTGACTCGATACGGAAATCTAGACTTGTGATAAGTACTCATAGTCTCCATTTTTAAAATGATATCTCCCGCGTACAGTTTAGGGGTTTTGTCCCATATACTATTCAATCTAGTGCATTTTGTTCTTTGTTTAAGGACCCAATTGAAACAAAACAGTCTTTGTTCCATTTGTTGTTCACTAAAAATAAACACTGGTTATTAAATATCATTAAATAGGATTCGTGTCATTATACCCTCTACAAAAGTGTCTTTTAAGGTCTTGATCCTTAAAAATACTTTCCACCCTGTTAGTTGGAGCAGTAGAATACGCCGACTGCACCTCTGTAGAGGGGTAAAATCCCCCCCCTAATGTGCCCACCTGTTGGCCGTGAGTAGCTACCCGTAATGCTTCAAGAAGGAATCCTGGTAGCTGATCAGTCCATGATATGCAACATTCCACTTTGGTCCTTACTTAGGCTATATATATATATATATATATATCAACCCCTCCGCACGAGCAGGATGTGACACAAGGTCAATTTCTTAAGCGGAGTTTAACAGGTTTAAATTTAGAGTTTTCCTTCTCCTAGACTGGTTACATAGCCAAGGTTAAAGAGCCCAGTCTGCCCTACTATTTACCCATAGCTGGAGGGAGAATAGTTGGATTCATACCTTTCCCAAGGGTATTAGCGCTATGTGAAAACCAAACAGCTTCGTCCAGGATTTGAACTCGGGTCGACGAGTCCATTTCCTAAGACTCTAACCATTTGACCACACGCTTCCTCACTTAGGCTAGATAGGCGGTTGGAGAGGTCCGGTTGGATCAGCTGCTCACGTCAAGCCCTAGTACCTATATTATTGTCTCAGCCCTATAGTCCCCATTGCAAACAACCAACCCTTTTTATCATATTTGTGCTAAAAGGCGTTGGCTGGGGGTCTTAGTGCCCTGGGTATGACGTTAAACTGAATCAGTGGTGAAGTATGGGGTATCCAACGGGGATCTATCTCGCTTTCCAGTAGTAATGGATCTGCAAGACTAGCTTGCTAACAAATACACCACTATGGGACGCCTGGATACGTAACCCCTTCGCCACGGGTAGGATATGAAACAAGGTCACAATCAGCGATGATCGAAATCGCTATTCAGTAGTAACAGATAAACGAGACTAGTTTGCATTTTTCCTTCAATGTGTGCTGGGGAGAAATATACGCAAAGCCAGCATAAAAATGATTGATTGATTTTAACGGCATGTCAACCCATCTCGGGTAATTTTATGTCTAGATTTTAGGGAATCGCGTAAATTGTATATTTAGTCGAGTCCCCACTGTAGCAAGATGGGGATAATCCTGAGTTTTGCGAGAACTACTATTAGAAAAGAGAGGAAGAAGAAATAAGAGAAAGTAAAGGTTTTAAAAAAATAGTGATGAGCACAAAACCGTTGTCGTGATTTTGACCGGGGCGTGACCCCCCGAATGGAGAATTGAATGTTAACCGGAAGTTTCGGGTGTTGACCGGAACCGGAAGTTACGTGGTGACGTGGAACGACAAAGAAAAATATCGGTCACTTTTTGCTTTCGGACGCGTAGGGTACGGACCGGACCTCTGGTCCCAGTTGTGGGATCACAGTAATTTAACAGTGCCCTCTCTCTCTTTCTCTCTGCCTTTCCTCCTCTCCGACACAGCCCACGAGACTAGCCCTGGAAATAAAAGCTAAGCAGCTTGTGACGATATATTTCTCGCGTTGTACTTTTTTTTATCGACAAGATGACCGCCACGTGCCGAACACCTTTTTAGTGTTGTGAATTTGGAGGCACGTTGACAAGAACCGCTATACGATATATATTGATATTAGAACGTTACGTATATCCGTTTTGGTACCGTGAATATATCGCTACCGCCACGTTACACAACTCACCAATGGCCAATATTAGCATCAGTATATTCGTGATATATCAATACTAGTCAAAATGGAAGGAAATACATGATAGACGCTTTTACACATACAAAAACATTTAACCTTATAGATACATAATATACACACGAGTGGTATTAAAAGAAAAACATACACAAATGTGTCCCAACAGCTACAAATATACACATATTGTTTCCATAAACAAGCAGCATGTAAAAGGAGTAAAAAACGGAAAAAAAGCTTACTTGACTTGGAGCCTTACTCCTAGGTCTACTCTGACCCGGAGTCGTAGTACTTGTTAGGGTCCTATCTATGGTTTATTTAGATTTCTTTTAAATAGTTTAAAAATGAGTTTTTAAAAAAATGAGTTTAAAAAAAGAATTTGAATACCCAACAAGAACGAATAAAACAAAAACGTCTTCGGCATAAAATAACTCAACAGGGGTTGACATGCCATAAAATACAGCCAACCAACCAACCAGCCAGATTACAGGCGAAAATAACATGAAATACTTAACATGGCTTAACACTTGTACCCTGTCATGATTAACATAATGAGAACAATCTACCCTAACGGAATAAAAAAGGATTCGGTCCCAAGTTCCGTGAAGGCTCCCGATTACCACATGAAGGCTCTTGACTTCGATAAGAAGGTTCCCAAGTTCGACAAAAAACACCCGAAGAAGGTTGGAGGATACATTGGCCAAAACTTATGAATATAACAATAAAGATGAGAACAACGGTTCGAAAAATCTAAATAATACTTTCTACTTATATTGGATATTTTACCTCTTCATTGTACATTGAAAAAATACATCTATACATATATAAGTATTTTGGGGAGAATATGTGCTTAATTGGAGTCGTACCTAATTTTGAAAATTAATTAATTAATAATGAATTAGGCGGGAATGCCTATTTAAATGTATGGCTAAACAAAGCCATACATTTAAATAGGCATTCCCGCCTAATTCATTATTAATTAATTAATTTTCATATATAAGTATGTATGTCCGGATGAAACGACGAAAATTAACGGCAAAGTAAATATATATATATATTTACCAACCCCTCCGCACGAGCAGGATGCGACACAAAGTCAATTTCTTAAGCGGAGTTTAACAGGTTTGAATTCAGAGTTTTCCTTCTCCTAGACCGGTTGCCTAACCAAGGTTAAAGAGCCCGGTCTGCCCTACTATTTACCCATAGCTGGAGGGAGAGTAGGATTCATACCTTTCCCAAGGGTATTAGCGTTAAAGTAAATATATATATGTACACATTCACTTTTACCAGAGGTTCCTTTCCGTGTAAAAATAATTAAAATTTTATTTATATTCATGAAGTTATCTAAAAATTAGGATTTGAATAGTAAGAAAAAGGAAAGTTATTGGTGGCATTTAGGATTAAATTATAAACAAATCAATTATGGAAGACCAAAACAATCAATGGATCTGTAAGATTAAATGTTTTTATCCCCCCCCCTCTACTCAGGCAAAGCTATATCTTACATAATGAATAGGCATAGCCTATCATTTTTGTAATGTAGTGTAAGAGTTAATTTTGACGATTAGCAGTTACCGGAAAAATACAAATGAGTACTGATAACTTTGAGCGACAGGTCTTAATCCCGAGGTCATCCAAGCTGTCCTCGCAGATTGCCTTAGGAGGATCCCAAGGTCGGGGGAGCCTGTGAGTAGATTGAAAATTGCCCAGAGAGCCTTCATGGCTGGAAGCATGTTTGCGTTATCACAGCTTTCTTCCTCGTGCAATAGTCAACGTTGAGTATCGGTAAATAAAGATATGTCCAACGAAACAAATTCAATCCCTGTGTTCTAAGATCCACTGAAGAAATTGATCTTTGGTCACATCCTGCTAGTGGTGGAGATGTTGGGTAATTTGTTGTGATTGATAGATTTATTTGATTCTGTTTGGTTTGGTTTGGTTTGTTTTGTTTTACGGCATATCAACCTCAGTGGGTCATTTAATGCCGATAAAGTTTTGAAATAAATCAATTCTTAATGGATAATACATTTTTTTATAAATACTTTTTTCTATTTAACCCATAAATGAGACCCTAACAGGTACTACCACTCCGGGTCAGAGTGGACCAGGGAGCAATGGTGATGAAGGGGTGCTCCACATTCCCCAAACCTCCAAAACTGGAACCTTACCATCAGATAGAGTTTAACATCATTCCCAGGACATGTAGACCCGCAGCCACCGCCTTCTAGCACCCATATGATAAAAAGGGGTTGGGGCTTGCCATTTGTTTCTGTGTCTATAGTTGTTTACTCTAAAATAAAATGGCTATCCTGACTTTCCAACGTTTTGTTTTTGGCAGCGTGTGCAATCCAGTAAATTAAGTATATTTTTGCTACTGCAATTTGATTCGTGGTAAATTTTAAAAGTCTTTTTCGCTGTGAAGCTATGGGATGAGTTGTTTGATTGTAGGTGGTTGTACCATTGGTTGTTGCAGCATAGGTTATTGTTAACATTTTATGTTTGGTAAAATTTAGTGCATTTAATTATGGGTTTCTTATTGATTCCGGTTACTTGGTAAACGATAGATCAGTATATCTATTATTATACTAAAGTTGAGTTTATCAACCTTCTCCAGCTAAAGGATTTTTTCTATTTATGTTATGGACACAATATTTATACTTAGATATTTCTTGGTGTTAGCACTACAAAGTGTTTGAAAAAATGTTCAGTTTAATTGGTTTTAATTAGGCGTAATTAGCAATTAAGTCAACAACCGACCAATCCCTCTCTAAATTAGACCTGGCTCTCTTCCACTCTCCCTCCATATAGAGCTAAGGTGAGTGGCAGAGTTAATGTGAGTAGTCGAGTTATACGAAGTGGGAGTTGCCTGCTGATTTTTACAAGCAAACACCCTCCCAGCCGTCCTAACTCTAGGTAGATTCGCCCCTCCCTTTCTCCAGACCAGAGAGAAATTTTGGTTTGTTTTAATAAAACAAAACAAAAGTATCTTTTTACGGCATGATTTCAATTTTAGTTGAGCGTAAATTTTACGAAATTGAAATCATGCTTTAAAATAGATTTTTTAAATTACTTTAATTATTAATTCATAGAGTATTAAACTTACTTTAAAAAATATTTCATGTTGGGTAAAAAAAATAGTTATATATTTAAATATTATGGAATTCAAATAAGCAAACATTGACTACCCCCATTGTTTAAGTGAAAGTTTTCTTTGGGCTTAAAAGTTTGTTTTAGTTAAAACTAAAACAAACTAGACTGAATTCTGATTCAGGTCGGTAAAATTAAAACGGAAAGTTTTTTGCTGGTACCAAATGACAGTTTAACTGCAGTCTATGAATTAACATTTTGCGAATTGGGTTACGGTTTTAGGGGATTAAGGTTGTTTTTAATTACGTATGGCTTTTAAAAATAAACTCTGTCTTTAGTCTTTTTATTTATGCAGAAAATAGTATCAATCAAATATATACCACTCCGATATTACAGTCTGAATAATACAAATAATTG
>CM042141.1:111054431-111081931 GCA_023376005.1 Doryteuthis pealeii | reverse complement strand
TAACATAAAAGCGTTTGTTTTCCATCGGGGCTTTTGAGGCTTCCTACTTGGTTGTACCCCTTGTAACTAAATTTGATTTCCATTCACCTCCAAATAAATTAATAAATTTCTCTTAAACTCATTGAATGCCATAGTGAGAGGGATTGGTTTTAAAAATGTTTTCCGTTTCAATATTAAAAGTTTTACAAAATACAGAAACGTTATTATGAATGGAATACATATAACACCCACGCTATCTGGCAATAATGAAACTGACTTGAGAAGGGAAGATCCTAATCTCTTCGGTCAGGTCAGAACTTTTGTTAATAATGATTTTATTATAATTTTATTCATAAAAATCTGTTACCATAGATAAGAATTAACATTTTTGGCATTGCATTCTAATTTTACTCTTTGTTTGTTTGGGGGGTTTTTTTGTTATTTTTTTTTTCTTTTTAAAATATTATATCTTTAGTCTTATAAGTAAACTAGCGGGGATACTTGACGGTAATAAATAGTGTTTTATAGCTGAAAACCTGAAATAGTGTTTTATAGCCGAAAAAAAAAGACTTAACCCTCATTTAAGTCTGAAAAGGACTTAACTCTCAAAGCAATAAGAGTTAAGTCCCTTTGTTCTTTTTCCGAGAAGAAGCTTGCAATCAATGGCAGCCATCTTTGATTCAACGTAATTTTTACAGATAAAACATGACGCTTTTCAAATCTATTTTAATGCATGCTCCAAAATATCATAAAATGTCTTTTTAATAACACTTAAGTTCATTTCAAATAATGCGCAATACAATTTTATGGTAGGGATTTAGTCACTTAAAGTTCAAGATTACCAGACATTCTACCCATAATGTCTCCTGTTACAACTCTTATAAAATTCAAAGGTCAATCAGATTATAATAAATGCAGCTCAGCTGTCGTGAAATAAAATTGCCGTTTGTTTTGAACGACACAACACTAGTGACCATCACACCTAATTAGACATTATGCTAAGTGTATCTGGCAACTTTTCATTATCATATTGTTGGTCTATCTGGTGGTATAAGATCACTTTTATTCATGAACTTTCCCAACAACGGCAGATACTTTCAGTAAAATGTGGCCAATGAGAAACGAGGACAGAAAACATTTACCACCGTTTGCAATTGTCCTCAAATCAATTGCTAATTGAACTTTCTGCAACAAGACCCATCTTTGGATTAACAACATAGGAAACCTACAGACTAAGATTACCAATGTGCTACTGACTTGAATATATTACAGAGAATTACCAACTCACTACAGACTAGGATTGCCAAATAATACAGACTTTTATACATACTAGCAAATATATGCACCCTCCGGGTGCAAGTATTTAAGTTTTAATGTAAGGAAATATCGTATTAAATTAGAAAGTCTAATAAGAAGACAGATAAAAAGATATGTAACAGAGTGGGGGTATAATAGAAAAATAGAAATGAAACTTACTCTTCCATCACTCCCGTCTTTCATTGCTGAATTTTACTTATTTAACTATTTAGTTAAATTAGGAAATAAAGAATAAAATGACAGTTATTTTTTCTTGTTAATGGATTTCATTGAAGATTCATTGAAGAGATGTTTGCTTATATTCATTAAGATAAAACCAAACAATTAGAAATCAATAATACTAAGCACATATTTAATAAAATCACATTTTTAATATCAATATGCAAATTAGCCTTCCCATTCACACTGTAAACCGCTATTTTTTGTATATATAAATACAATTGCATGTTATTTGTATGTAGACCTGGCCAACGCCGGGGGTCCAGTGGCTTCGGCCCTGGATCTTTACTAGTTAATAGCGTCGATCCCAGGGGGCCATCCCCCCAGGCAACACCTGCCCCCTCGATTTAAAGGGGCAGGGCTGGGTTTATTGCCCAGTGCCTGAGGCGCCCCCTTGAGGGGAATGCCGACGGGATCGACGCAATTTTTCACCTGCCACTCCATGAGCTTCGGTTTGTGGGTGGTCCCGTTAATAGGGACTTTGTGCCTGACCCGTACAAGTGGGGTACGCGGTAAATACAGTAGATATGGACAACACTAATAAAAAAGTGAAGCAATTTTATTAATAATTGAGGTTTAAATATAAATAAAATCATGGAGAATGTGATGTAAATAACGAAGGGAATTGTGACTTGAGTAGTAATATAGTTTCGGTTACAGACAGAAAAACATACAATCTCCATTATAATAAGATATATTACAGAGGATTACCTACTGGGTTCTGTGAACAACAGAACAACTGAACCCCTACCATGGTGACAAGGATTTTAATACATACAACAATATTTGCTTAGTTATAACTAGTGTTGCATAGCATTCTTACCTCTCTTTTTATACTAATCTTTATAGCTGGTCGGATCCTCTATCTTTTATCTGCTATGCTGAGCTGATTTCTCTCTGCATTCTGGTCTTCTTTGGTTGATCTTGGGTGTTTCATAATCCTTGTGTCCGTTTTTGTTCTGGTATATTTTTTGACGTTTTTATTTCAAAACGCAAGTTAATAACCGCGCGTGGAGAGAAATAATTCGTCAGGGAAACGCTATTTGCGTCTGTCTCCTTCGGTCACCCAGCTAACTTTCAATCTATATGAGCTGAAAACGTACGCTGTCAATCAATGAGATTTTTTCGGAAACGGCTCTCAAACTGATTAGAGAAAGTTTTCGCTTCTTTCTCCTGTGTTTCTCCTTTTAGCCTCTAGATGGCGTTTCGAAGCAGTAAGCGCGGAAACCAAATTCTTTCTTTCTGAAATGTTTTGCTCGAGGATCTAAGACGATCATTTGTGTTCTCCTGTCTACGTGACAGAGGGTGGGGGCTTCTTGCTCCTAATAAGTTCTAATAACACCGTGACAAGAACTCATGTTTAACACAGACACCGTGACAAAAATTCAATTTAGTTATATTTTTAACAGCCTTCTATTTAGTTTGATGATCTCTGCAAAACTCTTTTGATGTCTCCAATGTGGACATCTCTCGCTCAGTAACTTTATTATTTTCTATTGATGTTTTTTGTTCATTTGTTAGATCCTTCCCTTTACAAATGATTCAAAATATATCATGGAGAAAAAGAAAAACTATTTTTTATTAAATTTCAGAGGCCTTGAGCTAATATTCGTTTAATCTGCATACTAACTTCAGTCAGTCCATTTTCATAAATATCTCAACGACTGGCCATTAAAAATGGCAGAAAATTTAGTTAGATATTTATCTAAGAGGGGGGGGGGATAGAGGAGTTTAAATTTAACAAATATTAGTCCAGAACGTTTTCACTTATTGAGGTTAATTTGATTTGCCTAAATACATTTGCCAATATAAATTTGAACTTGGTTCACTGTGTTCGTTTCCTACAACAATAACCAAGGTTATAGAAAATAAATTTTAAATGATTTCAAAGGTAATATTTCAATGTGCACATTAAATTCAGTCAGTCCATTTTTGTAAAGTCCAAATATCTCAAAAACTAACCATGAAAATGACAGATTTACTGCAATATTTTAATTAGGGTGTAAATAAACAAGTATTTATTTCCCTCTCCCACCAGGCCAGATTAACACAATGTCTTTTTTACGTGAGATGCCACACACAAACTTATGTTCATGCAATTGCTAGTGCAAAAATGTGTGGTCCCTTCAGCACTCCCCTTTTGGGAGCCTCGGGCACTGCGTAATAAATCCTTTAGTTGAATAATTGTTTTAGTTGTGGGTCAGGTGATACCGGGGGAACCACGCGATTTTGACTCATTGGGGCGCCTCGGGCACCGAGCAATAGATCCGGCCCCTGGGATCATGCAATTTATTTTGGCTCATTCACATGATCACAAAACTGAGGGCCCCTAAATAAGATAAGTTTATTTTCCTAACCTCTCACCAGGCTGGATTGACACAAGGCTATTTTAATGTGATGAGCCACGCACAAACCAAAGCTCATACGATGACCAGTACAAAAATGCGTTACCCCTTTAGCATTCCCTTTTTAGGTTCCTCAGGCACCGAGTAATAAATCCGGCCCTACTCATTTTAGTTGAGGGTCTGTTGCTACCTGGGTGGACGGCCTCTTGGGATAACGCGATTCATTTTGTCTCATTTTATTATCAGAAGCCGAAGGCCCCTAAATAGGGTAAATATAGTGTTGGAAATGGACGAGTTTAAATTCATATTGGTTTAGAGCTTTTTTTGTTTTTTTGAGGTTTTATTTTTTAGTTTGCATCATAATTTCAGACAGGTTGTATTTCCTATTACAACGTTGTTTACTGCAATTTACGCACCAATCTGTTTTATGAATGAATTTCAGATTCTATATCCGTGACAGAATAAAGTCATTATTGAAAAAGTGCGGGCGACCATGATAACAATGATAGTAAATGTGTTGAGCAACAGACACGGAAGTAACATTCATTTTCTGTTCGGAAAACTCTTTATAGTTGCCAGTTTACAAAAAATGAAAGTGATTGAAAGACGTCAACTAGCAATGGAAATTCTCAATCAGTTAGCAGAAAGAATAAAGATAGAAGATTTTATAAAGCCAAAACAAGTTCTTTTCAAAAGAAAAAAGAAATAAATGAAGAGATAAATGAATAAAAGACTAGTTTAAAAATGGAAACAACACCCTCACGAGAAAGCGGCTACATAGCCACTTGACCATTATCACACAAACCATTAGAGTAAAACGAACAAGACATGCTGGACACTGCTGGAGAAGCAAGCACAAACTCATAGGTGATGTTGTCCAGCTGAAACCTGCACGTGGACACGCCAGTGTGGGCCGTCCAGCAAGGACCTACACCGATCAGCAATGTGCGAATTCTGGATGCTGTGCAGAAGACATCCTGAGGGCGATGACTAATAGGGAGGGTTGGCGAGAGAGTGTCATTGATATCTATGATTCCAGCTCGACCTGATGATTAATGAGGAAATTTAAGCGAAATTTATTTTAGGACTAAAACTAAGAATTGTGTGCGTGCGTGCGTGCGTGCGTGTGTGTGTGTGCGTGTGCGCAGCCCTACAGCGGGTTTTTGTGATGTGCTGCTTCCAAGATTTGTTCAAGACAGCACGTTCAAGACAGCACATTCTTGTGTAGTTCCCATCTAACTTTTTCTCCTGATGTTTCATTAGAGTCCAACCATACAATAGCACTGACACAGCTAAAGCTTAGACAAATTATTGCTTTATTTTTACGGCATATCAACCTCAGTGGATCATTTAATGCTGACAAAGTTTAGAAATAAATTAATTCTTAATGGATATTCAATTTTTTTTATAAACTAATGTTTTCTATCTAACCCATATATGGGATCCTAACAGGTAATACCACTTCGGGTCAGAGTGGACCTGGGAGCAATGGTGATGAAAGGGGGCCTCCAAAACAGGAACCTCATCATCAGATAGAGTTTAACGCCATTCCCAGGACATGAAGACCCTCAGACACTGCATTCTGGCACCCATGTGATAAAAAGGGCAATAGGGTCTGGACAATCATATAGGTGCTAGGGCTTGACGTGACCAGCCGATCGGTCGGAGGGGGCCTCTCCGACCGCCCATCTAACCTAAATAAGGGTCCAAGTGGAGTGTTGTATGTCATGGACTGCTCAGGGTTCCAGCCTTAAGCATCATGGGTTGCAACCAACAGCCAACAGGTGGCTCCATTGTGGGAGTGTTACTCCTATGCAGAGGTGCGGTCGGTGTATTTTAACGCCCTTATGGCAAGCCCTATTCCCCTTTTTATCATATGGGTGCTAGAAGGCGGTGGCTGAGGGTTTTCATGTCCTGGTAATGACGTTAAACTCTATCTGTTGCTGACGTTCCAGTTCTTGAGATTTGAGGAATGTGGAGCACCCCTTCATCACCATTGCTCCCAGGTCCACTCTGACCCGGAGTGGTTGTACCTGTTAGGGTCCCATCTATGGGTTGAATAATAAATTGTGTTCATTAAAAAAAAATTGAGTATCGATTGAGAATGAATTTATTTCAAAACTTTATCGGCATTAAATGACCCACTGAGGTTGATATGCCGGAAAACAAAAAAAACAAAAACAAAGTAAAGCAAATATTTCTTTTAGTCCGAAAGAGGATATACTAGCGTTATGGAGTTCGAACTCGCTTATTACGATGTCACAGTCCAGTACGTTAGCCACTACACCACAAACACCTTCTCTATGGTGTGGAAGATCCTAACGGCATGGGCAAGAGAAAATATGTATTCGCTTGAATACCACGGATATCTACAGAAGAGCAGAAAGGATGTTGCAAGAAAACGAGAAATAAATGGCCTATTATATATTGACCAAGAGGCGTGTGGTGTAATGGTTAGAGTCGAAGGAAATGGACTCGTCGACACGCGTTCAAATTCTGGACGAGACTATTTGCATTTCACATAGCGCTAATACCCTTGGGAAAAGTATGAATCCAACTATTCTACCTCTAACAATGGGTAAATAGTAGGGAAGACTGAGCTCTTTAATCTTGAGTAGGTAACCAGTCTAGAAGGAAAACTCTGAATTCAAACCTGTTAAATTCCGCTTAAAAAATTGACCTTGTGTCACATCCTGCTCATACGGAGGTGTTGGTAAATCTATTAATAATGGAGATTCGCTTCCGGTTTTTGTCTGTAACAAAAACTACGCCACTGCTTACGTCACATTACCCAAAATTGTCATAACATAGAATAAATACACTCAAAATTTGAACATGCAACATTAGACAGTCCTCATTATTTTTTAAAACAAGTTTTAATAAATACATGACTGGTATTATATATCTATATATAGTTTGTTTTATTTTCATACATATTTAAAGTTTACATTTCAAATTGTTTTATTTTTTAAGCCTTTAATGAATTTGATGATTTTACTTACTTAGGGTACAAACTCGCTGACATTGAATTTTTTACTCTCACCCCTCAGGCAATATGTTTCAAAAATGTATTTTTACATCGCCCGGAGGGTGTTTTTTATTTTGCTAGTATATATAATTGTATATTGACCGGTATATATCGCAAATAAATACAAAATCATGTGTAATGATGTAGCTATGTCATGGATAGACGACAAAAAGGCAAATGATTTGATCACACAAACTTGGAGCTTTCTCGGCTAGGACTGTAGAATACGTCCACTGCACATCTGCAAAGGGGTAAGACCCCCACACAAACAGGCCCACCAGTTGTTCGTGGGCGGTGACCCGCGATGCTTAAGGATGGAATCATGATGACTGAGCAGTTCATGATATACAACACCTCACCTTAGTGCTTACTTAGGCTAGACGGGCGGTCGGAGAACCCCCGCCCTCCGATCAATCGGCTGGTCACGTCAAACCCTATCACCTATATTATTTTTCTTAACGCTAATACCCTTGGGAAAGGTATGAATCCTACTCTCCCTCCAGCTATGGATAAATAGTAGGGCAGACTGGGCTCTTTAACCTTGGTTAGGCAACCAGTCTAGGAGAAGGAAAACTCTGAATTCAAACCTGCTGAACTCCGCTTAAGAAATTGACCTTGTGTCGCATCCTGCTCGTGCGGAGGGGTTGGTAAATATATATATTATTTTTCTATTGCCCTCATGGTAACCCCTCACCCATTTTTATCAGAAATTGGCTAGAATGTGATGGTTATTTTCCTGGGTCTGACGTTAAATTGCATCTAACGGTGGATTTCCTTTTCAGGAGCTCTGGGGAGTGTGGAGGGACCCAGAGTCGTAGAAACTGTTAGGGCTCCATTTATGGGTTAAATAGGTAAAAAAAAATGAGTTTTAAAAACATCGAGAGAGAATGGATAAAACAAAACGTCTTCGGCATAGAATAATCCTGGGGTTGACATGCCGTAAAAAAACAATCAACCAACCAACCAAATAAGCAACAACTAATTATACAACACGATTTGATTGATGACAACCAGCTCCTTGGAAATTTTAAGATACGGGGTTTCTAGTATAGCATAGTGCCTTCATTCATATGACCATTGTAGCTATAGAACTTCTACAAGACTTGTGCGAAAAAATTGTATAAAGATGGCTGGCTGGCTGGCTGGCTGGCTGGCTGGTTGGTTGGTTGGTTGAATTTTATGGCATGCCAACCCTTGGGTTATTTTATGCCGAAGACATTTCTCTTTTATTCATTATTGTTGGGTTTTCAAATGTTTTTAAAACCCAATTTTAACACATTTTTTAAAACTCGTTTTTACCTATTTAACCCATAGATGGGACACCAACAGGTACTACCACTCCGGGTCAGAGTGGATCTAGGTGTAATAGTGTATGAAGGGGTACTCCACATTACCCAGGGTTCCAGAATTAGAACCTCACCACTAGATGCTGCTTAACATCATACCCAGGACAATAAGACCCTCAGACACCGTCTTCTAGCACATATATGATAAAAAGGGTCGTGGGTTGGCTATAACAACAATAGGGTCGGGACAATCATATAGGTGCTAGGGCTTGACGTGACTAGCCGATTGATTGGAGGGGCTTAGACTGTCCGTCTAGCCCAAGTAAGAGCCAAATTGGAGTTTTACATATCGTGGACAGCTCAGTCACCAGGATTCCGTCCTTAAGCATGGACTGGAACCACGCAATTCCTTTCACCTTATTCACCCGATGGGAACTGAAGCTCCTAATCTAGGCAAGGTTTCTAGCCAATGTGGGTGTGGCTGCTGCAACTTCCAAAATGAAAAGAGACAGGATATTTTCCTGACCTCACACTTGGCCGGGATCAACACGGGTTCTTTTTAATGTGGGGAACCACGCACAAACCAAAGCTCATACAATGGCTAGTGTAAAAAATGCGTGGCTCCCGTAGGCATTCCTCTTTTGGAGTGTCTCAAACTTCGGGCAGAAAACCCAGCCTTGTCCCTTGAAATCGAGAGTGTTGCCTTGAGGACGAGCCCCCTGCAAATCATATGGTTTAAGAACCGTGTTCGTGGTCGTACAAGGGATGGAAGCATCAGGTCTTAGTCTCTGGAACAGATGCAACACTTTGATCCTCTCCGCCAGGGCCTGTCTACTTTGGAAACAGGCATTAGAATCTTTCATCCTTTTAAAACCGCAGATAGATCAAATTATCACAAGCCAGTAAACGAAACCTCATCATTATAATGTTCTTAAAAACAAATAAAAACAGGAAAAGCAAACTCTTAAAAGTACAATCAGCGACAACTCGTCACCCGCCGTACTAGAACTCGTAGCAAAATATGACACCTGTTGCCAACCGTTGTGTGGAGATAGGAGATACGATTTTGTATCGCTTCAGACACACCGAGTAGCCACTCCTTAGAATTCACACAGACAAAGTCGGGAAAGTTGCCTATTTTTTCCTTTTTTTTTTCCTTCGTTTTTGTTGTTTTGTTTTGAGAATAAACAAGACACTGGCGTCGAATGACAATACACATACATTAAAAAAGTATGGGAGAGGGGGTAGGGATTTTACTGACTCATACAAAACAGAAAACAAAGGCAATAACAAAAACGAAACGAAACCAGCCAATAAAAAAACAACAACAAACATAAAAAAATAAAAACCTATAAAGCGTCATTTTCTGGGTTGGTGGCGATTGACATCTCAGCGTTATTTAATTAATTCTTTAAACTCACCTGTCTATTCAATTTGGTAGGTGTGGCGCTCCATTTCAGCAAAAACAAATTACCCCCCCCCACACACACACACACACATTTTTTTATTTTTTAAATTGGTGCCTCTGATCCCAACCGTCAGGATGCTGTCATAATTATTTCCCAGACATGGGATTCCTTGGTCTTGAATTGTTGGAAGGAATCTCAGACTGTTTTACGAGGGTGAGTCAAAAAGTAATGCCATTTTATTTAGGACATATATAATTACTAACACAGGAACATGTATATTTACATCAAAATGAAGCTGGTCCTCTACTCGTCGGATTCTTGCTCTGAGACTCTTTACGGTCTCAATGTAAGCCATAGTTTTATTTACTTTTTAATTCACATGAAATAAAGAAAATGGCATTACTTTTTAACTCACCCTCGTATATCCGAAATGAAGGACTGACAAACACTCCAGCACGTTAGCCATATTTCCACCGGGACTTCCCCATAATTATTTAACAAACCGCTAATCCATTACTTTTTGTAAAGTTTATAAATACAACGTTTAGTCAAAAAGTAATGCTATTTTATTTAGGACAGGTATAATTACCAACACAGGAACATGTATCATACATCAAAATGAAGCTGGTCCTCTGTGGATCACATCCCTACTTCTCCACATAGTCATTGTTTCTCTCAATAGCAATGTTCCACCTTTAAATGAGAGCATGTATCCCTGCCCCGTAAAATTCGGTTGATTGTTCTTTGAGCCACTTCTTCACTACAGATTTCACTTCCTTGTCACTGGAATAAGATTTGCTTCTCAAACCCTCTTTCATGGGGCCGAAGAGATGATAGAATGTAGGCGCTAAATCTAGAGAGTATGGAGGATATGGTAAAGTTGTCCACCTGAGTGAGGCGATTTTCTCCCTTGTGTGTGCTCGAGCATTGTCATGCAGAAGGAGGACATTGTTGATTGGCAAGTTGGGTCTTACTCATCGGATTTTTGCTCTGGGTCTCGTTAGAGTCTCAATGTAGGCCTTAGTTTTATAATTTAAAAAATTCGCATGAAATAAAGAAAATGGCATTACTTTTTGACTCACCCTCGTATATTATACTCTTCGAACATATTCATTATCACTGAATAGCGAGTTCGATCCTCACTGGATGCACCTCCGCAGGGGGGTAAGATTCCGTCCAATGGTGCCACATGTTGTTCGTGGGTTGCCACACATAATGCTTGGTCATATAAAGTCCTAGCAACTATATGATTGTCTTGACCGTATCTTCAAATTGCTTTTATGACAAACAAACATCCAAGCTTTTTTATCTTACAGGTTCTAGAAGGCGATGGTTGCGGGTCAGCCACCAGTTAATTATACACATGAAGTTATTTTTATAATTTATTAATACACATAGAGTTAATGAAAAATCTAACATAAAATTATTTCTACAAATTTATTAATATACATGAAGTTAATGAAAATCATTTCTCCCGAATTATTAATGCAAATGAAGTCAACGAAAATTATTTCTACCAATTTATTAATACACATGAACTTAACGAAAATTATTTCTACCAATTTATTAATACACGTGAACTTAACGAAAATTTCTCTGAATGTTTGAGATGAGGCTTGAAGATTAGTATTATCTGCGTTATTCGGACTATTGTCCCATCTTCATTGTTATTTGTACAACGTTTCGGCCGATATGCCCTCCGGCCTTCTTCAGGTATTTCTTGTCGGACTCGGGAACCTTCTCGGACTCGGGAGGCTTCTTTTCGGAATCGGGAACTTTCTTGTCGGAATCGGGAGCCATCTCGGAACTTTGAACCTAACCCTTTATTTAGTCCACGGGGTATCCTGTTCTCATTCCGCTAACCATAGCTGGGATAGGAGTTGTGTTAATTATTTTTCTAACTGCCTTCACTCAGGATCAGAGATAACTGTCACTTAGAACTGTCTTAACCTAACTACCTTATCCACCAGGCCATGTGTCCAATTGGACAATTGTGTGTGAATTTTGGGAACTTATAAACCTAATGTCTTGATTTGGCTAGAATATCTACCTATTTACTTATGTATGATTTTTACCTAGACTCATATTGTGTTTTTTTTTTCTTCTCAATCTTGTCTCAATTACCCCACTAACCCTTAGGATCCACTGTGCAAGCTGTGTATGCAAAAAATGCTTACACCGCCTTTCGCTTTTAGTCAAAAATTTTATGAAATTTGAATTGAATTGAAATTATGAAAAAATTTTATGAAAAAAAATTTTATGAAAAAAAAATTTATGAAATTAGATCAAAAATTTATGAAATTATGAAATTTATGAAATTATGAAATTTATGAAATTATGAAATTTATGAAATTATGAAATATTTTATGAAATTTATATTATAAATATTTTATGAAATTTATGAAATTTGATCAAAAATTTTATGAAATTTGAATTGAATTGAAATTATGAAAAAATTTTATGAAAAAAAATTTTATGAAAAAAAAATTTTATGAAAATTGAATTGAATTGAAATTATGAATTTATAAAATGGTTTATTTAGTTCAATGTGTCCAATTGGACAATTGTGTGTGAATTTTGGGAACTTATAAACCTAATGTCTTGATTTGGCTAGAATATCTACCTATTTACTTATGTATGATTTTTACCTAGACTCATATTGTGTTTTTTTTTTCTTCTCAATCTTGTCTCAATTACACCACTAACCCTTAGGATCCACTGTGCAAGCTGTGCATGCAAAAAATGCTTACACCGCCTTTCGCTTTTAGTCATTGGCATTGTATTTCTCCTTCGCTGGGAGGGGGGGGTGAGTAAAATAATTAGCTTAGCTCCAGGGGACCTTCAGTCTCTCGTCCTGACAGCACCTGCACGTTCGCCTAAAAGGAGTAAGGTCTGGCTTTATTGTTCGTTACCTCAACCGTCCCACGTGGGCAATGTCGACGGAATTTTTGCACCGCCCCGCTGGAAGTTAGCTTCCTGCGCGGCTCCCCACATTAAATCGACCTTTGTGTTACCCTATCAGTGAGGCCTTGAATACGTTGACTGTACTCCCAAACAAAGGGGTGAGATCCCCTCCCCCCCTCAAAAAAAAGTATATACTGGATATGATACTAAGGTGCGTCTGTGAAGTAAAGTCTTGATTGTGGAGATCTGGAAAGTGTGAAGTACTTCTTCATTGTCATTACTCCCAGGCCCACTGGTTAGTATCTGTTAGGGTTCCATTTATGGATCAAATAGCTTTGTGTAAAAATCATTCGTATTTGTTACACCCATTGTAAGTCATTTTAATATGCCTCATTATCCTGCTGAGTTTCACAGACCCATCTAAATGTTTTGGCGGGATAAGTAATTGATGGGAGAATTATTTAAGTGAACAGAAAATTACTACGTACGTGGGTCACACAAAAAGACTAAGGGGGGGATATATACCGTAATATATATACCGTAGACCAATCCTATCACTGAACCTCATCTGCACCCCGTCCCCCCCCTCTCTCTCTCTCTCTCTCTCTCTCTCTCTCTCTCCTCTCTCTCCTCTCTCTCTCTCTCTCTCCAACACACACAAACATGATATATTTGTTTGTTTTTATTTGTTGTATTTATTTTTGTTTTGTTTTTTTTTATGGAATAATTATCGTTTCTAGTTCAACAACAATTTACTCTGCCCCCCCTCTCTCTCTCTCTCTCTCTCTCTCTTCTCTCTCTCTCTTCTCTATATAACCCTTTCTATCTTCCCTTCTCTTCCTCTGTCTTTCCCTTTTTCCAGGTCGTATCTATCTATCTATCTATCTATCTATCTATCTATCTATCTATATATATATATATATATATATATCTTTCTATCTTCCCTTCTCTTCCTCTGTCTTTCCTTTTTTTCCAAGTCGTCGCTATTTATCTATCTGTCTATCTATCTCTCTCTCTCTCTCTCTCTCTCTATATATATATATATATATATATATATATATATATATATATATATATATATAAATGCATATATATATATATATAAACATACATATATATATATATATATATATATATATATATATATATATATATATATAGTAAGTAAAGTCGGTGGGGCGGCCTAAAGTCGGTATCAGCCAGTCAGCGAGGGAGTCTATCCCCTTTTCTATAGCGCTAGACCAAGGAGATTGTTTTAGCATCTGAGGTGGAGCGCCACACCTACCATCAGCTCCTTACTTTACCGCACAGATCCCTGTGCTACTCATACGTTGGCGAGGGCCGATATCGAACTAGGAACCTTGTGGTTTCTAGCCGAACGCTCTACCGACTGAGTATATATCCACCATTTTGTCCTTTTCTACTTTACTGAAATTATTTATCAAAGAACTTCCTCAGTGGAGAGTCCCCGTGGAGTAGTGGCTAACTTATTGGACCGCCACATCGTAGTTAGTGACTTCGAACACCAGTCATGCTATTACGTTCACCTTCGGACTAATACTCTTGGGAAATGTATGGACTTCCTCATCCCCTTAGGTATGGGTTAAATAGTACTACTACAGTTCTTGGCTTTAAATAATTCACAATAAAACCCAAAATAGGAGAATGGAAATCAGGTTTCAGAAAATCCAGAATGGAACAAGTTACTAACATCTCTACTTAGTATTGGTCACACAAAACTGACATACTCTTATAACTTAAACAAGAAAACCAACCAGAATAGCATGTCAAACATCCGGTAATTATGAACTTTTGTTTAGTAAATAAGGGTGTCCCAGAAAAAACAGAACTCGCAGATTTTGTAATAAAACTGTTAATTTTAACTAGGGGGGTTTAGAGTTAGGGTTAGAGTTAGGGTTAGGGTTAGGGTTGGAGTTTAGAGTTAGGGTTGGGGTTTAGGGTTAGTTTAATGGGAAAATAAATAAATAATTTGGGTTCTGTTTTTTCTGGGTCACCCTGTACAGGGTGACCCAGAAAAAAATAGAATTTTGTCCTTCTTGTAATGATTCCTTTGGAAAAAAAAAGAATCCACTTCTTTCAGTAGATCTGATCATTATTATCTGCTCTTGGTACCACGTAACCTAGTTCAGTATGTTACAAGTTATTTGAAGTAGTGCATACGACAGGGTTTGGGTTAGGGTTAGGGTTCTGTTTTTTCTGGCTCACCCTGTACAGAGTGACCCAGAAAAAACAGAACCCTAACCCTAACCCTAACCCCAACCCTAAACCCTAAACCCTAACCCTAAACCCTGACCCTAAACCCCCTAGTTAAAATGAACTGTTTTATTACAAAATGTGTGGGTTCTGTTTTTTCTGGGACGCTCTTATTTACTACACAAAAGTTCATAATTACCAAACATTTTATGCCATTAAACATATTCTAATACTAATAGTGGTTTTGCTGATATCAAAAAACGTTTCTACAACAACAACAAAAACATGAGAGATCCATTTGAAAATGTCATAATGGATGAGGTATTGTCCTTCCTGAAAAATTATACCAAAAAATAAAAAAGTAAACTTAAACTTCACCCTACAAACTACCCCTCAAAAAGCAACCCCAAATCCACTTAGCAACAAACAACCGCAAACAACTCTATAAAAATATGAGTGGAAACAATCTGTCGTGTGAACTACCCGTCAAGTGTTGAATTGAATCTTCCGAACTTCGATTCAAATTATAACTACACTACTTACATAATTCATAGGCTATCTATGAATTATGTAAGTAGTGTAGTTATAATTTGAATCGAAGTTCGGAAGATTCAATTAACGGGGGTTAAGTGGAAAATTACTGCCCAGTTCGGAAGGAAGAAATCAACCGACAGAAGAAAGCCCAAAGGAAAATGGCCGATGAAGCAGACAAGCAGAGAAACGTAGAAGAACCAATCCATCATCCCCTCATGATCATCATCATCTCTCTATCTCTCTCTCTCTATCTATCTATCTATCTCTATCTCTATCTCTCTCTAAATTCATTTTTTCTATCTTTTTTCTTTACTCTCAAGTTATGCCAACTCCCCATCTCTATCTATCTATCTATCTATCTATCTATCTATCTATTTACCCCTCTCTCTCTCTCTCTCTCTCTCTCTCTCTCTCTCTCTCTCTCTCTCTCTGGATTTCTTTTTCTATCTTTCTTCTTTAATCTCAATTTATGCCCCTCTCTGTCTCTGTATGTCAGTCTGTCTGTATATCTCTGTCTCTCTCTAAATTTCACTATTATATCGTTCTTAATCTGTACCTCTCTCTCTCTCTCTCTCTCTCTCTCTCTCTCTCTCACACACACACACACACACACACACACACACGCATACGCACACACGCACGCACACGCACGCACACATACACTTTCTGAATTTTTATCTTTTATCTTTATTCTGAATTTACTCTCTCTCTCTCTCTCTCTCTCTCTCTCTCTCTCTCTCTCTCTCTCTCTCTCACACACACACACACATACAATTTTTGAATTTCTATCTTTTATCTTTATTCTGAATTCTCTCTCTCTCTCTCTCTCTCTCTCTCACACACACACACACACATACAATTTTTGAATTTCTATCTTTTTTCTTTATTCTGAATCTCTCTCTCTCTCTCTCTCTCTCTCTCTCTCTCTCTCTCTCTCTCTCTCTCTCTCTCTCTTCTCTCTCACACACACACACACACATACAATTTTTGAATTTCTATCTTTTATCTTTATTCTGAATTCTCTCTCTCTCTCTTCTCTCTCTCTCTCTCTCTCTCTCTCTCTCTCTCTCTCTCTCTCTCTCACACACACACACACACACACATACAATTTTTGAATTTCTATCTTTATCTTTATTCTGAATTCTCTCTCTCTCTCTCTCTCTCTCTCTCTCTCTCTCCCTCTCTCTCTCTCTCTCTCTCTCTCTCTCTCTCTCTCTCTCTCACACACACACACACACACACATACAATTTTTGAATTTCTATCTTTTATCTTTATTCTGAATTCTCTCTCTCTCTCTCTCTCTCTCTCTCTCTCTCTCTCTCTCTCTCTCTCTCTCGGTAAATCTGGGTGCAGTACATGGTCAAGAGGGCTAAGTGTGGGACGGGGAAGAGGGGAGGGGGAAGAGTAATACTGGATTCTTTCAAAAACATGAAATTAGTTATCAGTTTTCTCACTCGCTACGTGCTGTGCTATTTTTAATATCAATTCGTTTTCCTCTCACTGGATTTCCTATCTCTGAACATTGTCACGAACTGCTTCTCCATTTGAAAAGTAACTCACACTTTTGATTAAGTGATATATAAACTCTCTTTATTTTATTACAATGAATATCACGATGTACATGACGATATTCTACCGTTCAAATATTTTTTAACAAAATTTGTTCGTGTCATGTACACATTCTAAATAAATAAAATGAATGTACAAGATGGTTGGTTGGTTAGTTAGTTGGTTGGTTGAATTTTATGGCATGTCAACCCCTGTTGGGTTATTTTATACTGAAGACGTTTTGTTTTATTCATTCTTGTTGGGTATTTAATTCTTTTTTCAAACTCAGTTCTTTTAAACACATTTTTAATACTCATTTTTTATCTATTAAACCCATACACGGGACCGTAACAGGTACTCCCACTCCAGTTAGGGTGAACCTGGGAGTAATGGTGATAAAGAGGTACCCCACATTCCCAAGAGTTCCAGAATTGGAACTTTACCATTAGATGATGTTTAACGTCATACCCAGGACACTAAAGACTTTCAGTTACTGCCTTCTAGCATATATGTGATAAAATGGATTGGAGGGTTTGCCATAAGGGCAAAAGCGTTGGGAAAATTCCTAGATGTTCCCGCCTAATTAATTAATTATTAATTAATTAACTTTCAAAATTAGGTACGACTTCAATTAAGCACATATTCTCCCAAAAATTGTCGGCTAAAAAAGCCACATCAAAACACATCATTTGTGTATTTACTTCTCATACTGTCGTGTAGAAAAAGTCACTATAAGAGGAATATAACCTACTTCTAAACAAAACGAAAAATCTAGGAAAGTCCGGTTGGTGTAGGGGTTACGGTCCTCGCCTGTCAGCTTGACAGTCAGGGTTCGAATCACGCACAAGGCGGTCTTCCTATCTATAGCTCTGCTGATGAGGCCTAATAGGCCGAAATGTACATACAGAGATTTGTTTAGCCTTACACTTGAATCGGTATTGGGAATACCTAATACCTAATTAAATAATTATTAATTAATTAACTTTCAAAATTAGGTACGACTTCAATTAAGCACATATTCTCCCATATATATATATATATATATATATATATATATATATATATATATAATATATATATAAGGAAAAGAAGCGAGAGAAAAATATCTATAGACAGACACACATTACAAAACAAATCTACAGAACAACAATTATACGCACCATAATCCCCCCACCCCCACCAAAAAAATGAATACTCTATCAATCACAAGAAAAACTCTAATGAATATGTTTGGTTTTTTTTTTTGGTTTCCTTTTTTTTCTTACATTAAAGAATTCTGAAATAGATCACTGACTATTTAGCTAATATCACATCTTATCTTATTATTATAATATTATAATGGAGATTGTGTGTTTGTCTGTCTGTAACCGAAACTAAATCACTACTCAAGTCACAATTCCCTTAGTTATTGACCTCACATTCACCATGGATTTATTTTTATCTAAACCCCAATTATTGATAAAATTTGCATATCTTATTAAGACTGTTGTATTAATCTACATACTAATAACATGCAAGTATATTTATACATTCAACAAATTAGCGGTTTACAGTGTGAACGAGAAGGCTAATTTGCATATTGATATTAAAAATTTGATTTTAATAAATATATGCTTAGTATTATTGATTTCTAATTGTTTGGTTTTCTCTTAATGAATCTGAGCAAAAATCTCGGATAAATCTTAAAAGAAATCCATAAACAAGACGAAAGAACTGTAATTTTATTAAATACTTCATAATCTAACTAAATAGATAAATTAGGAAAAATGAAAGAAAGACGGGAGTGATGGAAAATGACGGAAGAGTTAGATTTAAAGCCGTTCTATTTTTCGATTATACCCCCTCAGTTTATCATTTTCTAAATAGTTTCTAATTTGATACAATATTTTATTACATCAAAACCTAAATACTTGCACCCTACGGAGGGTGCATATATTTGCTAGTAGTTTTAAAATAGGACTCTAACATCACACACTCTTGAAAGCAAACGCGAACTAATGACTAAAATATACTAAGTTTTATCTGTCTTTCATTTTTTCTTTTCATGTTTGTATTGAGTATTGTTCAGAGGTGGCAGCATCACACGGACACAAATTGGCTGCTGAGACAATTACAGGTACATACATAGACCTTGAAGAGGATTTAAAAATCCGAAACACGTGTTGTGCATTCAAAATGATAAATTAAAAAAAAATTAAAACCATTTTGCATTATAAATACTAGCAAAAAAATGCTCCCTCCGGGCACAAGTATTTAATTTTTAATATAATTAAATATTACATTGATTTAGAAAGACTAATGAAATAAATACGAATACAAAAAAGATTACACTTATCTTTACTTTATTTTAATTGATTTCAATATAAAATTATAAATAGGATTCCTTTTAATACATTTGAGACTAAAACAATAATTTTAGCAATCAATAACCCCAAGTAATTATCTATTAAACAGGGCTTTGTTAAAACCATTATGCAAATTATTCACCGATATACTATGTAGAACATTTATTTTTAATGATATATAACACACATTGCAGGATTTGAAACGCGTTAATAACATGGTCTGTTTTGAGGCAAATTATCTTTGCTAGACTTTAGTAAAGACATTGATAATAAGTGATGTGCTATTTAAGATTAAATGGTGAATATTTAATAACCATTGAAAATATAATGTAAATAACTAAGGGAATTGTGATGTTGGTGATAGCGTAGTTTTGGTTACAGACAGATATGCACATAATCTTCATTATGTTAATATATATATTGATATGAGGTGAGTCAAAAAGTAATGCCATTTTGTTTAGGACAGGTATAATTACCAACACAGGAACATGTATCATACATCAAAATGAAGCTGGTCCTCTGTGGAATATATTCCTACTCCTCCACATAGTCACTGTTTCTCTCAATAGCAATATTCCACCTTCGAATGAGACCATGTATCTCTGTCCCGTAAAATATGTTCTTTGAGCCAGTTCTTCACTACAGATTTCACTTCCTCGCCACTGGAATAATATTTGCCTCTCAAAGCCTCTTTTCATGGGATTCGAAGAGAGGCAAACATTATTCCAGTAACGAGGAAGTTAAATCTGTTATTGGTTATATATAGTTTCAAACCAAGTTTTGAAAATCGCACAGGCGAGAAACTGCGATTTCTGTTAGTCTTATTTCTCGTTACATTTTTTAATTAATTTTCTTTCCTTCTATTTTCTTTCTCCTCAGTGGTGTAATGGTTATAGTCGTAGGAAATAGACTCGTTGACCCGAGTTAAAATTCTGGACGAAGCTATAGTTCACATTGCGCTAATACATTTGGGAAAGGTATGGATCCAACTACTCTCCCTTCAGCTAGGGGTAGATAGTAGAGTAGACTGGGCTCTCTGACCTTGGTTAGGCAACCAGTCTAGGAGAAGGAAAACTCTGAATTCAAACCTGTTAAATCCGCTTGGAGTGGTCACTACTAGAATAGGCTCAGTCCTAATTCGTGATCTATTTTCACTAGCCAAGGTTTTCATCTTTACTCTCATCATAAAGTTTTTCTTTTGTCTTTCATTTCTTTCTTTCTTCTTTTTCATCTTCCTTTCTTTCTTTCTTTGTTTTTTCTTTGTTTGTTGTTTCTTATTTCCTTCCTTCTTTCTTTCTTTTCTTTCAACCTTTCTTTCTTTATTCCTTTCTTTCTTTCTTTCTTCCTTTCTTCTTTCCTTTCTCCCTTTCTCCCTTTCTTTGTTTCTTTGTTTATTTCTTTCATCCTTTCTTTTTTCATTTCTTTCTTTCTTCTTTTATCATCATCATTTTCTTTCTTTCTTTCTTTTTCTTTGTTTTTGGTTTCTTACTTCATTTCTTTCTTCTTTCCTTTCCTTCTACCTTTCTTTGTCTCTT
Organism: Doryteuthis pealeii; assembly: GCA_023376005.1. Classification (NCBI taxonomy): domain Eukaryota; kingdom Metazoa; phylum Mollusca; class Cephalopoda; order Myopsida; family Loliginidae; genus Doryteuthis; species Doryteuthis pealeii. The sequence goes on along the minus strand of CM042141.1, from coordinate 111,061,267 downwards.
TCTTCCTTTCTTTCTTTCTATCTCCCTTTCTTTCTTCTTTCCTTTCTTTCTTTCTTTGTTTATTTCTTTCTTCCTTTCTTTCCTTTTTCCTTCCTCTGTTTCTTTGATTCTTACTCCCTTTCTTCCTTCTTTCCTCTCTTCTTTCCTTTCTTTTTTCGTCTCTTTTTTTCCTTCCATCTTTCGTTTCTTTCTTCTTTCGTTTCTTCCTTTCTTTGTTTCACTGTTTCTTTCTTTCTTTCTTTCTATCTTCCTTTCTTTCTTTCTTTCTTTCTTTTTTCTTTCTTTCTTTCTTTTTTCTTTTTTCTTTTTTCTTTCTTTATTTCTTTCCTTATTCCTTCCCTTTTTTCTTTGGTTTCTTTTTTCCTTTTTTTCTTCCGTTGTTCCTTCCTTCCTTCCTTCCTTCTTTCCTTCCTTTTTTCCTTCTTTCTTTCTTTCTTTCTTTCTTTCTTTCTTTCTTTTGTTTCTTTGTTTGTTTCTTTCTTTTCTTTATCCTTCAACTATGACTTTATTTCAACCAACAGCCCCCCACTCTCTCTCTCTCTCTCTCTCTCTCTCTCTCTCTCTCTCTCTCTCTCTCTCTCTCTCTCTATCTATCTATCTATCTATCTCTATCTCTGACGCCATTTCTCCGACTCATAATGATATCATTAAATGTCATAAAGATAACAGGACACATGCACATAACCATGGTCTTATTTTATTTAAAATCAGGTTAGCATCTGCCACAGATGAGAAAATAGAGCAAGACTGCCAAAAATAGCCCCGCTCCCCGTGATCAGTCATGAATCATTCGTATTCCACCCAGGCGTCGGGTTTTAAATACGCTCACTATAACCCCCCCACACCCACCACCACCACCAACCACAAAAAAAAAAGAGAGTTCTGGGTATGACACTAAACTGTAGTTCTAGATATCTTGGGAGTTTGGAGCACCCACACCCTGAAAAAAAAAAAAAAGATACAATAAAACATTGAAAGTATTGTTATGATTACAATCAAACCTTTACAAATCAAAACCTAGGATTTAAGTAAACGTAATAGCGTGACCCGAGTTCGAACTCGTTTACTAGGATGTTGCAGCCCAGCACATTACCCATTTCGCCAACAGGACCCCAATTTGTATATATATATATATATTTACCAACCCCTCTGCACGAGTAGGATGTGACACAAGGTCAATTTTTTAAGCGGAGTCTAACAGGTTTGAATTCAGAGTTTTCCTTCTCCGAGACTGATTACCTTGCCACGGTTGAATACCCCAGTCTTCCCTACAATTTACCCATAACTGGAGGGTGAGTAGTTAGTTTCATACCTTTCCTAAGGGTATTAGCGCTATGTGAAATGCAACAGCCTCGTCCAGGATTTAAACTAGTGTTGACGAGTCCATTTCCTGCGATTCTAAGCATTACACACGGGCCTCCATACTTATCCCAATTTGTATATGAGTTCAAATATTCATAGGAAATACTTTCCATAGCACATGAGAGATGCCCTATAAAATCACTGGTCATATATTTATGAATACTACTTTATGAAAATTGACATGTAGTAGAGAGGGTGTTCATATATTTTCTACGATTACTACTTTATGAAAATTGACATGTAGTAGAGAGGGGGTTCATGTATATTCTATGAATACTACTTTATGAAAACAATTGTAGAGTGGGGGACTCGTATCATAGATTTGGGGTGGGTGCTGATTCTTGGAAATCTGTTAAAGGCCTAGTTGTTGAGAAGCTAAGGGCTGGCTGCTGTTAAAATTAACATACAAATGAAGTGGGAAATTCAGTCTCGCTCACACACTCTCCAATCTCTCTCTTTATAATCACAGAGAAACTAACATATATAACGAGTAGTTGATCAAGATATATGTAGACTGGCGGAAAGCGACAGGTAGAATGTGATTTAAGAGACGGGTCAGTTTTTTACTTAATTGCAAATTACGACTAATTAGAACCAATTAAAATGTTTTATTTCCATATAGCATGTATTTTGTTTGATTTAACTAAATAGGAAAAATTATTTTAGAAAACAATCATTGATTTACTCAGCTTTGTATAATATATATATATATATATATATATATATATATATATATGTGTGTGTGTGTGTGTGGTGTGTGTGTGTGTGTGTGCGTGTTTGTATACAAGGTGAACAAAAAGTGATAAGACTAACAGGAATATTTGTTTATTTTTTTAATGTTCTAAAGTAATTTCATCAGGAGAAAATTCCTCATGAAAGGAATTGTTTCTAGAAAGTTTGAATAAGATTTCCAAGCGTTTAACAAGCCACAAAAATTCGGTCGAAAAAATGTATTAGAATTGGCGGGTTCATCTGTTCAGAGAAAACCATCTTCTGGTTAAATTCGTTCGAAATCTTTTCATATATACATGAGGAATTTTTGAAAGTATATATATATATATATTATATATATATATATATATATATATATATTCGCTCCTGGTCAGAGATAGTTGTTGTGTCTAGTTACACTGAAGAGGTGTGAAACGCCGAAACACAGTGTCTGTGGATTACTTTATATATATATATATATACAAGCAAAAAAACTCAGTCCACATACAAAAAACACCATGAACACCCTCATTCCAGAAAACCCGAAAACAACGACATTCTACACGACACCCAAAATACACAAACTCCCAAAACTTATAGCAGAACAGTCACCCAACCACACTACCCACAACAACGCACATGACATCGAACATCTCACAAAATCCCTACAAATCACCATCAATACAGGAGACCCATAATAACAGCTAACGGCACCCTAACAGAACCCTGGTCAGGATACATAGACAAAATCCTCAACCCCCTGCTAAACATAATCCCCGATCACATCAAAGACACCACACACTTCTTAAATGAAATGCACTAGATAGGCACATTCTCAGAGGGAGCCACACTGGCAACAATGGACGTAACGTCACTGTACACCAACATTCCACACAATGAAGGCGTTTAAGCCTACAGGGAGTTCCACATGGGCAACAAGCTCCCCATCGACCAGATAGACGATATCTGCCAAATCACCAACATCATCCTAACACACAGCAACTTCCAATTCAACAAACAATATTACCTACAAACCAAAGGCACCGCGATGGACACGAAGATAGCACACAGCTATGCAGACATTTGATGCACCCACTAGAAAACAAACTACTTAGGGACTACCCCCTAGCCCCCATGTACTACTGTAGGTACATCGATGACATCTTCCTCATATGGACACACGGCCTAAACAGTCAGCTAGATTTCCATAAACACTGCAACAAATACTACAAGTCTATAAAATTCACCACAGAACACTCCTCCACCTCCATCCCATTCCTAGATGTAATAATCAAATCCAAAAACAACACTATAACTACAACTCTATACACCAAACCCACTGATAACCACACATTCCTTAACTACAACAGTAACCATCCACACAAACTAAAAACATCTATAATATACAGCGCATGCATAAGGATAATACGCACCTGCTCAGACCCCAGGAATACACACATCACACAGCCAACCTTATACAAAGATTCCTAAAAAGCAACTACCCCACAAAACTAATTAAAACAGCAATCAACAAAGCAGCATCTCTAAACAGACAAGAGCTCCTCAAATACAAACAAAACAACCCAATGATCGAACTCTCATGGTATTCCACCATAGCCAACACTAACTCACAAAAACAGTAACAAAAGAGTACAAAATCCTACAATCCGACCCAAAAATAAAATCTATCTTCCAAAAACCTCTCATCAATGCCAAACGACAACCACCCAACCTACGCAACATCCTCACTGCACAAAAGAAACACCAACATAACAACACACAAAAAGGCAACCAAAGGTGTAACAAGCCAAGATGCCAAGTATGCGCACACATGAATACAGATCCCTCAATACTAATACCACACACTAACATAAAGATCCAACCCCTAAAGCTCACTTGCGACAGCGCAAACATCATCTATTATATCTACTGTACATCTAGTGCAAAAACAGTGTATATGTAGGGGAAACACAAACACCTTTGAGATTCAGACTAAACAACCATAAATCTACAACAAAAATCTAGACTAAGTAGCATTTTACAACACTTCAACAAATCACTGCACAACCTGGAAAACCTGAAGTACATTTTAATTGATCACGGTTTTCAATCCACACAAACACGCAAATACATTGAAATTAAATCGGTAACATGCCTACGCACACACACACGGATTGAACACTGACTTGGGATTTGTCAACCCGTACAAATATTTCTCCACCACTACCACCCCACCACTAGAGCGGAATCCACAAGGGGCGACCAAGATGAACAGCGATGACAACTAAAAACAAACCAATTAATACGCCAACACATAAAACAGACAGGCATCCGTACAAAACAAATACACGACTAACGGCAGCAAAAAAGGGGGTCACTAACAGCGACCGCCCACACACCACCCAACGAGGTCGCAACAGATGATATTATCAGTACCAGCACACGAGCATATAAAAGACGCTAGGACAACCAAACCAAATGCAAATAATATGAGGGATCTGTTTGAGACTACTAACATGCATGACATTTTATCCTTCTTGAGAGAAATAAAAATGGCTGAACTTGCACAACGGTCGGAAAATTAAAACGGAAAGTTTTTTGGAGGTCCCCCATGACAGTCTAACTACTGTCTATGAATGAACTTTTTGCGAATTGGGTTACGATTTATGGGTTTGGGGATTAAGGTTGTTGTTTTTATTACGTATTGCTTAAAAAAAAACAACTAAAAACCCAAATTGCTATACATTTAATATTGAAAAATTTTTTTAAACCAAGTTTAATTGAAATTATTATACATTGCAATACTAACACAAACAACTGAGACTAATGTGTCTACCGTTGGGTTCAATAATTAATGTCAATGGTTGTAATGATAATGTAATGTATAGTAATTTTTTTTTTTGTTGTTTTTTTTAGCAATACGTAATTAAAAACAACCTTAATCTCCAAACCCCTAAACCGTAACCCAATTCGCAAAATGTTCATTCATGGACTGTAATTATGAATCAGATATAAAATACACCCACGGAACTATCTACAAAATTACACCAGTAAAGGAAACTTGAGTACCAACTTTTATCTCACACTCTAACAGTTTTTGGCATTAAATAACCCACAGGGCTGATATGCCATTAAACAAACCAAACCAAATTCAGCGGTGAATAATAATCATATTGATTGAACACAATATAAATCAGAATTAAACTAAATACTCCGAATCAAGCTACGAAATTATCAATCCATTCTCCTACTTGTTCATATTTTATTAATTATATTAGGTAGAGAGTGTAGAATTATATTAATTAGAGGTAGTGAGAAAGGGCATTAGGTTCGTCATTGCTTTAGTTGCTCGAAATTATAAGCGTCAAGACATTCAAAATTATCCTGAAGATACTACTGGGTGAAACCTGGGTAGTTAACTTCTGTCAGAGATTCAGCTTTCTAAACCGGCTAAAGTATATATTGAGCAATTTTTCGATATTTATCATCCTCTGGCACTTGGTTGCTATTTTGGTATTGTTGTTGAGTCTTTCTCTCTCTCTCTCTCTGTATTCTCTCCCCCCCCTCTCTCTCTCTCTCTCTATATATATATATATATATATATATATATATATATTAATTTGAACTCGAAGAATAGCATAGGTGAGAAACTGTCAGTAACCAAGCGCCATTGACTCCATGTCCACGCTAACTAAACTTAGATCTAAATGCTCTATCCGCGATATTGAGTACTGTTAACTGATATAGTACCGATATTATATATATATATATATATATATATATATATATATATAGTGATACCATAACTTACGATTTTAACGTCCCGGTCGTAACTCAATTTCCTAGCATATCAAATCAATTTTTCGCAATAAAAATAAATAGAAATGTCATTAATCCATTACAGCTTCTGTCCCCCCCCCCCAAAAAAAAAATACAATAATATTTTTATTACGTTTTTTTAATAAGAAAAATTGCACTGTATTGTATAAAAACATAATAGAATATAATGAATTATGTGCTGTAATACGTTTTAATGCTTATTTTTCTTTCTTTCTGTTTCTCTTTCCTCTTCTTTTTCCTTTTTTTTCCTTATTTTTTTCTTTATTTATTTATTTATTTATCGAGTGGAAATGGTCTATAACCACGATACCCATGGTATTTAAGGCCTTTTTATTCCCAAATAACTTTGCTCTGTTTACAATAATTAAACATTGAGCTCTCAAACGGAACCTGAACTCTACAACAAACTACGGGTAGAGAATTAGGACCCACCTAGAATCACCTTGTACCAAGAAACTTGGTACCACACCAAAGTATATATATATATATATTATATATATATATATATATATATATATATATATAAACAACATGCGTAAATACAAAATTACCGTCCGAAAATTATAAGAACAAACCAACAGAGTAATGACCTAAACCCTCCACTGTAATTATAGGACATGTGGTATCATACGTTCATGTGGTACAGGCAATACATCCTTTCAGGCTAAATAAACTATGATCCGCCGCCCAAAACTGATTTTGTAATTGAGTTTTGTTTAGCTAAATAAATCTGAGTACTTTTACTTCTGTTCTTAGATTTGTTTTACTTACCACAATTTATTTAGCTAAACTCATACAAAAACAAGCATGGAAACGGTGTGGATGACAAAGTGCTTAGATAATAACCCCTCTTTACTAACAAAATATGACTAAATGTATTCATTATAATGTTCTTTTTGGTTTATGGTCAAGTCACATTGAAA
>CM042141.1:111039431-111049431 GCA_023376005.1 Doryteuthis pealeii | reverse complement strand
ATCAGTGAGATCAGATTTCTGTATGATGGATAATCTTTCTATATTGACATTTCTTTCTGTAGACGAGGTATTGCTACCGAGGTATGTGAACTGGGCGACTAAATTTAGAGACTTACCATCCAGTGTGGAAATACGACCATCTTGTTTAAAACACATCAAACTCAGTTTTATCTGAGTTCACAGAGACTCTTGTCTTTGCAGCAGTGATTCTACTTGTGCAGGTGTATCAGCTAGAAGAGCCAGATCATCTCCATAGTACGCATCAGTAATAGTCTGAGCGGGATATTTTGTCTTTTTATGGTTACAGATTTTTATGGAATATAATGACGTTCTGAGTACGTTTTCTAGACAGATTAGCATATATATATATATATATATATATATATATATATATATATATATTTCGATTTTTATTGCATTTGAAACATTTTCACCTGATTGCATCGCATGAAACCAATATGGTCGTGAATGTTCCTTTGACACCTAATAAATAGATATGTAACCTTTATATATTTATTTTATTATATTATATCATATATATATATATATATATATTATATATATTATATATATATATATATATATATATCCAAGTAATGGATTCATACCTTTGCCAAGGATATTACCGCGATGTGAAATCCAAACAGTCTCGTTCAGGATTTGAACTCGGGTCGCCGAGACTATTTCCTACGACGATAACCATTATTCAACGCGTCTCCAAAATATCATATATATATGGTGCTAATGTAATATAATGGTGCTATTGTAAGTAAAAGTAAAGTCGTTTGGGGTGGCCTAAAGTCGGTATCAGCCAGACAGCGAGGGTGTCTATCCTCTTTTCACTAGCGCTAGACCAAGGAGATTGTTTTTGGCATCTGAGGCGGTGTACCACTTGTTCTGATTTGTCACACGAAATGTAGAATAAATAAAATACACTGAAACTTTCTCATCATCCATTTCTAGACAATAGCCTTTCTCAATTCTTTCCAAGTATAATCTTGTTTGTCCAAGCTTTTTCATAACTCCATTACCCATAAGATCCTTTCCTATTACGCTTGTTATTTATTGGACACCATTCTACTAATCCTTCCCATGATCTATTGTCCTTCTTTCTAGCCATGGGACCTGCTCTTTTAGCCTCTTTTCTCTGATCAGGTCCTCTCAATGGAGCATAGAATACGCTGAGAGTATCTCTATAAGATCTTTTCTTACTACGCTTGTTCTTTACTGGGCTCCATTCTGCCATTCGCATAATCTATTGTCGCTCTTTTTATCTATGTGACCAGCTCTTTTAGCCTAGTCTACTCTGTTCAACCCTTCTATGTGGAGCCTAGAATACGCTGACTGTATCTCCATCACTTCTTTTCTTACGACGCTTGTTATTTATTGGGCACAACCCGACTAATCTTTTGAATAATCTGTTGTCCTTCTTTCTAGTTATGGGACTTGTTGTTTTTTAGCTTCTCTTCTCTGATAAGATCCTCTCAATTGAGCCTATAATACGCTCACAGATCATTTCCTACTATACTTGTTATTTATTGGGCACTACCTTACTAATCTTTCGCATAATCTGTTATTCTTGTTTCTATCTATGGGACCTCTCAATGGAGCCTAGAATACAATGACTGATTATGACACTAAACTGCGTCCATCTCCACTGATCTGGAGTAGTAGTAACTGTTATGGTCCCATCTATGAGTAAAATAGATCTGTTAGAAAATGATTACTATTCCATAGGACCGTATACAAAAAACTCTGACTGTATCCCCTCCAAAAAAAGATGGTGTGCTGGGTATGACATTAAACTGTATCTGATTGTAAGGACCCAGTTCTGGAGAGTGTGGAGTACCCCTTCATTCCCATTACTCCAAGTCCATTCTGACTCGGAGTTGTAGTAACTGTTAGGGTCCCATCTATGTGTTAAGTAGATCAAAAATGTATTTTAAATAGTCAAATAGATCTGTTTGAAAATTATTCGTATTGCATAGGACCGTGTGCAAACAAAACAAAAAAAAACTAAAAATAACCTCTTAAGAAAAAAAAAGTGATTCTGAAAAATTGTCTGTTTTGTTTTACGGCATATCAACCCTTTCCGTGTCATTTAATGCCAAATCAAGTCAATTTGATATTCGGTTTCTTACAGTAGCTGCTGTTACTTAAATGGTCACCCATGTAATTATTAAATAATTAACTTCAGTGATCTAGGAACCGGTGCTTTCAACTTGATTCAGTCGTGTTGGATTATCTAGGTGTAAGATGTACGGCAAATCTCCACTTTTATTTATGAACTTTCCCAACAACATCAGATTCTTCCGGTAAAAATTGGCCAGAGACAAAGACGGGAAGCATTTAAGATCGTTTGTGACTGTCCTCAAATCAATTGAATTTTCGTCGAGGAAGAGTTCTCTTTTGGATCATGTCGAGGAAACCAAGACAGCAACAGAACCCCAACTCAGTATAATACTTGGACTTATATATTTACGAGACATACAGACTCGGATTTACCAACTTGATTCCGTGAACAACTAAACGCCTAAAATGACGACTGGGATTTTAACAGACGGCAAGCGGTACAATGAACGCTATTCTTCAAACTGTTGGTATAAAATAACACTAGACGTGTTGTGTTGTTAAAATCATTATTAGTATTAGATAAAATAATAGATTTTATATAACTGTAAATTAGTTGTATTAAGAATTATTACTATTATATAGGAATACTTGAAACTATATAAGTGTTTGCAGATGATTGTTAAAGCGGAATAGTAATTTGAAGATATGAAATATTAGTTACTTGAAATCATATAATTTCTTGAAGAAAAAAAAAAGAAGACTTCGGTATGAAGTAACCCAACAAGGGCTGACATATAATGAAACTAAACACCCAACAGCAAATTATGCTCTCAGATCCATTTTTATCTCTTTTTATCTCATTATTACAGTTATTTTAGCATTTGTTTTTATATCTATCTATCTTTATATATATCTATCTACGAGGGTCATTCAACAAACGAGGTGAATTTTATCTAAGGAGTTGGCAATAGGAAGCACATTTTTTAAGAAAATCAATAGTGATGAATCCTTTCATGCCCCAGAAGATATATGTATATATATATATATATATATATATATAATATATATATGAGGACTAACAGTAACAGATTGGGTAAAATTCAACAAAATGTGATTAAAACTTGTGGAATAACGGACAATACACAAATAACTTCTTTCAATTGATATTTCGTCTCGGTATGTTAACGAAGCTTTGCCAGAATCTATTTGAAACAAAAACTACAGGGTGTTTATACATTGAAAAGGATGAGAAGAGGAGGAGGAGAGTGGATGCATCTAAAGATGTGAGGAAAAAGAGCGAGTGGGTAAGGGGAAATGTCAACAAGGAAACGGTGGCTTGTCAGTTCAAAGCGGTGCGGTAAGGTTAATTGAAAGGCTGGAAGGAAGGCGCCAGATAGTGGCTCATGTCTGTTTTGGGTTACAGTTGTGATGGGAGATCGGAATTTGTTGTTTTGATGTGTTTCAGATATTCTGTGATTTTTGATTTCCGTGTATTTTTTTCTCTTTTTGTCTAAGTTTGTCTATTTGAATTTGTTGTTTTGATGTGTTTCAGACATTCTGTGATTTTTGATTTTCGTGTATTTTTTTTCTTTTTGTCTAAGTTTGTTTATTTGAATTTGTTGTTTTGATGTGTTTCAGACATTCTGTGATTTTTGATTTTCGTGTATTTTTTTTTTTTTTGTCTAAGTATGTTTATTTGAATTTGTTGTTTTGATGTGTTTCAGACATTCTGTGATTTTTGATTTTCGTGTATTTTTTTTTCTTTTGTCTAAGTTTGTTTATTTGAATTTGTTGTTTTGATGTGTTTCAGACATTCTGTGATTTTTGATTTTCGTGTATTTTTTTTCTTTTTTGTCTAAGTTTGTTTATTTGAATTTGTTGTTTTGATGTGTTTCAGACATTCTGTGATTTTTGATTTTCGTGTATTTTTTTTCTTTTTGTCTAAGTTTGTTTATTTGAATTTGTTGTTTTGATGTGTTTCAGACATTCTGTGATTTTTGATTTTCGTGTATTTTTTTTTCTTTTGTCTAAGTTTGTTTATTTGAATTTGTTGTTTTGATGTGTTTCAGACATTCTGTGATTTTTGATTTTCGTGTATTTTTTTCTTTTTGTCTAAGTTTGTTTATTTGAATTTGTTGTTTTGATGTGTTTCAGACATTCTGTGATTTTTGATTTTCGTGTATTTTTTTTCTTTTTGTCTAAGTTTGTTTATTTGAATTTGTTGTTTTGATGTGTTTCAGACATTCTGTGATTTTTGATTTTCGTGTATTTTTTTTCTTTTTGTCTAAGTTTGTTTATTTGAATTTGTTGTTTTGATGTGTTTCAGACATTCTGTGATTTTTGATTTTCGTGTATTTTTTTTCTTTTTGTCTAAGTTTGTTTATTTGAATTTGTTGTTTTGATGTGTTTCAGACATTCTGTGATTTTTGATTTTCGTGTATTTTTCTTTCTTCTTGCCTAAGTTTGTCGATTTTAATTTTATTCTCTTGAATTACAATTTTTGCGACGGCTGGCAGGTGGAAAAAAATAAAGAGGCCTTTGTTTGATGGTTTTTGAGTTCGCAATGACCGCTGATTCGCATAAACGGCGTAAGCTCTTACAATGTACGGGTTTGAGTAATGATGTGTGGTTAAAGTTGAATGCATGATCGAAGTTTGTTATATGTGTGAAGAGGGTGTTTTGTGTATTGTGTAGACTGATATCCTTCTATTTCTTCCTGAAGATAATCTAAGTAGGCTGCTAGTTTGTAGTGGGGGTTCAATTCCTCCTATTTTGACCTATTTGGGTAGTAGCGCGCTGTAACATTATACTTTATATACTAATAAAAGTATAATGTTACAGCGCGCTACTACCCAAATAGGTCAAAATAGGAGGAATTGAACCCCCACTACAAACTAGCAGCCTACTTAGATTATCTTCAGGAATAAATAGAAGGATATCAGTCTAGCCATATAAAGCAACCAGAAAAAAATTACACTCAATCCTCATGATGAAGGTGTTGGAATAACACCGAAACCGCGGTTGGGAAACAACTTCTTTTAACAAATATTTCCCAAGTGTGGAGCTCACTGCCAGGTGTTTATGATAGTAAAAATAATAAAATGGTCAGTTTAAGACACCATAAGGATACCAAAAAATAAGTTCCATTTAATAATGGTTTGGTTTGGTTTCTTTATTTAATCGCATATGGGCTTTCGTTGGTTGTCAGTTCAATGTGCTCTCTCTCTCTCTCTCTCTCTCTCTCTCTCTCTCTCTCTCTCTCTCTCTCTCTCTCTCTCTCTCTCTCTCTCAATACAGTGTGTAAATAGGACAGACTGGGTTCTTTAGCATTGGTAAGGCAATCAGTCAAGAAGGAAGACCCCAAATTCAAATCAACAGTACTGGAGTATTAGCCTTATCTATGTCACATATATACTAAGAATATAAATGAAAGCATCTGGTGTAATGGTTAGAGTCCTCGGAAATGGACTCATCGATCCGAGTTTAAATCCTGGACGAAGCTAATTGCATTTCACATAGCGCTAATACACTTGGGAAAGGTATGCATCCAACTATTCTTCTTCCAGCTATAAGTAAATAGTAGGGTAGACTGGGCTCTTTAATCTTGGCTATGCAACCAGTCTAAGAGAAGCAAAACTCTGAATTCAAATTGTGAAACTCCGCTTAAAGATTGACCGTGTGTCACATCCTGCTCGTGTGGAGGGGTTGGTAAATATATACATATATACTAAAAAGATATGACTAGTATGGACTCATATAGGATACCAGGATTTGAACTTGTAGACATGTTCTGAAATTAAAAAAAACAAAACATTATTAATTCAATATTATAACTTATGAGAATAGACACATTAATTTAAGACCATAATTGTGCACTTTATTAGTACAATACTGTTGTATTATTGTTGAAGATTTCAGCGTTGAATGTTTTTGTTGTCTGATAAACTCACTTATTCAACTGGAAATTGATTACTTGGGTCAATTTCCAAACTTCTTTTACAACTATATATATATATATATATATAGTTGTAAAAGAAGTTTAGACCCCTCCACATTAGAATCAAAGAACATATCCACACACGTGCATCCTTATTCCACAAACATTTAATCAAATGCAAAAATAAAGACAATAGTTTTTCCGTTAAGATAGAGACAGTAATACGAAACATTGGTAATCTCAGAATAAGAGAAGTTTATTAATAGCCAAATTAGGTCCTAGTATAAACAATAGATTAGAGCTAAACACTGAATACATAATTAATTAAAATACACGTTCCTCACAGTATATAATACATAGTATGTACATTTCATTATACATATATCAAATGAATATTACATAAATATATAAATAGATGAAAATAATAAAATTGAAATTGAATTAACGCTAAAAATTGTTCATCACACAAAGTGAGCGTGACGTTTTAAAAAAAGAACACCACGAGACGCGTGCTTATAACATAAAAAAAAAAAAATAACGACCAAAACAAAAAACGCGTCCATTTCCGAAAATCGTCTCTGAAGATAAAGTTTTACTTTGAAATCGATAGGACACAAAAAATAACATCTTTTTGTTTTTATTTTTTTACTTGCATTGTAATTGCTTTCAAATTAATACATTATATATATATATATATATATATATATATATATATATATAAGCACACATTCCTGGAGTTGCCTAGCACAAAAGACCGGTGTGATTAACTACAGCATAATGTTCATGGAGATTTTTATTCGACCTGATTAACAATGGTAACAGGTCAAAGGTTAAAGATAAAACATATCTTAAAAGCCGAACTTGTCCTAAAATGCGTGCAGGTAATTCATGAGTTAGATGAATCGGCATCACATCTCGATGGACTGCCAATTGCCAACTCGGAAATATTTTGTTTAGAATCTACTTTAAATAAATAAATAAAAGACTGTCTGTGTTGTGAGAAAATGCGCGCATTGTTTGCCTATCGGGACACTCCTGTTACCGTTCAGCAGAATGATCTAATATTATACATGTCAAAATATATCCTCCATATATATATATATATATATTATATATATATATATATATATATATATATATATATATATATATATATATATTCCGCAAAGCACTTAGCATAGTCAGTCGGAACACTTATTGCGTAATCCTTTTTTCCGCGAAATGTCTGCTCGGTTTGTTAAGCTGAAAAAATATAACCTGTTGTAGTTGGCAGCCTTTCATTAAATTAGTAAAGTGAGTTGAATTAAATGCCAGTCACAAAAGGCATGAACCAACTTGTCCCTTTGGAATGTAGTTATTTTTATCTCACTCCTGATGGTAACACAGATTTCTTTGACGTTCTCACTGGAATCCTATAAGGAGATATATTTGCACCATATATATTTTTAGCTCAGCCGGTAGAGCATTCGACTGGGAACCACAATGTTCTGGGTTCGATACCGACCCTCGCCAACTCCGAGTATGAGTTGCACAGGGATCTGTGCGGTAAAGTGAGGAACTGATGGTAGGTGTGGTGCACTCGGCGAATAACGCGTGCGACGTGTGGAACACCGTACAGCTGTTTAAAACTGCTGTACGGTGCACCACACCTACCATCCCTGTATGTATCTTTCGACCTATTAGGTCTCATCAGCAAGGTTATAGACATGGGAGACTGCTCCGTGTGTGACTCGAAACCTCGGAGCAGTCTTCCATGTCTATAACCTTGCTGATGAGACCTAATAGGTCGAAATGTACATACAGGGATTGACATTTTCTCGATTTGTTTAGCCTTACATTTGAACATATATGTCCGCCTAAATTCATTAATTATTAACTAATTAATTTTCAAAATTAAGTATGGCTTCAATTAAGCACATATCCTCCAAAAATTGTCAGCTAAAAGCTATATAAAAATAAACACATAGTTTGTTTACTTACTTTCATATATATATATATATATATTATTATAATGGAGATTGTGTGTTTTTCTGTCTGTAACCGAAACTATATTCCTACTCAAGTCACAATTCTCTTAGTTATTGACATCACATTCTCCATGATTTTATTTTTTATCTAAACCTCAATTATTAATAAAATTGTCTTACATTATTAATACTGTTAACTATGTCTACATACTAACAACATGCAATTATATTTATATATACAACAAAATAGCGCTTTACAATGTGAACGGGAAGGCTAATTTGCATATTAATATTAAAAAATCGAATTTAATAAATATGTGCTTAGTATTATTGATTTCTAACTGTTTGGTTTTATTTTAATGAATATAAGCAAAATCTCTTCAATGAATCTTAAACGAAATCCATTAACAAGATAAAATAACTGTAATTTTATTCTTTACTTCCTCTTATAACTAAATACTTAAATTAGAAAAAATAACAATGAAAGACAAGAGTGATGGAAGAGTAAGTTTCAGTTGTTCCATTTTTTATTATACTCCCTGTTTCAAATCTTTTATTATACTCCCCCTGTTTCAAATCTTTTATCTGTATTCTTATTTAGTTTCATTAGCCTTTCTAATTTAATACAATATTTTATTACATTAAAACTTAAATACTTGCACCCGGAGGGTGCATATATTTGCTAGTATATATATATATATATATATATATATATATATATATATATATATATATATATATCGAAGTTAAAATGACTGATGGTGCTTATGACATACACAATACTTCTATTACGTATTGAATTTTAGTGAGCGGGAAAGCGTGAGAGTTAATGAAATAAACAGAAAATGGTTAAGTGAAGAAAAAAGGAAAGAAAAAATAACCAAGGAAAGGAAAGGAAAATGAAAATAAGGAAGTGAAGGAAAGGAAAGAGGAAATGACGAAGTGAAGAAAAGAGAAAACAACGAACTGTTTGTTTTGTTTTATGGTATTTCAACCTCGGTGGGTCATTTAATGCCGATAAAGTTTTGAAATAAATTCACACTTGATGGTTATTCAGTTTTTTTATAAACACATTTTGGTTAAATCGAACTTAACGGACCTAAATTCCACCATCGTATGTCACCCCACCGAGAAAAAAAAATCAGAGAATTAACCGAATCTAATGAAATGTTCAGTGTTGATACATTAATAAATAAAAGATATAACGCACCAGTTATTTTATTTAAAAACTTTTACATTTTTTCAGGTCAGTTAACTTTGAACCACGTATCTTTGAAGCGTAACACATATTTTTCTTTCGGCGGGGTGACATACGATGGTGGAATTTAGGTCCGTTAAGTTCGATTTAACCCACATTTTTTTCTATTTAACTCATAGTTGGGACCCTACAGGTACTATCACCCCGGTCAGATAGGACCTGGGAGTAATGGTGATGAAGGGATTCTCCACATTCCCCGAGCTCAATAACTGGAACTTCATTATCAGATTGAGCTTAACGTCATACCCAGGACAACACGGACTGCTCAGCCACCAGGATTTCATCCTTAAGCATCACGGTTTACCACCCACAGCCCACGGGTAGCCCTATTGGGGGATGGGGGATTACCTCTCTGCAGAGGTACAGTCGGTGTATTCTAAAGCCCCATACGACAAGGCTTAATAACGAAGTGAAGGAAAGGAAAGAGAAAATTATGAAGTGAAGCAAAGGAAAGATAAAAATGTCGAAGTGTGGGGAAGGAAAGAAAAAATGAAGAAGTGAAAAAAGTGTTATATATCAATACGTTGTATACCTCATATATAAACGAGAGAGTGAGAGTTCAGAGAGAGAGAGAGAGAGAGAGAGAGAGAGAGAGAGAGAGAGAGAGAGCTTGGAGGGGTGAATTAATGAGAATTAAAAAAAGAGGAGAATAAGAAAAAGAGTAAAGAGTGAGTGTAACAGACAGACAAGACAGACAGACAGAAAGAAAGAAAGAAAGAAAGAAAGAAAGAAAGAAAGTAGAAAGAGAGTGTGTGAGATAGAGGT
>CM042141.1:110997754-111027754 GCA_023376005.1 Doryteuthis pealeii | reverse complement strand
GTAAATATATAAGTGCAATGCACTTAATCTACGGTTGCTGATAACGCGGGAGTCACGATACCGTGATAAGCGTGAGGTAGTTTCTCAGTCCCTGTCCTTTGGACTATGCTTCACTTTATGTGACAATCATTTCTAATGACAAAAACCGCTTTTGTATTCAAGGGTAAGGCTACCCCGATGAATTTACTATGACTTACTCCCAAATCCACTCAGACCCGGAGTGGTAGTATTTGTTTAGGTCCCATCTTGGGTTCAAATAGAACCGTTTAAAAATTATTAGAATTCAATAGGAACACAGGTATTTGTCTCATACCCCGCTTGTATGGGCTGGGCACAAGGCCTCGTTTTAACGTGAGCCCACCCTCGAAGCCGAAGCTCATGGGTGGGAAAGAACAAAAATTGCGTCGATCCCGTCGGCATTCCCCCTCAAGGGCGCCTCAGGCGCTGGGCAATAAACCCAGCCCTCCTAAGTCAAGGGGCAGGTATTGTCTGGGGGGGGGGGACAGCCCCCCTGGGATCGACGCTATTAACTTGTAAAGATCCAGGGCCGAAGCCACTGGACCCCCACCCCGTTGGGCGTGTTTACATAATTCGATAGAAACACATAAAACTAAATTATTTGCATTAATAATAGTTTGGTTTGATTTCTTTGTTTAATGGCATACCATCTTTTATGGATTATTTAATGCCAAAGAATGGACGGTTCACATCTTTCCCAATGGCATTAGTCCGAAAATAAACGTAATAGCGTGATTGGTATTTGAACTCGCTTACTACGTCCAGCACGTTAACTACTACACCACGGTGATTCCCCCTAAAAAATAGCTACTTGAGGTTATAAGTGATTACTAAGAATTATTATTAATTATTAAACATATAATTGTGTGCAAATAATGACTATTATTAAATTGAAATAATTATTTGAAACCATATAATTATTAGTATTAAATAGAAATACTTGAAACCGTTACAACTGGGCAAATTATTTGTATTGGGTTGGCTATTTGGTTGAAGAATGATGATTGAGAGTGAAAATAGGAAGAGTGAGATGATGTATTGATATTTGAAAAAATATATTCGACACTTAGTGTTTTGATTGGTAATTTACAGTATCGAGCAGATATTTAAAACAAATACTTATTAGGCATGTGATTCTAGTCTTCATCGGGATAAAACAAATATCGTCTGTTGATGTCAATTTCTGATCAGCAAGTGTTTATTGAACTCACAATCATCTAGGCCCGTGCACGCATGCGTGTTTAGTCGTCACCTGTCCTCAAGATTGACAAAATGAAATATTACCTTAAATCATAAAGATTCGGTAATTTCAGATTAATATTCTCATATTTGCTATGTATTATCACTACATTTTTCGGTCTTTCTCGAATGTCTAATTTTAGTAACACTAACAAAAAAGAACCACGCTCCGGGCGGTGTAAAAAATATTTTTAAAACATATTGCCTTGGGTGTTGGTTAAAAATTCAATGTTAGAAAGTTTGTATCATAAATAAGTAAAATCATCAAATTTATTAAATAAAACAATTTGAAATGGAAACTTGTTTCTGTCTCCTCAAATAAAATGTCCCGCGTATCTATAAATTATTAATTAAATAATTATTTTGAATATTTTACACTTAAATTTTACACAAAATCGTACGTATTTATCTATTTGTAAACTTTTTAGTTAACTTCTTGTTACTGAAAAACAGGCGAGAGTAAAAAGAAAAGATGATTAATTATTATTTGTATGAATTCTTTAGGCAATTGTCTACATCTTTATTATGAAATATAAAAACACAACGAAGAGAAATAGAAAAGTCGGGAATGGCTGACACTTATGGAAAGAAAAGGAAACCATCTTCCCTTGTGAGAAAAGAGTTAAAATAGTCAACATTAGAAGAATACGTCTCAAAGAAGCAGCGTATATTTTAGGCTATGACCTTTTCAGTAGACCAAGTAAAAGATGAACACAATATTGTTGGAAATTCCATAACCAATTATCTCCCTCTGCGCTATGGGGCGGGTCGCCAACATCGTATGTTGGCGCCAAAAACCAAAAACTTCACTTATCAAGGAGCCTTTACCAACGAGAGACGTAAAAAAAAACGCTCTCATCACTTAGCCCAAACAGGGCCTACTTATCACGGAGCACTCACTGGGGGTAGTCGCGTAAATAGCGGTCCCTACACTTCATTCATTACTTAGCCCAAAAACAGGGCTTACTTATCGAAAAGCAGTAACCAAAGAGAGACGGAAAACTAAAAGCTCTCATCACCAAGCCCAAAATAGGGCCTACTTATCACAGAACTCTACAACCAGCTCACTTCTAAGGTATTGTATCAGTATACGTTAAAAGGCCGGTACAATTGCACACTTACTGAAGGACGAGAACTACCGAGACGAAGCGTCTTATCAACATTTCCTACCGACGAAAGAATACCCTGTTATCACCATTACTCCAAGAAAATTACTAACTCATATAAGTCTTGTAGCAAATACCACTAAAATTTGCCTACGGAGAAATAAGAGCTCCTTCGAAATCCGTAAATACTCTTAATATGGAAACCAATAATTTGAAAGTCTAGATGAAATTGTCTTGTTTTTTTTTATTTAAACTAGCAAAAGTATGCACCTTCCGCAGTTTTAATGTAATAAAATATTATATTAAATTAGAAAGACTAATGAAAAGCTAAAAAAGAACGAATATAAAAATATACTTATTTCAATTTTATTTTAATTTATTTCTATATAAAAATTATATATAGGATTGATTTTTAATACGTTTGAGAATAACATGATAGTATTACAAATCAGTAACAGCAAATAATTATTTATTAAACCCAGGTTTATTAAAATCATTATGCAAATTATTGCCACCGTATACTATAAAAGTCTTAATTTCTTAGAGATATATAATTCATATTTCAGGATTTTAAATGCATTAGTAATATGGGCAGTTTTGCGGCAAATCTAACTCAGCTAGACTTTAATGGAGATGATCGTTAAGAAATAGGATGCTAATTAAGATTAAGTAATAAGTATTTCATAATCGTTCAGAATATAACTTAATAACTAAAGAAATCGTGACGTTAGTGGTGACGTTGTTTGGGTTACAGACAGATAGTTCCATAATGTCCATTACAATAAGATATTTACGAATAACTGATACCTTTGGATTGTACACTTCCAATTATAAAGAAACGCCAATAGGGTCGGGTTAGCTCAGTCGGTTGAACATTCGGCTAGAAACCACAAGGTTTCTAGTTCGATACCGGCCCTCGCCAATTCAGTGTATGAGTAGCACAGAGATATGTGCGATAAAGTAAGGAGCTGTCACCCTTCTCTTTCTCACATTCCTCCAATCTCCCTCCTTTCGATCCCACCTCCTTATACACGGGTTAAATAGTATCACTACTATTATTTGATAAGGATGGCTTTGGCATTAAATAACCCACTGAGGTTTATATGCCATTAAACAATAGAACCAAACCGAACCTTTCTCGACACCCTCTCTCTACACTTACCTTTATAATCTCTTTTTCGAGCATATATATATATATATATATATATATATATATATATATGCCCAGGAATCGCAAGGTTCCTTGTTTGATACCGGCCCTCGCCAACTCAATGTATGAGTAGGACAGGGATCTGTGCGGTAAAGGTAAGGAGCTGATGGTAGGTGTGGCGCCCCCACCTCAGATGCAAAAACAATCTTCTTGGTCTGGAGCTTTTAGGACGAGATGTTTTTCTATCCCTTGAACAAATATATATTAACTTAAACTGGGACAGTGATGAACCGGAGGGGGGCTCCGGTTCATTGAAGATTTCTGATCTTAGCATCAGATCCTCAAGGCTGGGTCAACTTGATCAAGTGATAGTTTTCCAATTATGTAGAAGGAGGACCATTGCCAATCATATCCGCCGGAAGTTCTTCTCATTATTTGAGCGTATACCAGGTTGTAATCAGAATCCCCCCCCCCACACTCAATTTATTATTATTATTACTATTTCTTTTCTTTCTCCCCCCCGTTTCATTAATTCTTTTTAAAAAAAGCTCTGAGGAATAAGAGCCAAGTAGTAGAAAACTCATTCAGATTTCTGTGCAGCTGATGTCCATACAAAGGTGAGAGGTATTCTACAAATCTAAAAATCTGAAAATAGATTTAAGTCAAGGGGCAGGTATTGCCTGGGGGACAGCCCCCTGGGATCGACACTATTAACTTGTAAAGATCCAGGGCCGAAGCCACTGGACCCCCACCCTGTTGGGCGGTTCTACTGGTATTTGCCTCATACCCCACTTGTATGGGCTGGGCACAAGGCCTCGTTTTAACGTGGGCCCACCCACAAGCCGAAGCTCATGGGTAGGAAAGAACAAAAATTGCGTCGATCCCTTCAGCATTCCCCACAAGGGGGGCGCCTCAGGCGCTGGGCAATAAACCCAGCCCTAACCCTTTAAATCAAGGGGGCAGGTATTGTTGGAGGGACAGCCCCCTGGGATCGACGCTATTAACTTGTAAAGATCCAGGGCCAAAGCCACTGGACCCCCACCCCGAGGGGTGGTTTTACATATTAATAACATGCAATTGTATTTATGTATACAAGAAAATAAATGTTTACAGTGTGAACGGGAAGGCTAATTTGCATATTGATATCAAAAAATTGATTTTAATAGATATATGCTTAGTATTATTGATTTCTAATTGTTTGGTTTTCTCTTAACGAATCTGAGCAAATATCTTGGGGATAAATCTTAAAAGAAATCCATTAACAAGAAGAAATAAGTGATTTTATTCTTTACTTCCTATTTGAACTAAATAGTTAAATTAGGAAAATTTAGCAATGAAAGACGGGAGTGAAGGAAGAGTAAGTTTCAGTTGTTCATTTTTTCGGTTATACCCACCTGTGTTTCAATTTTTTTATCTGCATTCTTATTTAGTTTCATTAGCCTTTTTAATTTAATATGATATTCTGTTACATTAAAACTTAGATACTTGCAACCGGAGGGGGGATATATGTGCTAGTATTTATTTATAATATTGAGTACGGTGTATAAGGTAGTTAATAAAAAGAAAACCGTTTATTCGAAATATCGGAGGGGTTGTGTAAATACAGGTACACGTTATCAGCTTGTTTATATTCTAACTAGACACTCCTCATACTTCTGAGCCACAATTGAGCTAGGCTTTGTAAATAAGACCGGTTAATTATATTAAATTCAAACCAGTTGTACACTGTTTAAAAATTGACCTTGTGTCACATCCTGTGGTGGAGTGTTTAGATAAATAGATACTCAAATATTTAGTTTCTACCGTATTCTTCGAAACAAACTCGATTAGCACTCGTTTGGGTAGCATTTTAAATTGTTCTCTGTATTGAAATTTCTTGGGTGTCTTTTATCCGGATACCTTTGATCTAGGTACTCTCTTTGTTACATGATTTATGAGCAGTCATAAATTATGAACGTACCTGTAGTTAGAATTTTGAATTAGGGTCGTTACTTAAAATGACGGGGTCCTATGGAAAGTTACTCGCCGGTTATGGACGGTTAGTGACCTTTAACGTGACCCACTGAAAACCCGCCATTATAGACATATGATAAGTTTTAGTTTAGTTAGTCAGATGCGAGCCGGCACCCTCGGAGAGAGGATGTCTCTTAGGATTCGCAGCTCATACAAAGGTGAGAGGTATTCTACAAATCGCGGCGGAATCATGGGCTGGGGAAAAGCTTTATGGATCAAGAAACAAACAAGTCTTGTTGTATTAATTAAATGTTAAAGACAAGCAATGTCCAGCCCAGCCCGAAGAATCAACGAAGACCAACCCTTAATAGAAAGCCCAGAGAAAATGGCCGACGAAATAGAACCAGTAGGCGAGTTAGCAGGAACCGGCAGTAAGCAGAAGTTACCAAGTAAGACCAACTATCGTCAACTATCATCTCTACCCCCTATTTATCTATATCTTCTGTATGTGTGTGTGTGTCTCTCTCTCTCTCTCTCTCTCTCTCTCTCTCTCTCTCTCTCTCTCTTCTCTCTCTCTTATATACGACGTATGATACTATACTATATACATACATACTTGATGTTTATCGACGATGCAATATTAGACCATCTTCAGGACTTGAATATAGTTCTTACTCCAATGATGGAAATTCTCAAAATGCTGAAAGCGGAAGGTCGTCAGTAGGGGGAAGTGTAGTTGGGGTGGTTAGTGGAGAAGAAGAATCCACTAACCACCCCAACTACACTTCCCCTACTGACGACCTTCCGCTTTCAGCATTTGAGATTGGAGTAAGAACTATATTCAAGTCCTGAAGATGGTCTAATAGAGACGAAACGTTGCATCGTCGAATAAACATCAAGTTTCCAAACATCCCGTGTTTGTCTACATACATAGAAATGTGTGTATTAAAACAGTTAAAATCCCCTTTGCATTCTGTGGGTGATGATAGCCTAGTGGTTAAGCTGTCCAACTGATGCTGAACCAATCTGATTCTCAGCTGTAGGTAGCTCACAAAATGTGTAGCCACACTGAAGAGACTTGATAAGTCGAAACACGTGTCTGTGGATGATTATATATATATATATATATATATATATATATATATATATATATATATTTCAAGCAAATTTTACTAAAAAAACAGAAGCCTTATTGTTTAAAGCTTATCATCTAACAAAAGCTATTTATTAATCTATTCTTATTGAGTAGTATCTTGACTTACGAGTCCCTCAAATAACCGTCGATTTTTTGCTTTGTGTGCTAAAATTTGTGGTATGAGCGAGTTTATATACGCTTGTGTTAGTAAATTTATTAGAACATTTAAGTTTCCAAATTTATTACGCCAAAGAAAAATATCGTTTATTAAAAAAATAAACATTAAAACATATTACCGCAGATAATTCATTAGATTCAATTCTTTATTCTTATACAATACAGTACTATTTTTTCCTATTCAAAAACGTAACAATATATTATTAGGACGTTTTTTTTTTGTTTTTTTTTTGTTATGGAACGTATTATGGTTTTTCAGTTATTTTAATGGGAAAATTGATTTGATATCCGAGGAAATTGAGCTTCGAGCGCGGACGGGGAAAAGATATTTGCTTATGATGCGCATGTGTAAAAAGATATTTTGAAAAATTGACGATGACCTGCAATAGTTGTACAATTCCAATATATATATATATATATATATATATATAATATATTATATATATATATATATATATATATATATATATTTAAGAAATTTGAAAAAACAAGTGTTCCAAAAATAAGATGAATTTATTTATCGACGCTTAAACGTTTCGGTTTCTTTAAACCTTCATCAGGATGTATTATGGGGTGAAGAAATTGATGGATGTTTTATAGATGACAGGAGATAAATCTATAAAACATCCATCAATTTCTTCACCCTATAATACATCCTGATGAAGGTTTAAAGAAACCGAAACGTAAACGTTTCGGTTTCTTTAAAGCGTCGATAAATAAATCCATCTTATTTTTGGAACACTTGCTTTTTCAAATTTCTAATATTATCGGATTTATTTCCATATTTACTCCATATTATATATTATATATATATATATATATAGAGAGAGAGAGAGAGAGAGAGAG
Organism: Doryteuthis pealeii; assembly: GCA_023376005.1. Taxonomy (NCBI): domain Eukaryota; kingdom Metazoa; phylum Mollusca; class Cephalopoda; order Myopsida; family Loliginidae; genus Doryteuthis; species Doryteuthis pealeii. The sequence continues at coordinate 111,020,130 of CM042141.1, read as the reverse complement.
AGAGAGGAGAGATAAGTAGAGAGAGATAAAGGTAGAGAGAGATTTGAACATAGATAGAGAAAGAGAGAGAGTGAGAGAGAGACTAGGACTAGACTAGGATAGATAGATAGATAGATAGATAGATAGAATCAAAGATAGTTTCTCTGAACTCTGTTTAGGATCAAAGTGTCGTGTTCCGAAATTTCTGTCAAGACTCAGAATGTATAATCTGTATCCATGGAAATCTCGCACCTGTTTTAAAAATAATAAGATATATAAGATGCTGATTGAAAACAATATTTCGAAGATTCTAACATTTCATCATCATCATCATCATCAGGTCGCGTTGATATCCATGAGTCTCTCTTTCGCCAACAATCCCTATCAGTCATTATCCCTGGGATCATTGTGTAACTTCCAGATAAACATGTGATTTTAAAAAAGTGGGGGGAAGGGAGGGAAGGTCGGGAATAGGAATTAATTTTATTTTTTAAATTGAAAAACAAGGAAGTTAAAAACAAACAAACTTAGAAACAGAATTTACGAAAGAAACAAAGAAACAAAGAAAAATTGATACATAGATAGATAGATAGATAGATAGATTTTTTTTAAATATTTTTCAATTTAAAAAAGATTGTTGTTGCTCATACAAGCGCCCCTATCGGTAATCAACCCTTAGATACTTGAGCCCTGTTGGCTTTGGATATAAAATACACCGACTGCACCTCTGCAATGTTAATATCCTCACCCTCACCTGTTGGCCGTGGGTGGCGACCTGTGATGCTTAAGGAGGGAATCCGGGTGACTGAGCAATTCATGACATACACAACTCCACTTTGGACCTTACTTAGGCTACATGGGCTGTCAATGGCCTGGTCATGTCATGCCCTAGCATCTATATTATTGTCCCGTCCCTATTGCCCTTATGGCAAACGCCAACCCATTTGATCATATATATGCTGGAAGGTGGTGGCTGAGGGTCTTAATATTCTGGTATGACGTTAAACTGCAGCTAATGGTGAAGTTTCAATATTGGATCTCTGGAGAATATGGAGTACCCCTTCATCGTCATTATTCCCATGTCCACTCTGACACGGATTGGTAATACCTGTTAGCGTCCCATATATGTGTTAGATAAAAAATAAGTTGTTTTTTAATGCGTTTTAAAAATGTTTTTTTTAATTGAATACTCAACAAGAATGAAAAAAAAAAAAAAAACGTCTTCGGCATAATTTAACCCATGGGTTAACATGACGTAAAATCAACTAACCAACCATCTTGGGATCCTTAGGTAGCCTCCAGCTAAGCTTCCTGTTAAGCTTAGTTAATATTTAAACATTTGTAACGTTAATTAATTTTTTAAAAAAGGATGGAAGAACGAGGAAGTTGAAAACATAAATAAATAAAGAAATAATAGATAGATAGATAGATAGATAGATTCCAGAGATTGCCATTCAAAAATTGTGCTGCTCCATTACTCACGCAGTTGCATATATTTAAAAAAATAAAAATAACATTTTTTAAGTGGACTCTACGCCATCGTCTTTAGTAGACAGGAGGATGCCAACCATAGATAGATAGATAGATAGATAGATAGATCTTTTTCTCTTTATTTAATTTAAAAAGGGACTTGTTCCTTATCCAACCACCCCTATTAATCATCACCCCGGGACCCTTGTGTTGTTTCCAGCTAAGCTATATATATATATATATATATATATATATATATATATATATATATATATATATATGAAGAAAAGGAAGTGAATCTGACGGTATATAGTATATTAAGAAAGAATGAAAAAAAAACACAGGTTTAAATGAGTTAAGTGGTGAGTTTATTGGCCGACGCTGCAGTGTTTCGATCTATTGATTAGATCATCTTCAGGGCATTTGTTGGTATATGGAAGGTAATAAGAAACTTTTATCACAGAATAACGAGAAAAGCGAGTGGTAGTCCTTGTTATTCAGTCTGTTCCAAAAATTGGGGGTTTGAATATATCTTGAATATATTTGAAATATATATATATAATATATGAATATATTTGAATAAATTTTGAATATATATATATATACTATAGTGTGAGATGGTCACTGTTTCAGCTTTTGCTGGAATGGTGTACCAAAGGCAGTATTATTGGTAGAGTGCTCAATATAAAATAGAGCTGTTATATAATAAAATAATAGATATTTAAAACCTTTATATATTTATCTTATTATATATATATATATATATATATATATATATATAATATATATATATATATATATATATATATTATATAAAGAAAAGTTAGGAGTAGAAATTCTGTTTTTTTTAAAGGATGGAAGAATGAGGAAGTTAAAAACAAACAGAATTCACGAAAGAAAGAAAGAAAGAAAGAAAGAAAGAAAAATTGATAAATAGATAGATTGATAGCTTGATCTTTTTTTTTTTTTTTTTTTTTTTTTTCTTTTATTAAATTCAAAAGAGAGAGTTGTTGCTTATCTCTAACCAGAGGAAACTACAAATGTGAAGGCACGGTCAAGTTTTGAAAAAAAAAAAATGTAAACAAGTACTCTCATTGTTCTGTGAGTTTAGGGAGTGTTCCTCTCCAAATTACAAATGACAGTGAAATGAAACAATAAACATTAGTGATGATTAATGAAAACAATCATCAAGCAATTTGACCAACCGCCCCCCCTCACCCCCTCTACTTATCGTTAGAATATTTCTTAAGTATTCGTAAGTGGCCAGTTTAAATATTAGGTTTTTAATCTTTCGCGCCTTAATCACTGGTCTTGTCATTATATAGACAACTGTGAACAGCTGGGTATAGATAGATAGATATGGACTAATAGGGATAGATAGATAGATAGATAGATAGATAGATAGATGGAAACAAATCGTGAATGATGGGAAAATATGAATAGACTGATATAAATAGATAGATAGGAAAAATTATGATTGGTAGGCAAATATTAATATATATATATATATATATATATATATATATATATAATATGTATATATATTAATATATAATATGTATATATATTAATATATAATATATATAATATATATGTATATATATTAATATATAATATATATAATATATATATATTAATATATATATATATATATATAATATATATATAATATGTATATATATTAATATATAATATGTATATATATTAATATATAGTAAAAAGTCGTCGGGGCGGCCTAAAGTCGGTATCAGCCATGCAGCGAGGGAGTCTATCCCCTTTTCACTAGCGCTAGACCAAGGAGATTATTTTAGCGTCTGAGGTGGAGCGCCACACCTACCATCAGCTCCTTACTTTACCGCACAGATCCCTGTGCTACTCATACGCTGAGTTGGCGAGGGCGGGTATCGAACTAGGAACCTTGTGGTTTCTAGCCAAACGCTCTACCGACTGAGCTAACCCGGCCATATTAATATATATATATATATATATATATATATATATAATATGTATATATATTAATATATAATATGTATATATATATTATATAATATATAATAATATATATATAATATATAATATATAATATATATATATATTATATATATATATATATATATATATAATATATATATATATATATATATATATATATATATATATATATATATATATATAATATATATATATATATATATATATATATAATATATATATATATATATATATATATATATATATATATATATATTAATATATATATATATATATATATATATATATATATATATATATATATATATATATATATATATATATATATATATATATATATATATATAATATAATATATATATATATATATATATATATATATATATATATATATATATATATATATATATATATAATATATTATATATATATATATATATATATATATATATATATATATATATATATATATATAGAGAGAGAGAGAGAGAGAGAGAGAGAAAAACAGACAGACAGACAGACAGACAGATGGGAACAAATTGTGAAGGATGAGCAGATAAAAATAAACTGATATAGATAGATAGATAGATAGATAGATAGATAGATAGAAAAGAAGAAAGAAAGAAAGAAAGAAAGAAAGAAAACGTTTTGAATTAAAATGCAAAAATTAATTAAGTAGATAGATAGATAGATAGATACGAACAGATTAGGATAGATAGATAGATATTGATCGCAACGTCTTGTCAGGCGACTGCCACTCCATTCATTATCCGTTTGTGAGCTCCTTCATGACTTTTCAATCCCACCAGCAACTTGCATGACTTAGAATAAATCAGCCACTCATAACGATCGGTGTTGACTGAGTCGACAGGTACGGTATACGCATCACTGTGTAACTCTCGTGTCTTGAGACAACCAGCTGTTTAGCACACTTTGGTGCAACAGGAACATAAAAGGTCTTCATGTTGGGAATCATGTTGGGAATCAGAGTGTGGCATGGGAGAGACAGCAATTGCAGTCGGGTTGCATTTGATTTCATGTGATTGACCAGGCCTGCCTTTGACAACAGAGCCCGGTCACATACACCACAGATCCACACATCACCAGAGTTGGCCGGCAGAGTTTCACGTTTTCTGCATCCTCTCCTGGATTTTGCCAGGTCCACCCTGGCTGCTTCAAACATTTCCACACCCCTGTATATCGCAGTCCTCCACTGTCCACGATCGGGAATACCAAAATATGTCAGACACTCCTTAATACTATCTCGAAACCGATTTTTGGCTTGTGTTGTGGTCTTTTGCCAAAAAGAAGCTCACCATAAAAAGCTGTTTTGATAGTCTGGTGTCATCAAGCCGATTAAGATGATTGGCCCAACGCATCTGATTCCTCATCACAACCGAAGCAATGCTAGTTGTTTTGGCTTTGGTCAAGACACCCATATCTGGAACACGTCTGTCCCACTTCAGACCACGGATACGTCTAAGACAGTGCTGATGGAACCTTTCAAGCTGTCTCATATGAGGTTGATACAACGTCTATGGTTTAGAAGCATAGAGCAAGTATGACAATACACACCTTGATACACTGACACTTTAGTTGCCAGAGTTAGATCACCATTGGACCAGACCTTGCCTTATAGCTTACCAAAGGACTCAGATGCTCTGCTTATTCTGTTTGATTTCCGCATCAAGAGAACCGTCACAAGAGAAAGTACTACCAAGGTAGACAAACTCCGGTAATTTATGAGGAAGCGCGTCCCGGTCTCCTGCCCCAAGAGTTGCTGCCCGGTGACTATTAAAATAACGACCCAGCTCAGTCTATTCAAAACTATCCATCTATCTCAATTTTTTCATATTCATCTATAATACTTTAAATACTAAGATATTTTTTTATTCATGTTTGTTTAATGTCTTGTTTTTAGTTTAAATAAACAAGAATTACGACAAAAAAAGAAGCGACCCCCCCCAATACATTTACTTGTCGAAAATATCTATCTATCTCCATTTGTTCGTATCTATCTATATTATTTTGTTTGTTTATCTATCTATCTATCTCAGTCTATTCAAAACTATATATCCATCTTCATATCTAAACAAGAATTACGACAAATTCCGATAGATAAACAAGAATTACGACGAGCTGGGGTTGTTATTTTGATAGTCACCGGGTAGCGGTTTTTGAGGCGGGAGACCGGGACGCACTTCTTCATAAATTACCCAAACTCCTTTACTACTTCAAGATGTTTCCCATCAACAAAGATGCCAGGTTCCACGTAAGCAGCCAGAGTGTACATGACTTTGTTTTTCTTAATGCTAACTGTCAGACCAAAGCAGGTACAAGCATTACTAAAGCGTCAGGTAAAGTGAGAACAATGTTGATGCTGGTATATCACCCTGCTTCGCTTCTTTATAAATGGAAATTTCATCAGAGAGCTGACCATTGAAATTGACACGACCCTTTACACAACGATGTAGTTGCTTCAACTTTTCATCAAAAGCAGGTGTACAGCCAAATGTTCACCTTCTAGAGATCCTCACGATTCACTGAGTCAAGGGCTTTAGTTAGCTCGACAAAAACCTGACAAAGTGACATACGCTGTTCCATACATTTTTCTAAAAGCTGTCTAGTATAGAATATCATGTCTACAGTCCCTCTTCCACCTCTAAGACAAGATAGATAGACACGTGATGGCAGCAAACTCGTGTTCAAGTATTGCCATTGCTTGATATATATATATATATATATATATATATAAAAATTTAAAAATTTAAAAAAAAAAGAAGCTCAACAGTTCAAACAATATAATGGTGAGCTTCAAAAAGTTCAACAATGAGCTGCACGAAAGTGGCTCTTTCGTCCTGCCAAAATCTTGCACATCTTCCCATATTTACAGGTAATTCCAGGGAGCACAGGGTATTTTATTAGTCCATCCCGCCGATGCACAGATTGGTGACTGATCAGACTAGCCTTGCTCATACATAGCCTTCCACACTGGTCACATAGTAGACCGATTTGAAGCCCATCTTTAATAAAATTCATGTTTTTGCCGTTTTAGGCTACAGCGAGGCTTAGTACACATAAAGGACAAGACATGTATTGCATATCAAGCAATGCCTGTGCCTGAAGCTTTTTTAAGTGAGGAAAGGCTTTGCACAGAACCAATCCCACTCTCTAAGTGACTGCCACATTGAACCAAAAAGAAGAACAAGTCAACATCATTGGCTGCAGCAGCCGCCGCAGGTTAAATTTTGGAGTTTTCCTTCTTCTAGACACTTGCCTTGACAAGACTGAGGAATGTATCTCTCCCGGTGGTTTTGCTACGCGCCTGGATACTAATCCAAGTATTTCTACGTCCCCGCGTATGTTACTTGCTAGATGACCGTTGAGCGAAAGGCTTCATCCACCCTTTGACAGGTTTCGTTTTTCGTCCTGCTGGATGTCAAGCCATCCTCCTCACCAGATAAGCTTGGTGGGGTAACCGGTTTAGTCGCCGATAACCCGACCATGAGACAGGTAGTACTGGGTTACATAGTACCAGTAGCGCCATATGCTAGATAGACACATACATACATACATACTTACATACATATATACATACTTATATATGAAGAGATAGATAGATAGATAGATAGATATGAATAGACTGAGAGATAAGCAGAGCCCAGATAAGCTACCTTTGATCCTACTTTTAATGTTTGGTTTGGTCTGTTTTGTTTTATGGCATATCAACCTCAGTGGGTCATTTAATGCCGATAAAGTTTTGAAATAAATCAATTCTTAAAGGATAATACAATTTTTTTATAAATACATTTTTCTATTTAACCCATAGATGGGACCCTAACAGGTACTACCACTCCGGGTCAGAGTGGACCAGGGAGCAATGGTGATGAAGGGGTGCTCCACATTCACCAAACCTGCAGAATTGGAATGTCACCACTGGATAGAGTTTAACGTCATTCCCAGGACATGTAGACCCTCAGTCACCGCCTTCTAGCACCCATATGATAAAAAGGGGTTGGGGCTTGCCATAAGGGCAATAGGGTTGGGAAAATCATATAGGTGCTAGGGCTTGACGTGACCAGCCGATTGATCGGAAGGGGCCTCTCCGACCGCCCGTCTAGCCCAAGATAGGGCCAAAGTGGAGTATTGCATGTCATGAACTGCTCATCCACCTGAGCTCTATCCTTAAGCATCACGGGTCGCCACCCACGGCCAACAGGTGGCCCCATTGGGGGAGTCTTACCCCTCTGCAGAGGTGCAGTCGGTGCATTCTAACGCCCCAGCCAACAGGGCGGCTTTGATCCTAGTCAGAAGTGATAATCCATGAGTACATTTTGCCGGTAACTATACAAGTTTAACATATATTTCATTTGTAAAAAAAAAATATAATTAATGCGTTGTAAGTTGAAATGTTCTTTATTTCTTTCTTCCTTTCTTTCTTCTTTTGCTCTTAGTTTTTACTCCTATCTATCTATCTATCTATCTTAATCTGTTCCCATTTATCTATCTAACTTTCCCTTTTGATATATTTACTGTAATGTAGTGTAAAAGATTTTGGATTCCGAGGTTTTATACCAAGCCATAGAGGCGAATACGGTGAGTACCAATTTCAGGATATCAAGCAAGATCGGCATGTAATGTTGTCCCTTTTTTCCGGGCACTAAAACGATATCTGTAACGTTGTTGTATATCTGGTCACAGTACCCAAAGCTGATATATACATAACGGGGGTAACCGGTGGCAGCGATATATTCACAGTACTAAAAATGTCTTCTTGTTGATAAAAATTACAACGCGAGAAATATGTAGTCACAACTGCTAGCTTTTATTATCGTGCTCGCCTCGTGTGCAGTATCGGAGAGGAGGAAAGGCAGAGAGAAAGAGAGAGAGAGAACACTACTTGATTACTGTGACCCCATACTAGGCACCAAAGGTCCGTCCGTTCCCCTACGCGTCCGAAAGCAAAAAAGAGGCTCGTCCTTTTCTTTGTCGTTCCACGTCACCACGTGACTTCCGGTCAACACCCGAAACTTCCGGTTGACACTCAATTCTCCATTCGGGGTCACGCTACGGTCAAACCATCGTTCATCCTGTTTTGCTCATCACTATTTTTTAAACCTTTATCATCTCTCACTTATTTCTTCTTCCTCCTTTTCTAATATAGTAGTTCTAGCTCACAAAAGTCAGGATAATATCCCCATCTTGCTACAGGCATTTAACAGTCTAGTATGGTTCGTCCCATTCACGACCTTGGTAAAAGCAACTGGAGCTTGTGCACCAAAATATTGCAAAACTTTTGACTCACTTTAGTATATAGATCTTTTTTCAATTTTCTATTTTTTTGCAATGTATCTAATTATATATCTATTCGGTTACATATACTACACTTTGATCCTAGGATTTAATCACGAAACCAAATTTGATACAATGTCGGTTTAACATGGCAACCCAGACCCGTGCATGTGGGCAAGAATGGAATAATGACTCGTTCCCAATACCAGTGTCATGAGAGCATCAGACTAATCTGACCCTCCACTTAGGATGTGACACAAGGTAAATTTCTTAAGCGGAGTTTAGCAGGTTTGAATTCAGAGTTTTCCTTTTCCTAGACTGGTTGCCTAACTGAGGTTGATAACCCTAGTGTGTTCTACTATTTACTCATAGCTGTAAAAGGTTAAAAAGTCCAGTATTATCTATAATTTTCCCATAGCTGGAAGGAGTTGGTTACATAATGGCATTAGCACTATGTGTAATGCAAAGAGTCCCGTCCAAGATTTGAACTCGGGTCGCCGAGACCATTTCCTACGATGACAACCATTACAGTACGAACGCACCCACTAAGCCTCCACTTATAGTGTAATGGGGAGGTGTTGTGCTTGGCTTGAAATATCCAGTTTCAGAATTGCTTCCTTTTTTGTTGTTGTTTTTATTTTTTTAGTTTTGTTTTTAGAGGGAGATATACTTTATTTAGATGGAGGTGCATTGTGTAATGGTTATCGTCATAGGAGATGGAGACGGCAACACGAGTTCTAAATCCTGGATGAGGCTGCTTGCATTTCGCATAGCGCTAATACCCTTGAGAAAGGTATGTATGCAACCATTCTCCCTCCAGCTATGGGTAAATAGTAGGAAAGACTGGGCTCTTTAAACTCGATTCAGCAACCAGTCTAGGAGAAGGAAAACTCTGAATTCAAACCTGTTAAACTCCGCTTAATAAATTGACCATGTGTTACATCCTACACGTGCGAAGGAATCCGTCCTGACAGCGTACCTTGATGATGATGATGATGATGATTATATATATATATATATATATATATATATATATATATATATGAAAAGACGGCGAGGAAATTAGTCCGACAATATGAGAAGAAAATATTTTTAAAATATAACAAACACAGGATGTTATGATTAGGGGAAACAATTTTATGTGTCAATACTTAAGCATTTCGGTATATTGTACCATATATATATATATATATATATATATATATATATCAGTCTCTAAACTTAATAAATCACAAAAAAAACTTCCAAACAAATAAAACTCTCACCAAACAATCACTACAACCAATACCCTCCACCCGAGGACGACCGCTGTAATGGTTGAAAGTACTTGGGTAAAAAATATTGGACATTTTGTTTATCATCTGGATCCCATTATACGGAAAATCAACAAGAAAACCTGAACGTCGACAACTGATAATTATAAATAAGTAATATATATATATATATATATATATATATATAATATATATATATATATACTTTGGTGCGGTACCAAGTTTCTTGGTACAAGGTGATTCTAGGCTGGTCCTAATTCTCTACCAGTAGTTTGTTGTAGAGTTCAGGTTCCGTATGAGAGCTCAATGTTTAATTATTGTAAACAGACCAAAGTTATTTGTGAATAAAAAGGTCTTAAATACCATGGGTATCGTGGTTCTGGACCATTTCCACTTGTGAGTATGCCCACGAGCTTCTTCAGACCTCTGATATCTTTTATTTAGACAGGCACATGGCCAAACTCTTCTTATATTCATATATTTCCCCCGCCTCCAGGGGTGATCTTATTGCATTTTTTCTTTTCGAGTGTCTTTTTTATTAGGAAATTTTTTTTTCTTCTTTTTTTTTCCTTTGCATGGTTGGCAGTGTTTTTATGTGTCTGCCTAGTCGGTTGGTAAATTCCTAAGTTGGGTTTGACTGACCCACAGAATTCTACTTCTATTTATGGTCTTGATGCCCTTTCACTCTAAGTGGGTCAAGTGGGTTACAGGGAAGGTATGTCTTTTTTTCTCCGCGGGTGGGGGGTATTTGAGTTTACCTTATTAGGGTTTGTTTATTCTTAGTCTTCTATACGGTTTCAAGCCTTTATTTTTCTACGAGTATCTTAGTGTGTTTTATTTTAAATATTAAAGCATGTTTTTCCATACTTAGCTAGTCGTATCTTATATTTATATTTTCATGAGCCTATTTATATTCCATTACTTCGATTTCCCTCTTTACATCTTTTTATTTATTTTAATTTATTTTATTATTTTATTTGTATCCTTATGTAATATCCTTATCTACAATACTCCTTTAAAGTGTCTCTTTTTTGTAATTCTTTATTTCAGGTAGGAAACTGATGGTATGTTCCGTGTCTCGTTTTTAAGGAAAACGAGCAGTAGCGTAGGAATTGGAAGTGGGAGGTAGTAACAATTGGTACCTGAAGATGGCAAATCGAATTGCCAAAAGCGCTCGTAATGAAACCTTTGGTGGACTGCTACACCAGTTCCACCCTGACACCAAAAAGATGACCAGAAAATTAGAAAGGGTTGAACAAAAACTCGTCCGACAAGAATCGTCAGTACAGTTTTTACAACATGTTTAAAAGAAAAAATGCTGCCAAAATACACACACACACACACACACACACACACACACACACACACATATATATATATATATATATATATATATATATATATATATATATATATATATATATTGGTATATTGGCAACCAGTACCCCAACTTTTGAGATTTCCGAGTTACGAGCTCTCACTTTGTCGATTTTTGGTGTTTTTTGAGAGCCAAAATTTGAGGTACGAGTGAGCTTCAGATATACTTATGTTTATAAGTTTACTAAAAACATTTAAGTTTCCAAATTTATAACGACAAAGAAAAACATTATTCATAAAATAATAAACTTTAAAACATATTGCAGCGCATAATTTATTACATTCTATTTGATTATGAATTACACAGTGATTTAAAAAAATGTTACAAAAAACATTAGTATTGTTTTTTCGGTGGGGATATGGCTGGAACGGATTAATGACAATTCAGTTTATTTAAATGGGGAAAATTGATTTGAATAAGAGGAAATTGAGTTACAAGCGGATCGAATTAAACTCGTGAGTCAAGGTACCACTGTATCATGTTGCCTTACTATATAAATTGAATTTATGCACATGCATGATCAGACATTCTCTAGAGGGCTTTCTAAAATAATAGTGAAATCCCATTGTGACAAAATGTAAACGTAGCATTCAAAGTGAATAGATATCAAATCAGGTGTTTGAATGTTATCCAATAAGCCCAGATCGAATTTCACCGGGTTGGGAGTGGGTTCAAAATAACGCATTGTTCAATCTGTGTAATTCAATAACACCCACTCAAACATTTTGCTTCCTGGTACTTGCAAAAAAAAAAAAAATAAGACATTGGCCTCTATGTGAACTCAGATGAAACGGAGTTCATGTTTTTTAAACAAGATGGAGACATCTCCACAATGAATGGTAAGCTTCTCGAATTAGTAGACTAAGGTAGTAATATCTCATCTACTGAAAGTGATGTCAATATATGCAGGGGAAATACATGAACTGCTATAGACAGATGAAACGGAGTTCATGTGATTTAAACAAGATGGAGACATCTCCACAATGAATGGTAAGCTTCTCGAATTAGTAGACTAAGGTAGTAATATCTCATCTACTGAAAGTGATGTCAATATATGCAGGGGAAATACATGAACTGCTATAGACAGATGAAACGGAGTTCATGTGATTTAAACAAGATGGAGACATCTCCACAATGAATGGTAAGCTTCTCGAATTAGTAGACTAAGGTAGTAATACCTCATCTACTGAAAGTGATGTCAATATACGCTGGGAAATACATGGACTGCTATAGACGATCGTTTGGAAATCTCACTGATAAGATAAACCAAGAATTATTCCAAGCTGTATCCGTGTTAGTGCTACTGTATGGCTACACTGGCCTCTATGTAAACTCAGAAGAAACGGAGATCATCTCCACGCTGAATGATACACCTATAAAATTAGTAGACCTAGGTAGCAACATCTCATCTACTGAAAACGATGCCAATATACGCAGGGGAGATACATGGACTGTTACAGACAGATTATCTACCATTTGGAAATCTGATCTCGCCGATACGATGTATCCGTGTCAGTGCTACTGTATAGCTACACCACTTGGACTCTAACGAAACGCTTAGATAAAAAGCTAGATGGGAACCACTCAAAGATACTGCATACTGTCTTGAACAAATCTTGGAAGCAACACCCAATAAAAAGAAAACAGCTGTACGCCCACTTACCTCCTATCACACAAACCATCGAAGACGAACAATACATCGTGGATACTGCTGGAGAAGCGAGGACACGTACACATGGACACACCAGTGTAGGCCGACCAGCAACAAAACCTACATCAATGTCGAGCGGAAGATCTACCAGGAGCGATGTCCGATAGGGACGGTTGGCAAGAGAGCGTCATCAAAATCCGTATTGTAAATGTGACATGATGATGATGATGATGATGATCGTGGGGGAGAGGGGGAGTCTCGCTATATGAAAGCTTTTGACGGGACTAATTAAGCATAGTAAATACTGATATTTTTTTACGTGGTTCGATTAATATTTTTTTTTAATTTTATTTTAATAAATGATTTTGGAAACGTGACGGTATTATCAAATATTATCTGTTTGAAAATTATTTGTATTTAATAGAGTCTATCCCATTGTCCCTAGCACTGGACTCGATAGTAATACTTGATGTTATATAACTGTAAATTATTTGTATTAAAAATAGTTACTTGAAGCTATAATTGTTTATTAAATATCATTATTAGTTTATTATTATTAGTTTATTATTATTATCATTATTATTTATCAATTATGTTAACTAATTGATGATATTAATTATACTAATTAATAATATCCCACCAACATAAAGAAATAATATATATATATATATGTGTGTGTGTGTGTGTATACTAAATCAAACCAATATATATATATATATATATATATATATATATATATATATATATATATATATATATACCCTTTTGATATAGTGTGAAGTTGCGCTTTTTATGGCTTCGTGTGAAACCAGTCTAGACACCAGATTTTGGTAAAACGCAGGATTATGCAAGAACAGCACCAATTCCAAGCTCACCTCAACTTGTTTCTTCAAATATAATAATAATAATAATAATAATAATAATAATAATCCACCCAACGAGTGGGGATTGCAATAATTAACGGCGTCGATCCCAGGGGGCCATCCCCCCAGGCAACACCTTCCCCCCTTGATTTAAAGGGGCAGGGCTGGGTTTATTGCCCAGCGCCTGAGGCGCCCCCCTTGAGGGGGAATGCCGACGGGATCGACGCAATTTTTCACCCGCCACTCATGAGCTTCGGTTTGTGGGTGGTCCCACGTTAATAGGGCCTTTTGCCTAACCCGTACAAGTGGGGTACGAGGTAAATACAATAATAATAATAATAATTATTATTATTATTATTATTATTATTATTATCATTATTATTATTATTATTATTATTATTATTAGTTTATATTTGTTTATTAAGTATTAGTATTAGTTTATTAGAATTATCATTAGTTACTTGAGACCATATGATTGCTTGAAATACTTGAAACCCGATAATCGTGGGCAAATTTGTATTAAATAGGAATACTTGAAGCAATATAATTGTATGCATAACATTTTTATTAGAAAGGAATATTTGAAACCATATAACTAGTAGTAAATTATTTGTATTCAATAATAATTATTAATCACTACAAGGTCTAGTCTTCTGACTGTCATAAAGTGATTATTATTATTACTACTATGAGTTTTTCACACCAACGTTAGCTGATGATCTTTCACAGGAGTTGAGCGACAAAAAGTCTTCTCAGGTCTCCAGGAATCTCCGGAGTATTCCAGCTGATTTAAAAAATGCTGTTGTCTGGATGGTCTCAATTCTTCCTCTTATTTTCTGTTCCTCTAGTCTTTTCCTAAGCTTTTGAGGGCAGTTCCAAATGCCCCAACTACTATTGGTATCACTGTCACCCTCATATTCCACAGGGTTTTTTTTTCAATTCTTTAGAAAGTTCTTATTCCATATAACAGTAAATGTTTATGAGAAGAAAATTTTTCTCAAGTTTTTAAAATAGTTTTTAAAGGAACTGATATGCCACAAAAGAAGTGACGAAAAATGAAATGGTAACATAGCATGTCCATTTGATGAATGAAAGTTATGTCTTTGGTTGGTTGGTTGGTTGGATTTTATAGCATGTCAACTCTTTTTGGGTTAGTTTATGCAGAGGACGGTTTTATCTTATTTATTCTTGTTGGGTATTCAAATTTATTTTTTAAACTCATCTATAAACACATTATTTAAACTCATTTTTTTTATCTATTTAGTCCATAGATTGAACCCTAACAGGTACTACCATTCCGAGTCCGAGTTGACCTGGGAGCAATAACAATGAAGGAGTACTCCACACTCCTCCAGAGCACAAGAATTGGAACCTCACCACTAAATACAGTCTAGTGTCATACCCAGGAAAATAAGACCCTCAGCCACTGCCTTCTAGCACATATATGATAAAAAAAAGTTTAGGGTTTGCCATGGGTCGGGAAAATCATATAGGTGCTAGGGCTTAACGTGACCAACTGAGTAATCGTAAACAGTTTGTAAAGAGCTCTTCACTTGGGAGATATTTATTCATATTCATATATATCATCATGATCATCAAGTGGCGCAGATAAGAACGGACTCTCTCTCTTAAAATTAAGCAAGTATTGTTTAAAGCTTATCATCTAACAAAAGCTATTTATTAATCTGATCGCTCCTGCCAAGTCCTCAGCACGGTGTCTAGTGTCAGTACAGAACTAATCATTGTAACTTTTTGCTGGTGGGTCAACACTTTGAGTCAAGAGTAGGTGTCCAAAAGAAAACGTCACTTATAAGTTTGTGTCCAGAATGTCTTGTTCGTTTTACTTTGGTAGTTTGTGATACGTATAGCGGCTTTTTTATGGGGGCTTGTTTCTAGGATTTGTTCGAGACAACACGCAGTGTCCTCGTGTAGTTCCATCTAGAAATTGTTTTGGTCTGAACTCTTGTTGCCTGGTTGGGAGCGGTTCTGTCAAGTACTGCACTCCAGCGCCGGTGGTAGGCTATCATGCCCGCCTAATCCATGATTCGAGTACTCTACTCAACTACATGTCAATTTTCATAAAGTAGTATTCATAGAAAATATTGAAGTCAGTCAGTCAGTCTATTGGTTTGAACAACAGCAACTGGCCAAGCACAACTGAACCAGTGTCATGACAACTAGTACTTATAGGGATTCAGAATAGTCCACTCATGCATTTGGGTGATTCCATTACTTGTCTCCCGATTGGCTGCTTGGTTTGTATGCTGTTTGAGGCTTCATAAATAACCTGCCATTTTGCAGTAGTTTTTGCAGCAAACCAGGTTCGTATTCAGTTATGACTGCTTGCTGCCTTGTCTTACCAATTCGAAGGTAATTGGAACTAGTATGATTATTCTACAGAAAATATATGAACCCCCACTCTACTACATCTCAATTTTCTTAAATTAGTATACATAGAAAAAATGAAACATGCACTTCCGGGACCCCCAAACAGGGGGTGGGTGGTTCGGGGGTAGTAGACGCCGGGGCTAACTGCACCTCTGCAAGAAACCCTCTCTCAGGGGCACTAATTCCTTGGTGGAGAGTTTCTTCTACTTTTAGTCCAACATGGCCTGTACATTAGGGTAGGTTGATTTTTCACTTTTTTAAAATATCACGCGGAAGTTGTTTGTTAGTATACTAAATACTGCAACCAAAAATTAAATCTTTTACTTGCATCATTGTTTGAGGAAATAGCGTCTACTAAAAGGCACCAAAAATCCTCGTTTTAGTCACATTTAGCTTAGGAATTGGTTAGAAAATTTAGCAATTTCAGTATTCAAAACAGAAAAGGTTGTCATTTTAAACAAAATGTATAAAATATTATAACTAGAATTCAAATTGAAAATATGTTCTCATCATCACCAATTTCACCTTTTACCTCATTAAGCTGTAATGGATAACATTTTGAAAGATTGAAATTTATTTCCACAAATGAAAGTAAAGTTTTCAAGAAAAATATTTTCTGGGTAATTCTTTATGTTAATTTGTCACATGGGAGACATTACAGTTCCGAAATCAACCTACCCTACCAAGTTAATCTCATCAGGTTTACTTATTGTTAAGTGTTTAAACGCCATCCTTGGCCAGTTGAAAAGAACTTAAAGTAAGTAAGTCCTGAACTATGGAATCCTTTGATAAGTGAATAAGTCCTGAGTTATGGAATCCTACGTAGTGTCAAAGGTCCAGTGATAAAATCCTATGTTCCGTCGTCCACGAAGGTTCAAAGTAGTTCGACTCGTTTTTACTAGTATGCTCAGCTTAAGTACTCAGTGATTGGCCAAGAGTATGGTCACATGATTTTCGGCGAGTCTATAAGTAGAAGTGGGCTTCAGGCACACACTTTAAATTAAGAAAACGCCAACACTTATTCTATAAACAGTAGGGGATTTTGTAGAGTCGCTGTGCAATGGTGATATCGTAAAACTGCAGTCAAAGTTTTGATATTTAAAGAAAATGTTATATATATTTACCAACTCCTCCGCACGAGCAGGATACGACACAAGGTCAATTTCTTAAGCGGGGTTCAACAGGTTTGAATTCAGAGTTTTCCTTCTCCTAGACTGGTTACATAGCCATGGTTAAAGAACCCAGTCTGCCCTGCTATTTACCCATAGCTAGAGGGAGAGTCGGATTCATACCTTTCCCAAGGGTATTAGCGCTAAGTGAAATGCAATTAACACGCCCAGGATTTGAACTCGGGGCGACGAGTCCATTTCCCATGACTTTAACCATTACACCACGCGCTTCCTATTAAAGAAAATGTTATAGGGTATGAAATTACTCTGAACAATCTTTTAAATCTTTTTAACTTTTATTGCATTTAAGATGATTGTTTTATTTGTTGGTAATAATCATGATTGATTCTATAAGTAAACTAAAGACAGCAGACATTTTATTTTGTTGAATTTTCCTCATAGTATTTTGGATGTTGACCATTTAAATCTGTTGTTTTATTACTGATCTCTTAATTTATCAAAAGGCTCAAGATTATTTTTTTTTTAAATTTGTTATACTAACAACTGATTGAAATTGATATTAATCATTGTTAAGTCTCTGGTTATTTATGTTAGGATTAAACTATCACTACTAACACCTAATATGTTTGCTTTTTATGCAGATATTAAAAATACATGATAGATATTATAGATACAATATGATTTATAATATATAAATAATATTTATATGGATATAATATATATCAAAATATCATTAAATAAATGATTTTTGCTTTTATTTTTGAATTTTGAAACAATTGATACAAAAATTGATACAATTTTGCTTTTATAAATGATATGTGTTTATAAATTAAAATGATATGTGTTTATAAATCGTTATATAAAATAATAATATGTGTTTAACTATATTATATAAACTAGTATAAAATAAAAAACACCCTCCGGGCGATGTAAAAAGATTTTTGAAAGATATTGCCTGTGGAGTGGGAGTAAAAAATTCAATGTCAGCGAGTTTGTACCCTAAGTAAGTAAAATCATCAAATTCATTAAAGGATTAAAAAATAAAACAATTTGAAATGTAAACTTGAAATATGTATTAAAATAAAACAAACTATATATAGAATATAATACCAGTCATGTATTTATTA
This sequence comes from Doryteuthis pealeii, assembly GCA_023376005.1. Taxonomy (NCBI): domain Eukaryota; kingdom Metazoa; phylum Mollusca; class Cephalopoda; order Myopsida; family Loliginidae; genus Doryteuthis; species Doryteuthis pealeii. Next base: position 111,001,586 of record CM042141.1, on the reverse strand, counting down.
AAACTTGTTTTTAAAAAAACAATGAGGACTGTCTAATGTTGCATGTTCAAATTTTGAGTGTATTTATTCTATGTTATGACGATTTTGGGTAATGTGACGTAAAAGTGACGTAATTTTTGTTAGAGGCAAAAACTGGAAGCGAATCTCCATTATTAATAGATATTATTATCAAAATAATATTTATGTGGATATATAATACATGATATATATTCACTATCTTATGCAGAGATTAAACCATCACTACTAACACATCTGATGTTTGCTTTTTTATCCAATGATTAAACTTTAACAGAGATAACAACTTGAAATATTGAAATCTATTTCCTTAAACGAAGGCAAAGTTTTGAAGTAAAATATTTTTTGCGGTAATTTTTTAATGTTAATTTGCAACTTTCGCCACATAGGAAACGTTACAGTTCCTAAATCGACCTACTTTACAAAATTATACAGCAGACCCAAAAGTGCTGCCCGCTCTAAAACCGTCGCCCCGGGCGAAAAACCCTTCCCCCACCGCTGGCTAAGCTATCGCTTTGGGGATCGACACGATATTTTATCAGATTCTGGCACGCTCTCTCTTTCTCTTTCAAGGTCAAGATACCCACTTAATCTGCGGCTGGCAGATATTTCATGTGACGTCAACAACATTCACAGGATTGACTAGTGCTCACACTTTCATTGTACTTGATATATTTATTTAGCCGCAGAAACCCCGTCCAAAATGCCATGTAACTACCTACCAGCATTAATTCTCGGGATTTGGTGTGCGTCACGTTAAACGGTTTGATGGATTGATTGATTGATTGATTGACTGATTTTCACGGTGTGTTGGAATGGTTAGAGTCGTAGGAATTGGACTCGTCGAACCGAGTTCAAATCCTGGACGAAGCTACAGTTCACATAGCACTAATACCCTTGGGAAACGTATGAATCCAACTACTCTCCCTCCAGCTATGAGTAAATATAGGGCAAACTGGGTTCTTTAACCTTGATTAGCCAACCAGTCTAGGAGAAGGAAAACTCTGAATTCAAACCTGTTAAACTCTGCTTGGGGTGGCCACAAGAGTAGACCCAGTCCTGATTAGTGATCTATTTCACTAACTAACTAACAATACGTCTAGGGTTATTTTATGCTTAGAGGTTAGGGAATCGCGTCCATTGTACGTTCATATTTACATTGTTTTTTGTAGTTGTTTCTTTGAGCTTTTTTTTTTGTTTATTTTCTTTGTTTCTTTATTTTTGGTGGGGTAAGGGGTTCAGGTTCACCCTGACAATGCACCAGGTACTCTGTACAACTTGTAAAGCAGTTTTTTTTTGTTTTACGAAACACAGGATTGTACTAATATACTACCGTCCCTGCTCATCAGACCCAGTTGTGTGCGACTTTTTCTTATTTCTTAATTTGAAAGTTCTTCTCAAGGGTGTAGGGGATTATCTTCCCTTTGCCTGGAAGAGTTATCTTCTCGCTGCGTTGCCGTTTGTTCCCACTAGGGGACCTCTGGTATTTAAGCGCATGATTTGAACTTGTCTTCTTCTTTTAGCTGGATCTTCTCAACAAACTGCTATGGGCTAGAGTCTATCTACCCCCTTCTCGGTGTGGCCTTTGCCCCCCCCCCTTACATTACTATAAGTCCTTTATACAGCATGGACTATCCTTTAGTTCCATGTCTGTAACATTTATATTTTACGTACATTTGGGTATCTTCTTTATTCCTAAATATTGTATATGTATTTACATGTTCTATTTTCCTGTACTTTATGTATCTTATCGTTTCCATGTGCTGTTATATATTTTAAATGTTTTTGTCTCACAACGCGTCGGAATTGTATGTTCATTAATTGACTTTGAATCTTAGAAGGGCATTAAAAATACGATAGTGCCACTCCATCATATCAAAAGAAGACGTTTAGAAGTGCTTCGACCAATGGAAAACTGGCTGGAACAAGTGTTTTGAATGACAAGAAGAGTATTCAGAACAAATATAACAAAATTACCCAGATTTAAAAAGTTAAAAATAAATCTCTCTGTTCTTGAGATATGGGAAGTGTGGAGTGCCCCATTCATTGTTATTACTCCCAGGTCCACTTTGACAAGTAGTGGTAGTATCTGTTAGGGTCAAATAGATCTGTTTGAAAATTATTCAATAGGAACACTTCATACGACACTAGCAGGGCTAGCCGGCGTTGTCCGAGATTTAAAAAGTTAAAGATAAATCACTTATCTATATTTGTATATTGATTAATAAAATGTTTTTCTATATAGTAAGTAAATTCGTCAGAGCGGCCTAAAGTCGGTATCAGCCAGTCAGCGAGGGAGTCTATCTCCTTTTCAATAGCGCTAGACCAAGAAGATTGTTTTGGCGTCTGAGGTGGGGCGCCACACCTACCATCAGCTCCTTACTTTACGGCAATGATCCCTGTGCTACTCATACGCTGAGTTGGCGAGGACCGGTATCGAGCTAGGAACCTTGTGTTTTCTAGCCGTACGCTCTACCGACTGAGCTAACCCGAAGTTGTCTGTTTTTATTAATGTTTTTGTTTGTATTTTTCTTTTGTCTTTTGTTTGCTTTTTATTTTGTTTTATTCTTTATTATTAATTTGCTTTAGTTTTTAATTATTTTTTAAATGGATTTTTTTAAATATTTTCTATTTTCATTTAACTTTACTCATGGAAAATGAGGAGTAAACGTTTTTAATCCTCTCTCAGAGGAAAAAAGAATGCGGTGTGGATTTTATTGAACATGGGTCTTAGCTCATCTCCACCAATTTTCCTTTATAAAAAGACATGCACTCGCCCGTTGTATAAACAAACATACGGACTTGCAGACAGACAGACATATATACACAATCTTTCTTATATAAAAAGAGCTGAGTACGATGGGAAACTGTTCGTGCGGCTATTGGCAACACAGTTGTGTTTGTTAAGCATAAGCCTGCGCTTGTACCTGCGCCTGTGCCTGTGCCGGCCCTTGTTCTCGCTTCACTACCACACACAGTCTTGGGCAGCAGTTGTTTCTGATAGAGCCTTCGATTGGCGCTATCACTACGTGTGAAGTTCGTGCAGTTATTCGGTTTTTGAACGCAAAAGGCATTAAACCAATTGAAATTCACCGCCAATTAACGGAAGTGTATCGCGAGTCGTGCTTGGTTATCAAAAACATCCGCAGGTGGATGAAGGAGTGTGCAATCACGGCGTTCAACGCTTCCTCAACAACATGGCTGCGAGCTGATATGACATGGATGTACAAAAACTCCCGCAGCACCTATAAAAATGCATCGACCGAAACGGCAATTATGCAGAAAGATTGATACACGTTCAAACTTTAAAATTATGTAAACATCATTGATAATAAACAATAAACGTTTCTGTGATTTCTAAATATTTTGGAGACTTTATCTGTGGGATTATTCACGCATATAAAATTCAGTTTTGGAAAACACAGCTTCAGTCTTGATACTCTTTAAAATACTTCGCATAACTGACCTATCTTCCTTATTTTATATATATATATATATATATATTGAACAAGTACGTAATAATTCTGGTTTTTTCAAAACCACTTAAGTATCACAGATTATGACACTCAAAATGGTTGAATTGATGGATTTTTGATTTTAAAAAGGATTTTCCCACAATTAATTTATGATGTTAGTAATTTGGAAAATTTCAAAATGTGGACACATTGTAAATAGAATTTCTTTTTCGTCTTATTATTCATGAAGTAGAGAGAGAAACAGAGCAATAGAGAGAGAGAGAGCGATAGAGAGAGAGAGAGAGGGTGGCGATAGAGAGAGAGAGAGAGACACACACACACACACACACACACACACACAC
>CM042141.1:110985254-110995254 GCA_023376005.1 Doryteuthis pealeii | reverse complement strand
CGTGTCAAGCCCTAGCACTTATATGATTGTCCCGACCCTATTGCCCTAATGTCAAAGCCCCAACCCTTTTTATTATATATGTACTAGATGATCGTGGCTGAGGGTTTGGGTGTCCTGGATATGACGTTAAATCACATCTATTGGTGAAGTTTAATTTTGGAGCTCTGGTGAGTGTGGAGTACTCCTTCATCGCTATTACGCTTAGGTTCACTCTGACCCGGAGTGGTAGTATCAGTTAGAGTTCCATCTATGGGTTAAATAGAAAAAAAAAAGGTTTTTAAAAATGTGTTTAAAAAATTGAATACCACAGCAAGATGAATGAAACAAAACATCTTCGACATAGAATAACCCAACGAGGGTTGACATGCCATAAAATCCAACTAACTAAGCAACCAACTTTTCAACCCGTGAATTAGTTTCCTTTATGCAAATTTATTCGATTGACTTTTCCATGAGAAAAATCCAAACATGAAAGAGGTTTTTTTTTCTTTTCATGCCGACATTAACAGTACATCTATAATATTTTTGTTGTGAAAAACAATAACATAAGAATATAATACATTCTCTTTCTTTATTTACATATATATTATATACATGATGTTATTAACCGTTATAATAATAATAAACGCGCATATAAAAAATTAACGGTTAATAAATCATATTCCACATTCACTATACACTTAACATCTTTCTTTTGTCCTCACTAATCATTACTTAACAGTGTCCTGAAGATGTACATTACCGAATGCTTAAGTATTGACACAAAAATTGTTTCCCTGATCATAACATCCTGTGTTTGTTATATTTTTAAAAATATTTTCTTCTCATATATATATATATATTATATATATATATATATATATATATATTACTATGCTGAGTTTATCAACCTTCTCAGCTAAAGGATTTTTTTCTATTTATGTTATGGACACAATATTTATACTTAGTATTCCTTGTTTAGACGACAAAGTGTTAGAAAAAAATTAAGTTAATTGGTTTAATTAGGCGTATTAGCAATTAAGTCAACAACCGACCACTCCGTTAAATTAGACCTGTCTCTCTTCCTCTCCTCTATATAGAGTTACCGTGAGTGGGCGAGTTAATGTGAGTAGTCGAATTAACCGGAGTTGGAGGGCCCACTGCCTGTTAAAACCAGCAGACAAACACCCTCCCAGCACCTCCTAGCTATGTATTCGCCTCCCTTTCTCCAGACCACATTGAAATTTTGTTTGTTTAATAAACAAACAAAGTTTTTTTACGGCATGATTTCAATTTAGTTGAGCGTAAATTTTACGAAATTGAAATCATGCTTTAAAAAGATTTTTTAAATTCTTAATTATTAATTCATAGAGTATTAACTTACTTTAAAAAATATTTCATGTTGGGTAAAAAAATAGTTATATTTTAAATATTATGGAATTCAAATGAGCAAACATTGCTACCCCCATGTTTAAGTGAAGTTTTCTTCGGCTTAAAAGTTTGTTTTAGTTCAAACTAAACAAACTAGATGACTTCTGATTTAGGTGGTAAAATTAAACGGAAAGTTTTTGCTGGACAAATGGACAGTTTTACTGCAGTCTATGAATTAAATTTTGCGAATTTTTGGTTAGGGGATTAAGGTTGTTTTTAATTACGTTGCTTAAAAGAATAAACACAAAACACAAATTACTATACATTTAATGTTGAAAAATATTTTAAACTAAGTTTAATTGAAATTATACATTGCTATATTAACACAAACACTGTCTTAATAATAGATTAATAATTAATTTTAATGGTTATTAATGTATAGTAATTTGGTTTTTTTTTGTTGTTTATTTTTTCAAGCATACGTAATTAAACAACCTTAATCCCCTAAAACCGTAATCCAATTCGCAAAATGTTAATTCATGAATGTTGGACTGAATTCTGACTTAGGTTGGAAAATTAAAACGAAATTTTTGCTGGTATCCAATGACAGGTTAACTACAGTCTATGAATTAACATTTTGCGAAGGGTTACGGTTTTAGGGATTAAGGTTTTTTTAATTACGTATGGCTTTAAAATAAACTCTGTCTTTAGTTTTTTATTTATGCGGAAATGTATCAATCAAATATATACCACTCCGATATTATAGTCTAAAAAATACAAATAATTGTATTTGCGATTCCGTCATGGCCTCTTGCTCAAAAAAGGTGGCCGGTGACTGCTGAAAAAACAAAAAAAAAAAAAAAAAAACAACACACCGTACGATTGAAGTGTAGCGAAGTGGCGTGAAAAACAAAAACAACTAGGTTTTTAGGGTTTTGGATTTGGAGTTGGGGATTGTGGCAAATGTTGATATTGATCTTTTTTTGGGGGGGGGGGGGCTCTCTAAACAGGAATATAAATAACTCATTGGTTGGGTCTAGGAAAAACTTTTTGGAAGTTTGTGTTATTTTCAACTTTGAGTTATGACGTTTTATTTAGTGTAGTAGAAAAATAAGTTAATTTGTTTTGGTTATTCCTGTTTATCTACCACCATTTGGACCTCGATATAAGAAAAATTACACGACGGTTGAACGTAAGTATTGATATCATTAAAAAGAATATTTCATGCTATTCAACCAAACATGTTTAAATAATAAATTGCAGTCGATATACAGGAGTGTTCGGGAGAATTTAACAGTTTCATAAGGAAAAAGAAAAAGTGATTGGTAATTACAAAATTAATGGACTGTAATGAAATTCAACCGGCACGAAAATTACACTACTGTCAATTTTTCCTCAAAATACCGCCATTAGTGTCGATCACAGCCTCAATCTGCCCCGGAACCTGGAGCAAGCTAATGTTACAGTTTCCCTGGGAAGGGTCTCAAAACTATCTTAATTTGTCGATGGGCTTTTGTAGTACTGGCACGGCGATTGGTGTCTTTCTCAACAGCGCCCTATATATAAAATATATATGTAGAGTGGACTGGAGCAAGGGTAAAGGGATTCACATTCCCAGGCCTCCCCAAAAACTGGAAACTCATCATCAAAATCGTTTAACGTCATTCCCAGGCATGAAGATTCTCAGTCACCGTCTTCTAGCACATATATGATAAAATGGTTTGGGCTTGCCATAAGGGATATGGTTGGGACAATCATATAGGATCTAGGGTTGACATGGCCAGCCGATGATCTTGGGGGCCTCTCCGTCCACGTCTAGCCTAAGTAAGGGTCCAAAGTATTGCATATCATGGACTGCTCAGCCACCAGGATTCCGTCCTCATGCATCACGAACTGCCACCCATAGCCAACAGGTGGACCACATTGGGGAGGTTGGTTTTTAACACTCTGCAGAGGTGCAGTTCGGTATTCTAAAGCTCCAGCAACAGGGCTAACTAAGTTAATGAGACACAGTCAAGTCACACTGAAAACATGTTCTTTCTGCAGACACCGAAGTTAAGCAGAAATGAACCTGTCCAGTACTTAGATGGGTACCCACTGAAGCAACTTGGCCTGATTCCAAAATGGTATTATATATTGGGCTACGGCTCTAGGAGTATAGTTGAAAAATTTGACACACTGACATTTCGCTTTATCATGGAGATAAAGAAAACTTGTAAACCTACCCACAGAAAGGTGTGCTATTTATTAATGTTAGCTTAGATTAGAGCAAGGCCGAGAACAGACACGTGAACAGGTATTGTGGTGGACGGGATTGTGATAGATCATTAAGTGTTGGGGAAGTAAGTACAATTAATGGGGAATGAGTATATATTATATATATATATTATATATATTATATATATTATATATATCAACTTTCCGCACGGGCATGATGGCGACACAAGGTCAATTTTTAAGCGGAGTTTAAACTGGTTTTATAGAGTTTTTCCTCTCTAGACTGGTTGCCTAACTGAGGTTCAAGAATACAGTCTGTCCTTATTTCCATAGCTGGAGGGAGAATAGTTGGATTCATACTTCTCCCAGGGTATTAGTGTTGTGAAATACAAACAGTATCGTAAGGATTTGACTCGTCTTCGCTTGTTTATTTCTTACGATGTTAACATTATAACTCCAAGTAAGTATATATAGGTGCGTGAGCAACAAATTAGTAAGAATTAGCACTCAATAAGAAGTTTACATGCTCAGGTGGAAGGGCTTTTTGGGAACTGACCAAGCGAAATATGACACAAGATTGTTATTGTGGGATTCATGTCTTGTTCTCTCAGCGCAAAATTCCAACTCAATTTTTTACTCTGACCTCTCACCCCTCTTCTCTGCACTTTGCCACGTCTCTTCGGCTTCGTTAATGAACACTGCCAGGTGGCTATGCTGATTCATCATTAAACCTTTCCTTCTCATCTAATCAAAATTTTGCTAAAAAGACTTCCCGTGCTAATTTACATATCAGGTAAGACTATGGCACCACGTCACCCCAACTCTATTATGCAACTATATAGGGTTGTGAGTAAAAGAATTAGTAAGAATTAGCACTCAGTAATGAGTTTATATTCACATGCTCGGGTGGAGGGGCTATAATATTGGGAAAACCCACCAAGCCAATATGACGAGGTGTTTGTTGTGGAATGTATGGCAGGGTCTAAAAACTTAAAGTTTTAATTATGTTGGCATTCCCCTTTTGTGCACCTCAGGCACCGGGCAATAAACATGTTCCCTTTAGGCGAGGAGGTAGATTGTATTTACCGTACCCCACTTGTACGGGTTAGGCACAAGGCCTATTAACGTAGGACCACCACAAACCGAAGGCTCATGGGTGGTAGGTGAAAAATTGCGTCGATCCCGTCGGCATTCCCCTCAAGGGGGGTGCCTCAGGCACTGAGTATAAACCCAGCCCTGCCCCTTTAAATCGAGGGGCAGGTATTGCCTGGGAGGATAGCCCCCTGGGATAGCCGCTATATAATTGTAAAGATCCAGGGCCGAAGCCACTGGACCCCGGCGTTGCCGGAGCTGGCTGAGGATGTAGATGCTAACTGAGGGTATTCCTTTGGAATCAAGCGGGAAGCTTTTGCGGATTCTTGGCCCTTAGGTACAGATAGTACACCTGATCTTCGCCCGCGACTGGGAAGTGGCTGCATCTGCTTTTGGCGAGGCCTAGTGATTTTTTTGAAGGTAGAAAAAACCACCCTTAAGCGGCCGCCTCAGTAGGATTTAAAAAAAAAAACTAACAATAAGAATGGCTTCGGGATGACCGTGACTTCCAGCGGGTCAGCCGACGTACCACAAACTCATGATATTCATTATAAAATGGCTATTCGGTATTGTTTGTAAACTCAAAACAGAACAAACAAATAAAAAAGAAAGAAAGAAAGAAAACGAAAAGAAGTAACGTCTAGCAGCCTGTGAAGCAACAGACTCAAGAACGGGAAAGGTGGGAATTTATCTTTTCAAACATTTTTCCGTGTAAAATAGACAGTAAACACTTGATTTCATAGTTGCTCAGCGAATGGCCAGAAAGAATCGTGACTCGGTCTTTCTGGTATCCAATCAAATATTTCTGACAACAGTACACATTATATATACACGTGCGTACACGCGCCACATCGCACACACACACGCAATACCATAGACAACCTGCACCTTTACATAAACTCACATACATACATATTCATACACAACTCTATTGCTTACATAGTGATATACATACACAACACAAACGTATGCAAATATTTAGTTTGGCATGAACAGAATATGAACTGCTATTATTCAAAGGGTGTGTTTCCATTGTGGTGTAAATGGTTAAAAAGTCTTAGTCTCGTGCATACATTATACTAAAACAGCGATCTGATCCTCGCTAGATGCCCCATACATAGGACCTTGTGTCGCATCCTATGGGTTGGGTAAATACTATTTTATTCAAAATAGTTCTAAATTAATTCTTTGGTGTATTGAAAAACGAGATTTATCTTTCTATCAATTGATAGATAGATATGAATCAGTCAATAGATAGATAGATAGATATATAGATAGATAGAAATAAACATATAGATATGAACGCACAAATAGATAGATATTAATACATAGATGATAGAATAGATGATAGATAGATAGATGATAAACATATAGTTGAAGCACAAATAATGATATTATCAATAGATAGATAGTAGATAGATAGATATGTAGATGATAGAATAATTAGATATAACGCAAATTAGGATTGATATTAATCATAGATAGATGAGATAGCTGATATTAATCACGATAGATAGATCGATACGATTGACAGATAGATCACATTGAACAGACGTTATCAATTTTCAATCTAATGATCAGAAGTCGTGATAATTTTCATTGGCCGGTCGCCAGCTTCTTGTGAAAGACGAAACACAACCTCAATACATATTCTTCTCTTTCAGCAAGTTCCAACCACACAAAACCACATCAATACATACAACATACACAACACACGCCACACCACACACACACACACACAACAACATACACATATGTATGTCCAAACCTCCGGTAGGCTCTTAAGAGCGATTGTATTGACTTTCATCACCGCCAGCATAAGCATGATTGTCTGTTGTTTAACAGATTTGATCCTCTGTGTAATCGTAAAATATTCACAGAGTTTATGTATTTAACGTTAAACACCGCTACTATTGCGTGCCATCGATGGCGTGAGGTTACGAATCGGGCGTAAAAGTCAGCGGGTTTCGCTCCTGATCGGAAGGCAGTTGATGTGTGCTAGCAGACTGATGAGGTGAAACGTGAACCGGTGTCAATGGATAATCATATAATATACTTATATAATATATATCTTATATATGAGGGGAGAGAGAGAGGATTGGGTCAATATTGGATCAATATTTGTTCGAAGCAGTAGTTTGCTTTCACAGATCATCTTTTGTTGGTTGGTTGGTTGGTTGGGTGTTTTCGCATGTCGACCGTTGTTGGGTTAATTTATGCGAAGACGTTTTGTTTTATTCATCTCTTGATTGTGTTTCAATGTTTAGCTCATTTTTTTTTTAATCATAGATGGGACCCTAACAAGTACTACTAGTAGTAATGATGATGAGGGTACCTCCCACACTCCCTAAGCTACAAAATTGAAACTTCTCCATTGATCAGTTTAACATCATGCCCAGGAACAAAAACCCTCAACACGCCTTCTAGCACATATATGATTAAAGTGTTGGGGTTTGCCATAAAGGTATAGGGCGGGACAATCACTAGGTCTAAGGTGGCGTAGCAGCCGATTGATGGAGGCTTCGACCGTCGTCTGTCCTAAGAAGGAAAAGTGAGTGTAGCACACATGGATTGCTAAACTAACAGGGTTCCGTCTTTAACATATGGTCCGCGCCACAGAACACAGCCAACAGGTGCCATTGCGGGGATTTAGACGCACAGTGCAGTCGGACTATAAATCGCACAGTCGATGGGGGAAGCAAATTTCAATGTAGAAACTTCTTCATGTTTCGATGAAGATTGACGCATAATAATGATGATAATGTAACAAGCTGTGATGTGTGGTGCTGCTGTATGCGCACCACTCTGGACCTAACGAGGCGCCTGGAGAATAAGCTAGATGGGAAGCTGCACAGAATGCTGCGTTCGATTTGAATAAGTCGTGGAAACAACATCCACAAGGAAGTAGCTGTACGGCCACTTCCCCCTACAAAGCCATCCGACTGGAGACGACAAGACTGCTGGCCTGCTGGACAAGAGACCGAAACTCAATAAGCGACATTCTCATGTGGAAACTAGTGCATGGACATGCTAATAGGGGCCGTCCAGCAAGAACCTACATTAACCAGTTGCGGGATACTGGTGCTGTGCAGAGGACTCCAGGGACAATGATGATAACGAGTTGGAGATAGATTGTATGGATATCCGTGCTAATTGCGGACTTGAGGATTATATAATATATATATATATATATATAATATATATTATTATATATATAATATGCTTCTAGGCATATATATGATAAGGATTGAGGGTTGCCGTGAGGGCAATAGGGTTGACGACAATAGTAGGTGCTATGCTTTGGCATGACCAACCGATTGGATCGGAGGGCGCTCTCCGTCGCCCGTCTAGCTAAGTAAGGGGCCAAAAGGGTTAGGGTTTGCCATAAGGGTACAGGGTCGGGTCAGTCATATGGGTCCTGGGTTTTGACGTGGCCTAGCGTTGATCGAGGGGGTTTCTCGACGCTCGCTAGCCTAAGTAAGGGCAAAGTGGAGTGTTATGTTTTGCTGGCTCGAGCACTGGATTCGTTAAGATCACGGGTCATAAGCGATTATTTTTGTCCCAGCTAATCATAGTATCATGGAAGCTCAGCACAGAATTCTGTCCTATAAGCTTACGGGTCCACCGCCTGCAGAAGAAGTTACAGAGTATCATCCGGTTGTTATAAAGCATGGGTAACTTAAAAGGGTATCCCAACGCAGAAAGTTGGTAGGGTAACAATCGACTAATAAGGACCCAATACATGTATTTATACAGCGGGACTTAGGTTCCCAGAGCATACAAGAAGTCTCAATTGGTCGAAGTATACTGAAAAGTGATGGAAGAAAAAGAGGTGGTGTTGTGGGGTTTTTAAAGGGTCAAATAGAACACAACGACGGTAACAAACGTAGAACAACAAAGAGTAGACAAATTACAATACAAGAGAAGTGGGATTACGTCCGACAATAGCGTTATGGGTACTCGCTTGGCTTACTCTTAAAGCATATTGTCGTTACTTATAGTACGTCGGCGCTTCCCATTAGTCTTATGGGTATATCACTATAACAGGTGGAATTAACTTACTGTTCTAGGGGTCTGAAGGAACGAAAGGTAGGGTACTCATGTGGGTGCTGAGGATTAGAAACTGAGCACGTTTGTCCTCGTCAAACAGTTTTGTAACAGGCTGATATTTGAGGTTCCGCGTACGTAACAAAAAGGGACTCCTGGCGCAGGAAGAGTCCTCAAACCTGTAACAAGGGAAACTAAACTCCATCTGGGGGGGGGGGGATTAACTTGCTGTAGATATGCAGGTTGGCGTATTTACTTCACCGAAAGAGCGGGAAAAAGAAGAGGATGCGAATAATTTTATGGCATATGAAATGGCAGAAAAGAAAGAATGTATTGTGTGTACATAACACTGGTTAAAAAGTTGTCGCTGAGAACAATTTCCGAAGTATTGAGTTCATCAGCACGTGTTAGACTGGGACATGAAGATACACCGACTGTACATCTGCCAGACGGGGTTTTGAAAATCCCCACAATTGGAGCCACTTAACATTGTGAAATGCTTAAGGAGTGGATTCGCTGATAGTGAGCAGTCCTAACATGCAGCCTCACTCTGACCTTACTTAGGCTAGATGTGCGGTCACGAGCCCGTTGATCAATCGACTGGTACGTCAAATCAGCACTATAGATTGTCACGACCGCAACTGCTCAAATCCATGGCAAATCCCTAACCTTTTGTATCATATATTGTTGAAGGTGGTGGCTCGGGTCTAGTGTCTGGAATGCGTTAAAATGATTATGAAATTCACTTGTGAAGCTATGGGGAATATGAGGTACCCTTCATCGCAATTAGCTATTGAGGTTACCCTGACGGAGTGTAGTAAATGTACCCGAAAGCGCCAAAATCACGATGTCGTTTTTAACTTTGCTTCTACGTCGAGAAGAACCACGCAACAGTTGCATTTTCGATGTAAAGAGAGCGGGAACTTTGGCCCTCGCTTTGGTGTTCACATAGCCACGTGAACTGCTCAATGATATGTAAGTGTTTATATTTTTACCTTTTACCAGAAGCTTCAATATTTATATCTCAAAAGGGATTTTTTCCTATTATGATAATTTTCTTTTTAAAACTATGTATGGCTCTTCTCTGTGGTCTACTGTTATCTTTGTAATTACTTCTATTCAATTTTTCAAGAAATAAAATACTTGTTACTATCTGTCGTGGTTTTCGTTTTTATATCGTACGAGGAATGATATACTCCACCAATTATCGTTCTTAAACATATGGACTATTCGAGAGCCTTGCCTGGGTGTAATGGTTTGTGGTCGTAGAACTGGAGTTCGGCGAACGAAGTTC
>CM042141.1:110902107-110985154 GCA_023376005.1 Doryteuthis pealeii | reverse complement strand
TTTCTGTCTCTCTATTGCAATCTCTTTTTAGAGCTGTTATATATATCTCTCCCACTTCTCTCTTTCTCTCTCTCTCTCTCTCTCTCTTCTCTCTGCCTCTGCCTCTGGCCTCTTTAACTATATGTTATATATTCTTTCTCTCTATTTCTCTTTCTTCTTCTCTCTTTCTCTCTCCCCTCTCTTTTTCGAGGCATTTTCTTTCTCTACTACAATCTTCTCTCTCTCTCTCTTCTCTCTCTCTCTTTTCTGTTTCTCTTTACAATTCTATTTCTCGAGCATGTAATCTTTCTCTCTCCTCTTTCCTCCTCTTTTTCATCTTTATAATTTCTTATTCGAGCATTTCGGTCTTTCGCAAATATATTTTTTCTTTATCCTCTCTTTTACGAGCATTTCTCACTCTCCCCTTCTCTGTCCTTCTCTCTCTCACTTATCTCTCTCTGTCTCTCTTTACACTGCTCTTTTCCAGCATTTCTTTGCTCACTACATTCTGTCCTGTGTGTGTGTGTGTGTGTGTGTGTGTGTGTCTCTCTCTCTCTCTCTCTATCGCCACCCTCTCTCTCTCTCTCTATCGCTCTCTTCTCTCTTATTGCTCTGTTCTCTCTCTCTAACTTCATGAATAATAAGAGCGAAAAAGAAATTCTATTTACAATGTGTTCCATCATTTTAAATTTTCCAAATTACTAAGCATCAATAAATTAATTGTGGGGAAAATTCCTTTTTAATCCAAAAATCGCAATCAATTCAACATTTTGAAGGTGTCATATTCTGTGATACTTAAGTTTGTTTTGAAAAACCAGAATTATTACGTACTTGTTTCAATATATATATATATATATATATAAAAATAAGGAAGATAGGTCAGTTATGCGAAGTATTTTAAAGAGTATCAAGACTGAAGCTGGTGTTTTCCAAACTGAAATTTTATATGCCGTGGAATAATCCCACAGATAAAGTCTCCAAAATATTTAGAAATTCACAGAACACGTTTATTGTTTATTATCAATGATGTTTACATAAATTTTAAAGTTTGAAACGTGTATCAATCTTTCTGCATAATTGCCGTTTCGGTCGATGCATTTTTATAGCTGGCTGGGGGAGTTTTTTGTACATCCATGTCATATCAGCTCCGCAGCCATGTTGTTGAGGAACGCGTTGAACCGCCGTGATGGCACACTCCTTCATGACCACCTGCGGATGTTTTTGATAACCAAGCACGACTCGCGATACACTTCCGTTAATTGGCGGTGAATTTCAATTGGTTTAATGCCTTTTGCGTTCAAAAACCGAATAACTGCACGAACTTCACACGTAGTGATAGCGCCAATCGAAGGCTCTATCAGAAACAACTGCTGCGCACAAGACTGTGTTGGTAGTGAAGCGAGAACAAGGGGCCGGCACAGCACAGGCGAGGTACAGCGCAGCTTATGCTTACAAACACAACTGTGTTGCCAATAGCCGCACGAACAGTTTCCCATCGTACTCAGCTCTTTTTATATAAGAAAGATTGTGTATATATGTCTGTCTGTCTGCAAGTCCGGTATGTTTGTTTATACAACGGGCGCAGTGCATGTCTTTTTATAAAGGAAAATTGGTGGAGATGAAGCTAAGACCCATGTTCAATAAAATCCACACCGCACTTTTTTCTCTGAGAGAGGATTAAAAGTTTACTCCTCATTTTCCATGAGCTAAAGTTAAATGAAAATAGAAAATATATTAAAAAAATCCCATTTTAAAAAAATAATTAAAACTAAAGCAAATAATAATAAAGAAAACAAATAAAAAGCAAACAAAGAACAAAGGAAAAATACAAACAAAAAACATTAATAAAAACAGACAACTTCGGGTTAGCTCAGTCGGTAGAGCGACGGCTAGAAAACACAAGGTTCCTAGGCTCGATACCGTCCCTCGCCAACTCAGCGTATGAGTAGCACAGGGACATTGCCGTAAGTAAGGAGCTGATGGTAGGTTTGGCCGCCCCACCTCAGACGCCAAAACAATCTTTCTGGTCTCAGCGCTATTGAAAGCGAGATAGACTCCCCTCGCTGACTGGCTGATACCGACCTTAGGGCCGCTCTGACGAATTACTTACTATATAGAACATATTAAATCAATATACAATATAGATAGTGTTTATCTTACTTTAAATCTCGGACAACGCCGGCTAGCCCTGCTAGTGTCGTAGAAGTGTTCCTTAAATAATCATATACTATATTTCTATAACCCTAACTAATACCTACACGTCAAAGTGACCGAGAAACAAAATGGCACCCACACTTCCCAGATCTAAGAACAGAATTTATTTTTAACTTTTTAAAATTCTGGGTAATTTTGTTATATTTGTTCTGAATACCTCTTCTTGTCATTCAAACACCTTGCTCCAGCCAGTTTCTTACATTGGTCGAAGCACTTTCTAAACGTCTCTTTTGATATGATGGAGTGCGCACTATCGTATTTTTAATGCCCATTCTAAGATCCAAAGTCAATTAATGAACATTACAATTCCGACGCGTTGTGAGACAAAAACATTTAAAATATATAACAGCACATGGAAACGATAAAGATACATAAAGTACAGAAAATAGAACATTAAATACATTATACAATATTTTAGGAAAAAGGAAGATACCCAAATGTTGACGTAAATATAAAATGTTAACAGACATGGAACTAAGGATAGTCCATGCTGTATAAAGGACTTATAGCTAATGTAAGGGGGGGGCAAGGCCACACCGCAGCAAGGGGGTAGATAGGACTCTAGCCCAATAGCAGTTTGTGAGAAGATCCAGCTAAAAGAAGAAGGACAAGTTCAAATCATGCGCTTAAATACCAGAGGTCCCTAGTGGGAACAAACGGCAACGCAGCCGAGAAGGATAACTCTTTCCAGGCCAAAAGGCGAAGATAATCCCCTACACCCTTGAGAAAGAACTTTCAAATTAAGAAATAAGAAAAAGTCGCACACAACTGGCCGTCTGATGAGCAGGGACGGTAGCTATATAGTACAATCCTGTGTTTCGTAAAACAAAAAAAAAAACTGTTTACAAGTTGTACAGAGTACCTGGTGCATTGTCAGCGGTGAACCTTGAACCCCTTAACCCACAAAAATAAAAGAAACAAAGAAATAAACAAAAAAAAAGCTCAAAGAAACAACTACAAAAACAATGTAAATATGAACGTACAATGACGCGATTCCCTAACCTCTAAGCATAAAATAACCCTAGACGTATGTAGTATAGTTAGTGAAATAAGATCACTAATCAGGACTCGGTCTACTCTTGTGGCCACCCCAAGCCAGAGTTTAACAGTTTGAATTCAGAGTTTTCCTCTTCCTAGACTGGTGGCTAAATCAAGGTTAAAGAACCCAGTTTGCCCTATATTTACTCATAGCTGGAGGAGAGTAGTTGGATTCATACGTTTCCCAGGTATTAGTGCTATGTGAACTGTAGCTTCGTCAGGATTGAACTCGGTTCGACGAGTCCAATTCCTACGACTCTAAACCATTCCAACACACCGTGAAAATCAGTCAATCAATCAATCAATCAATCCATCAAACGTTTAACGTGACGCCACACCAAATCCCGAGAATTAATGCTGGTAGGTAGTTACATGGCATTTAGGACGGGTTTCTGCGGCTAAAATAAATATATCAAGTACAATGAAAAGTGTGAAGCACTAGTCAATTCCTGGAATGTTTTTGAGTCACATAAATATCTGCCAAGCCGCAGATTTAAGTGTATCTTGACTTGAAAGGAGAAAGAGAGGCGTGCCAGAATCTGATAAAAATTCGTGTCGACCCCAAAAGCGATAGCTTAGCCAGCGGTGGGGGAAGGGTTTTCAGCCCCGGGCGACGGTTTTAGAGCGGCAGCACTTTTGGCGTCTGCTGTATAATTTTGTAAGGTAGGTCGATTTAGGAACTGATAAACGTTTTCCCCATGTGGCGAAAGTTGGCAAATTAACATTATAAAAATTACCGCAAAAAATATTTTACTTCAAAACTTTGCCTTCGTTTAAGGAAATAGATTTCAATTATTTACAAGTGTATCTCTGTTAAAGTTTAATCATTTTGATAAAAAAAAGCAAAACATCAGATGTGTTAGTAGTGATGGTTTAATCTCTGCATAAATATGAATATCATATCATGTATTATATATCCAACATAAAATATTATTTTTGATAATAATATCTATTAATAATGGAGACTTCGCTTCCAGTTTTTGCCTCTAACAAAAAATATACATCACTTTACGTTCACATTACCCAAAATCGTCATAAATAGAATAAATACACTCCAAAATTTGAACATGCAACATTAGACAGTCCTCAGATTTATAAAACTTGTTTTAAAAAAAACAATGAGGACTGTCTAATGTTGCATGTTCAAATTTTGAGTGTATTATTCTATGTTATGACGATTTTGGGTAATGTGACGTAAAAGTGAAATAATTTTTGTTAGAGCAAAAAACTGAAGCGAATCTCCATTATTAATAAGATATTATTATCAAAATAATATTTATGTGGATATATAATACATGATATATATTCACTATCTTATGCAGAGATTAAACCATCACTTACTAACACATCTGATGTTTGCTTTTTTATCCAATGATTAAACTTTAACAGAGATAACAACTTGAAATATTGAAATCTATTTCCTTAAACGAAGGCAAAGTTTGAAGTAAAATATTTTGCGTAATTTTTAATGTAATTGCAACTTTCGCCACATGGGAAACGTTACAGTTTCCTAAATCGACCTACCTTACAAAATTATACAGCAGACCCAAAAGTGCTGCCCGCTCTAAAACCGTCGCCCGGGGCGAAAAACCCTTCCCCCACCGCTGGCTAAGCTATCGCTTTGGGGATCGACACGATATTTTATCAGATTCTGGCACGCTCTCTCTTTCTCTTTCAAGGTCAAGATACCCACTTAATCTGCGGCTGGCAGATATTTCATGTGACCGTCAACAACATTCACAGGATTGACTAGTGCTCACACTTTCATTGTACTTGATATATTTATTTAGCCGCAGAAAACCCCGTCCAAAATGCCATGTAACTACCTACCAGCATTAATTCTCGGGATTTGGTGTGCGTCACGTTAAACGGTTTGATGGATTGATTGATTGATTGATTGACTGATTTTCACGGTGTGTTGGAATGGTTAGAGTCGTAGGAATTGGACTCGTCGAACGAGTTCAAATCCTGGACGAAGCTACAGTTCACATAGCACTAATACCCTTGGGAAACGTATGAATCCAACTACTCTCCCTCCAGCTATGAGTAAATATAGGGCAAACTGGGTTCTTTAACCTTGATTAGCCAACCAGTCTAGGAGAAGGAAAACTCTGAATTCAAACCTGTTAAACTCTGCTTGGGGTGGCCACAAGAGTAGACCCAGTCCTGATTAGTGATCTATTTCACTAACTAACTAACAATAACGTCTAGGGTTATTTTATGCTTAGAGGTTAGGAATCGCGTCCATTGTACGTTCATATTTACATTGTTTTTGTAGTTGTTTCTTTGAGCTTTTTTTTTGTTTATTTTCTTGTTTCTTTATTTTTGGTGGGGTAAGGGGTTCAGTTCACCCTGACAATGCACCAGGTACTCTGTACAACTTGTAAAGCAGTTTTTTTTGTTTACGAAACACAGGATTGTACTAATATACTACCGGTCCCTGCTCATCAGACCCAGTTGTGTGCGACTTTTTCTTATTTCTTAATTTGAAAGTTCTTCTCAAGGGTGTAGGGGATTATCTTCCCTTTGCCTGGAAGAGTTATCTTCTCGCTGCGTTGCCGTTTGTTCCCACTAGGGGACCTCTGGTATTTAAGCGCATGATTTGAACTTGTCTTCTTCTTTTAGCTGGATCTTCTCAACAAACTGCTATGGGCTAGAGTCTATCTACCCCCTTCTCGGTGTGGCCTTTGCCCCCCCCCTTACATACTATAAGTCCTTTATACAGCATGGACTATCCTTTAGTTCCATGTCTGTAACATTTATATTTTACGTACATTTGGGTATCTTCTTTATTCCTAAAATTGTATATGTATTTACATGTTCTATTTTCCTGTACTTTATGTATCTTATCGTTTCCATGTGCTGTTATATATTTTAAATGTTTTTGTCTCACAACGCGTCGGAATTGTATGTTCATTAATTGACTTTGAATCTTAGAAGGGCATTAAAAATACGATAGTGCCACTCCATCATATCAAAAGAAGACGTTTAGAAGTGCTTCGACCAATGGAAAACTGGCTGGAACAAGTGTTTTGAATGACAAGAAGAGTATTCAGAACAAATATAACAAAATTACCCAGATTAAAAAGTTAAAAATAAATCTCTCTGTTCTTGAGATATGGGAAGTGTGGAGTGCCCCATCATTGTTATTACTCCCAGGTCCACTTTGACAAGTAGTGGTAGTATCTGTTTAGGCGTCAAATAGATCTGTTTGAAATTATTCAATAGGAACACTTCATACGACACTAGCAGGGCTAGCCGGCGTTGTCCGAGATTTAAAAAGTTAAAGATAAATCACTTATCTATATTTGTATATTGATTAATAAAATGTTTTTCTATATAGTAAGTAAATTCGTCAGAGCGGCCTAAAGTCGGTATCAGCCAGTCAGCGAGGGAGTCTATCTCCTTTTCAATAGCGCTAGACCAGAAGATTGTTTTGGCGTCTGAGGTGGGGCGCCACACCTACCATCAGCTCCTTACTTTACGGCAATGATCCCTGTGCTACTCATACGCTGAGTTGGCGAGGACCGGTATCGAGCTAGGAAACCTTGTGTTTTCTAGCCGTACGCTCTACCGACTGAGCTAACCCGAAGTTGTCTGTTTTTATTAATGTTTTGTTTGTATTTTTCTTTTGTCTTTTGTTTGCTTTTTATTTTGTTATTTTATTATTAATTTGCTTTAGTTTAATTATTTTTAAATGGATTTTTTTAAATATTTTCTATTTTCATTTAACTTTACTCATGGAAAATGAGGAGTAAACGTTTTTAATCCTCTCTCAGAGGAAAAAAGAATGCGGTGTGGATTTTATTGAACATGGGTCTTAGCTCATCTCCACCAATTTTCCTTTATAAAAAGACATGCACTCGCCCGTGTATAAACAAACATACGGACTTGCAGACAGACAGACATATATACACAATCTTCTTATATAAAAAGAGCTGAGTACGATGGGAAACTGTTCGTGCGGCTATTGGCAACACAGTTGTGTTTGTTAAGCATAAGCCTGCGCTTGTACCTGCGCCTGTGCCTGTGCCGGCCCTTGTTCTCGCTTCACTACCACACACAGTCTTGGGCAGCAGTTGTTTCTGATAGAGCCTTCGATTGGCGCTATCACTACGTGTGAAGTTCGTGCAGTTATTCGGTTTTTGAACGCAAAAGGCATTAAACCAATTGAAATTCACCGCCAATTAACGGAAGTGTATCGCGAGTCGTGCTTGGTTATCAAAAACATCCGCAGGTGGATGAAGGAGTGTGCAATCACGGCGTTCAACGCTTCCTCAACAACATGGCTGCGAGCTGATATGACATGGATGTACAAAAACTCCCGCAGCACCTATAAAAATGCATCGACCGAAACGGCAATTATGCAGAAAGATTGATACACGTTCAAACTTTAAAATTATGTAAACATCATTGATAATAAACAATAAACGTTTCTGTGATTTCTAAATATTTTGGAGACTTTATCTGTGGATTATTCACGCATATAAAATTCAGTTTTGGAAAACACAGCTTCAGTCTTGATACTCTTTAAAAATACTTCGCATAACTGACCTATCTTCCTTATTTATAATATATATATATATATATTGAACAAGTACGTAATAATTCTGGTTTTTCAAAACCACTTAAGTATCACAGATTATGACACTCAAAATGGTTGAATTGATGGATTTTTGATTTTAAAAAGGATTTTCCCACAATTAATTTATGATGTTAGTAATTTTGGAAAAATTTCAAAATGTGGACACATTGTAAATAGAATTTCTTTTTCGTCTTATTATTCATGAAGTAGAGAGAGAAACAGAGCAATAGAGAGAGAAGAGCGATGATAGAGAGAGAGAGAGAGAGGTGGCGATAGAGAGAGAGAGAGAGACACCACACACACACACACACACACACACACAGGGACAGAGATGTAGTGAGAAAGAAATGCTGGAAAAAGAGGTAAAGAGAGACAGAGAGAGATAAAGTGAGAGAGAGACAGAGACAGAGAAGGGGAGAGTGAGAAATGCTCGTAAAAGAGAGGATAAAGAAAAAATATATTTGGAAAGACCGAAATGCTCGAATAAGAAATTATAAAGAGAAAGAGAGAAAGAGGGAGAGAGAAGATACATGCTCGAGAAATAGATTGTAAAGAGAAACAGAAAGAGAGAGAGAGAGAGAGAGAGAGAGAGAGAAGATGTAGTGAGAAAGAAATGCTCGAAAAAGAGAGGGAGAGAGAAAGAGAGAGAAAGAAAGAGAAATAGAGAAAGATATATACATATAGTGTAAAGAGGCAGAGGCAGAGGCAGAGAGAGAGAGAGAGAGAGAGAGAGAGAGAAAGAGAGTGAGAGATAGAGATAACAGCTCTAAAAAGAGATTGCAATGAGAGACAGAAAAGAGAAAGCTATATATACATATGCGAAGCGCCACACTACCATCAGCTCCTTACTTTACCGCACAGATCACTGTGCTACTCATACGATGAGTTGGCGAGGATCGGTATCGAACTAGGAACCTGTGGTTTCTAGCCGAACGTTCTACGACTGAGCTAATCGCTTTCTCTTTCTGTCTCTCATTGCAATCTCTTTTTAGAGCTGTTATCTCTCTCTCTCTCTCTCTCTCTCTCTCTCTCTCTCTCTCTCTCTCTCTCTCTCTCTCTCTCTCTCTTCACAATATACATATATATAAATATATATATGTATATAAGTAAGGAGTAAGTAAAAGTAAAGTAGTCGGTGTGGCCTAATGTCGGTATCAGCCAGACAGGGAGGGATTATCTCCCTTTTTCACGGTCGCTAGACCAAAGAAATTGTTTTTGCATCTGAGATGGAGCGCCACATTGCCATCAGCTCCTCACTTTACCGCATAGTTCCCTGTGCTACTCATACGCTGATTTGGCGAGGGTCGGTATCAAACCAGGAACCTTGCGATTTCTGGGCATATATATTATATATATATATAATTATATATATATATGTGTGTTGTGTGTGTGTGTGTGCGTGTGTGTGTGTGTGTGTGTGTGTGTGTGTGTTTCGAAAAAGAGATTATAAAGAGAAGTCTAGAGAGAGGGTGTCGAGAAAGGTTCGGTTTGTTCTATTGTTTAATGCATATAAACCTCAGTGGGTTATTTAATGCCAAAGTCATCCTTATTAATTAATGGTAGTGATACTATTTAAACCGTGTATAAGGAGGTTCTTAACATTCCCAAGGTATTAGGCCGAAAGTGATCGTAATAGCACGATAGGAGTTCGAACTCGCTTACTACGGTGTTGCAGTCCAGCACGTCAACTACTACGCCACGTGAACAGTCCCTATCAAGAATGGGGAAAGGTAGAGCAAAAGAAGGGGTAAAGAAAGTCGTGGGGTCGAAAGGGGGGAGATTGTAGAAGGAGTGTGAAAAAGAGAAGGGTGACAGAGAAAGAAAAGGAAATAGAGGGGTGATAAGGAAAGGGAGTAGAGAGAGAGAAAGAGAGAGAGAGAGAGAGAGAAAGGTATAGAAAGGAGTGATAGAGAAAGATAGAGAGGATAGAGACACAGAGAGACAGAGAGAGGAGATTGAGGAGGGAAGGGAATGGTGGGGGTAGAGAAAGACGGAAAAGAAGGAAATTGGTAAGCACAGGAATGCGAAAGAATGTTATAAATTGAACGACTTTCAACTGTATATATATTATATATATAATATATATATATATATATATATATATATATATATATATATATATAATATATATGAGACTAATACAAATATTCATATACTTTATTTACTCGTATTTTGAAATGTTTGCAAGTTCCTGGCCGAGAAACAGTTTCCGTTTCATGATGTGTTTTTGAATCATCATCATCTTCTTCTTCTTCTTCTTCTTCTTCTTCTTCTTCTTCTTCTTTCTTCATCATCATCATCATCATCATCATCATTTTTTTTCTTCTCTTCTTCTTCTTCTTCATCATCATCATCATCTTCTTCTTCTTCTTCTCTTCTTCTTCTTCTTCATCATCATCATCATCATCATCATCATCATCTTTTTCTTCTTCTTCTTCTTCTTCTTCTTCTTCTTCTTCTTCTTCTTCAAGTGATGTTGAAATCATGGATTCTTATGACTCCCTCTCACTAGCTGCCCTTATTGGTCATCGCGCCTCTTCAAGTTCTTAGCACGGCATCCAGCGTTCGTACACAGCTGATCAATATAACTTTTTTTGCTGATCGCCCAACATTGCTGTGTTAATATCTATGTGTCCAAAAGAGAATACGCCGACTGTACCTCTGCATAGGGGTAAAATCCTCCACCCAATGAGGCCACCTGTTGGCCGTGGGTGGTGACCCGTGATGCTTAAGGACGGAATCCTGGTGGCTGAGAAGTCCATGACATGCAACACTCCTCTTTGGCTTTACTTTTGCCAGACGGGCGGATGGAGAGGCCCTCTCCGATCAATTGGCTGATCGTGTCAAGCCCTAGCACTTATATGATTGTCCCGACCCTATTGCCCTAATGTCAAAGCCCCAACCCTTTTTATTATATATGTACTAGATGAACGTGGCTGAGAGTCGGAGTGTCCTGGATATGACGTTAAATTACATCTATTGGTGAAGTTTAATTTTGGAGCCCTGGTGAGTGTGGAGTACTCCTTCATCGCTATTACGCTTAGGTTCACTCTGACCCGGAGTGGTAGTATCAGTTAGAGTTCCATCTATGGGTTAAATAGAAAAAAAAAAAGGTTTTTAAAAATGTGTTTAAAAAATTGAATACCACAGCAAGAATGAATGAAACAAAACATCTTCGACATAGAATAACCCAACGAGGGTTGACATGCCATAAAATCCAACTAACTAAGCAACCAACTTTTCAACCCGTAAATTAGTTTCCTTTATGCAAATTTATTCGATTGACTTTTCCATGAGAAAAATCCAAACATGAAAGAGGTTTTTTTTTCTTTTCATGCCGACATTAACAGTACATCTATAAATGTTTTTGTTGTGAAAAACAATAACATAAGAATATAATACATATCTCTTTCTTTATTTACATATATATATATATAACATGATGTTATTAACCGTTAATAATAATAAACGCGCATATAAAAAAAATTAACGGTTAATAACATCATATTCACACATTCACTATACACTTAACATCTTTCATTTTCCCTCACATAATCATACTTAACAGTGTCCTGAAGATGGTAACAAATACCGAAATGCTTAAGTATTGCACAAAAAAATGTTTCCCTGATCATAACATACCTGTGTTTGTTATATAAAATTACTATATATATATATATATAATATATATATATATATATATATATTATATAATACTAATGCTGATTTATCAAACCTCTCCAGCTAAAGGATTTTTTCTATTTATGTTATGGACACAATATTTATACTTATATTCCTTGGTTTTAGCACACAAATAGAAAAAATTAAGTTTAATTGGTTTAATTAGGCGTAATTAGCAATTAAGTCAACAACCGACCACTCCCTGTCTAAATTAGACCTGTCTCTCTTCCCCTCTCCCTCTATATAGAGTTACCGTGAGTGGCGAGTTAATGTGAGTAGTCGAATTAACCGGAGTTGGAGCCCACTGCCTGTTAAAACCAGCAGACAAACACCCTCCCAGCACCTCCTAGCACTATTATTCGCCCTCCCTTTCTCCAGACCACATTGAAATTTTGGTTTTTTTAATAAAACAAAACAAAAGTATTTTTTACGGCATGATTTCAATTAGTTGAGCGTAAATTTTACGAATTAAATCATGCTTTAAAATAGATTTTTTAAATTACCTTAATTATAATTCATAGAGTATTAAACTTACTTTAAAAAAATATTCATGTTGGGTAAAAAAAAATAGTTATATATTTAAATATTATGGAATTCAAATGAGCAAACATTGACTACCCCACTGTTTAAGTGAAGTTTTCTTCGGCTTAAAAGTTGTTTTAGTTCAAACTAAAACAAACTAGACTGACTTCTGATTTAGTCGGTAAAATTAAACGGAAAGTTTTTTGCTGGTACCAAATGACAGTTAACTGCAGTCTATGAATTAACATTTTGCGAATTTGGTTACGGTTTAGGGGATTAAGGTTGTTTTTAATTACGTATTGCTTAAAAGAATAAACAACAAAAAACACAAATACTATACATTTAAGTTGAAAAATATTTTTTTAAACTAAGTTTAATTGAAATTATACATGCTATATTAACACAAACAACTGTCTCAATAATAGATTAATAATTAATTTTAATGGTTAATTAATATAGTAATTTGGTTTTTTTTTTGTTGTTATTTTCAAGCAATACGTAATTAAAAAAACCTAATCCCTAAAACCTTAATCCAATTCGCAAAATGTTAATTCATAGAATGTAGGACTGAATTCTGACTTAGTTGGAAAATTAAAACGAAAAATCTTTGCTGGTACCCAATGACAGGTTAACTACAGTCTATGAATTAACATTTTGCGAATTGGGTTACGGTTTTAGGGGATTAAGGTTGTTTTTAATTACGTATGGCTTTAAAAAATTAAACTCTGTTTTAGTCTTTTTATTATGCGGAAAATAGTATCAATCAAATATATACCACTCGATATTATAGTCTGAAAATACAAATAATTGTAATCTTTGCGGAGTTCCGTCATGGCCTCTTGCCTCAAAAAAAGGTGGCCGGTGACTGCTGAAAAAAAAAAAAAAAAAAAAAAAAAAAAAACAACACCCCTACGATTGAAGTCCGTAGCGGAAGTGGCGTGAAAAACAAAAAACAACTAGGTTTTAGGGGTTTAGGATTTGGGTTGGTGATTTGTGGCAAAGTTGATATTGATCTTTTTTTGGGGGGGGGGGCTCTCTAAACAGGAAAATAAATAAACTACATTGGTTTGGTTAGGAAAACTTTTTGGAAGTTTGTGTTATTTTCAACTTTGAGTTATGACGTTTTAAATTTAGTGTAGTAGAAAATAAGTTTAATTTGTTTTGGTTATTCCTTGTTTATCTACCACCATTTGGACCTCGATATAAGAAAAATTACACGACGGCTTGAACGTAAGTAATTGATATCATTAAAAAGAAATATTTCATGCTATTCAACCAAACATGTTTAAATAATAAATTGCAGTCGATATACAGGTGTTCGGGAGAAATTTAACAGTTTCATAAGGAAAAAGAAAAAGTGATTGGTAATTACAAAATTTAATGGACTGTAAAGAAATTCAACCGGCACGAAAATTACACTACTGTCAACATTTTCACTCAAAATAACCGCATTAGTGTCGATCACAGCCTCAATCCTGCCCGGAACTGGAGCAAGCTAATGTTACAGTTTCCCTGGGAAGGGTCTCAAAAACTATCTTAATTCTGTCGATGGGCTTTTGTAGTACTGGCACGGCGATTGGTGTCTTTCTCAACAGCGCCCTATATATAAAAATATATATGTAAGAGTGGACCTGGAAGCAATGGGGATAAAGGGGTATTCCACATTCCCCAGGCCTCCAAAACTGGAAACTCATCATCAAATCGTTTAACGTCATTCCCAGGACATGAAGATTCTCAGTCACCGGGTTCTAGCACATATATGATAAAATGGTTTGGGCTTGCCATAAGGGCAATATGGTTGGGACAATCATATAGGATCTAGGGGTTGACATGGCCAGCCGATTGATCTTTGGGGGCCTCTCCGATCACCCGTCTAGCCTAAGTAAGGGTCAAAGTATTGCATATCATGGACTGCTCAGCCACCAGGATTCCGTCCTTATGCATCACGAACTGCCAACCATAGCCAACAGGTGGCCCCATTGGGGAGGTGGTTTTACCACTCTGAAGAGGTGCAGTTGCGGTATTCTAAAGCTCCAGCCAACAGGGCTAACTAAGTTAATGAGACACAGTCAAGTCACACTGAAAAACATGTTCCTGCAAGAACACCGAAAGTTAAGCAGAAATGAACCTGTCCAGTACTTAGATGGGTGCCCACTGAAGCAACTTGGCCTGATTCCAAAATGGTATTATATATTGGGCTACGGCCTCTAGGAGTATAGTTGAAAAATTTGACACACTGACATTCGCCTTTATCATTGGAGATAAAGAAAAACTTGTAAACCACTACCCCACAGAAAGGTGTGCTATTTATTAATGTTAGCTTAGATTAGAGCAAGGCCGAGAACAGACACGTGAACAGGGTATTGTGGGTGGACGGGATTGTGATAGATCCATTAAGTGTATGGGGAAGTAAGTACAATTAATGGGAAATGAGTATATAATAATATATATATATATATATATATATATATATATATATATATATCAACTTTCCGCACGGGCATGATGCGACACAAGGTCAATTTTTAAGCGGAGTTTAACTGGTTTTAATTCAGAGTTTTCCTTCTCCTAGACTGGTTGCCTAACTGAGGTTCAAGAATACAGTCTGTCCTACTATTTATCCATAGCTGGAGGGAGAATATTTGGATTCATACTTCTCCCAAGGGTATTAGTGTTATGTGAAATACAAACAGTATCGTAAGGATTTGAACTCGTCTCGCCTTGTTTATTTCTTACGATGTTAACCATTATAACTCCAAGTAAGTATATATAGGTGCGTGAGCAACAAAATTAGTAAGAATTAGCACTCAATAAGAAGTTTACATGCTGAGGTGGAAGGGCTATTTATTGGGAACTGACCAAGCCAAATATGACACAAGATTGTTTATTGTGGGATGTCATGTCTTGTTCTCTCAGCGCAAAATTCCAACTCAATTTTTTACTCTCACCTCTCACCCCTCTTCTCTGCCACTTTGCCACGTCTCTTCGGCTTGTCTAATGAAACACTGCCAGGTGGCTATGCTGATTCATCATTAAACCTTTCCATTCTCATCTAACTCAAAATTCTTGCTAAAAAAACTTCCCGTGCTAATTTACATATCAGGTAAGACTTATGGCACCACGTCACCCCAACTCTATTATGCAACCATATATAGGGGCTTGAGTAAAAGAATTAGTAAGAATTAGCACTCAGTAATGAGTTTATATCACATGCTCGGGTGGAGGGGCTATATATTGGGAACCCACCAAGCCAAATATGACACGAGGTCGTTTGTTGTGGAATGTCATGGCAGGGTCTAAAAACTTAAAGTTTTAAATTATGTTGGCATTCCCCTTTTGTGCACCTCAGGCACCGGGCAATAAACAGTCCTGTTCCCTTTAGGCGAGGAGGTAGATTGTATTTACCTCGTACCCCACTTGTACGGGTTAGGCACAAGGCCCTATTAACGTAGGACCACCCACAAACCGAAGCTCATGGGTGGTAGGTGAAAAATTGCGTCGATCCCGTCGGCATTCCCCCTCAAGGGGGGTGCCTCAGGCACTGAGTAATAAACCCAGCCCTGCCCCTTTAAATCGAGGGGGCAGGTATTGCCTGGGGATAGCCCCCTGGGATCGACGCTATTAACTTGTAAAGATCCAGGGCCGAAGCCACTGGACCCCCGGCGTTGCCGGAGCTAGGCGAGGATGTAGATGCTAACTGAGGGTATATCCTCTTGGAATCAAGCGGGAAGCTTTTGCGGATTCTTGGCCCTTAGGCACAGATAGTACACCCTGATCTTCGCCCGCGAATGGGAAGTGGCTGCATATGCTTTGGCGAGGCCTAGTGATTTTTTGAAGGTAGAAAAAACCACCCCTTAGCGGCCGGCACTCAGTAAGGATTTAAAAAAAAAACTAACAATAAGAATGGTCTTCGGGATGACCGTGACTTCCCAGCGGGTCAGCCGACGTACACACACTCATGAATATTCATTATAAAATGCTATTCGGTATTGTTTGTAAACTCAAAACAAAACAAACAAATAAAAAAAGAAAGAAAGAAAGAAAAAACGAAAAAGAAAAACGTCTAGCCCAGCCTGTGAAGCAACAGACTCAAGAACGGGAAAGGTGGAGAATTTTATCTTTTCAAACATTATTTCCGTGTAAAATAGATCAGTAAACACTTGATTTTCATAGTTGCTCAGCGAATGGCCAGAAAGAATCGTGACTCGGTCTTTCTGGTATCCAATCAAATATTTCTGACCAAAGTACACATATATATATACACGTGCGTACACGCGCACACATACGCACACACACACGCATACACTCATAGACAAACACATGCACATTTACATAAACTCACATACATACATATTCATACACACTCTCATTGCTTACATAGTGATATACATACACAAACACAAACGTATGCAAATATTTAGTTTAGCATGAACAGAATATGAACTGCTATTATTCAAAAGGGTGTGTTTCCATTGTGGTGTAATGGTTAACAAGCTAGTCTCGTGCATACATTATTACTAAAAAGCGAATCTGATCCTCGCTAGATGCCCCATACATAGGACCTTGTGTCGCATCCTATGGGTTGGGTAAATACCTATTATTATTCAAAATAGTTCTAAATTAATTCTTTGGTGTGTTGAAAAACGAGATTTATCTTTCTATCAATTGATAGATAGATATGAACTCAATCAGATAGATAGATAGATAGATATATAGATAGATAGAAATAAACATATAGATATGAACGCACAAATAGATAGATATTAATACATAGATAGATAGATAGATAGATAGATAGATAGATAGAAATAAACATATAGATATGAACGCACAAATAGATTGATATTAATACATAGATAGATAGATAGATAGATAGATAGATAGATAGATAAAAAACATATAGATATGAACGCACAAATAGATTGATATTAATACATAGATAGATAGATAGATAGATATTAATACACGGATAGATAGATCGATAGATTGACAGATAGATCCCACATTGAACGACGTTATCAATTTTCACTAATGACTCAGAATGTCGGATAATTTCATTGTGCCGGTCGCCATGCTTCTTGTGAATAAGACGAAACACAACCTCAAATACATATTCCATTCTCTTCAGCACAGTTCACACACACACACACAAACACACATACATACATACATACATACACACACACACGCTCACACACACACACACACACACACACACACACATACACATATGTATGTTCCCAAAACCCGGTAGAGCTCTCTAAGAGCGATTGTAATTGACTTTCACCGCCAGCATAAAGCAATGATTGTCTGTTGTTTACAGATTTGATCTCTCTGGTAATCGTAAAATATATACACAGATTTATGTATTTAACAGTTAAAACACCGCTACTTAATTGCAGCCATCGATGGCCGTGAGGTTAACGAATCGGGCTGATGAAAAGTCAGCCGGGTTTCGCTCCTGGTCGGAGGCAGTTGATGTGTCTAGCCACACTGATGAGACGTGAAACGTCGAAACACGGTGTCAATGGATAACTCATATATATATATATATATATATATATATATATGAGAGAGAGAGAGAGAGAGAGAGATTGGTCCAATATTGATCAATATTTGTTCGAATCAGTAGTTTGCTTCTCCAGATAAAATACTTTTTGGTTGGTTGGTTGGTTGGTTGGGTGTTTCGGCATGTCAACCGTTGTTGGGTTATTTTATGCCGAAGACGTTTTGTTTTATTCATTCTTGATGTGTATTCAATATTTAGCTCATTTTTTCTTTTTAATCCATAGATGGGACCCTAACAAGTACTACTACTGTAGTAATGATGATGAAGGGTACTCCACACTCCCTAGAGCTACAAAATTGAAACTTCACCATTAGATGCAGTTTAACATCATGCCCAGGATACAAAAACCCTCAACCACCGCCTTCTAGCACATATATGATAAAAAGTGTTGGGGATTTGCCATAAAGGTAATAGGGTCGGGACAATCATATAGGTGCTAAGGCTTGGCGTAGCCAGCCGATTGATAGGAGGGGCCTCTCGAACCGTCCGTCTGTCCTAAGTAAAGGAAAAAGTAGAGTGTAGCACACCATGGATTGCTAAACTACCAGGGTTCCGTCTTTAAACATCATGGCTCGCCACACACAGCCAACAGGTAGCCCCATTGCGGGGGATTTTAGACTGCACAGGTGCAGTCGGACTAATAACTCCACAGTCGACTGGGCGGAAGCAAATTTCAATGTAGAAAACCTTCTTCAAATGTTTCGATGAAGATTGACCAATAATAATGATGATAATAGTAAAACAAGCTGTGATTGTGTCGGTGCTGCTGTATGGCTGCACCACTTGGACCCTAACGAGGCGCCTGGAGAATAAGCTAGATGGGAGCTGCACAAGAATGCTGCGTTCGATCTTGAATAAGTCGTGGAAACAACACTCCACAAGGAAGTAGCTGTACGGCCACTTCCCCCCTCACAAAGCATCCGACTGAGACGAACAAGACATGCTGGACACTGCTGGACAAGCAAGGACGAACTCATAAGCGACATTCTCATGTGGAAACTAGTGCATGGACATGCTAATAGGGGCCGTCCAGCAAGAACCTACATTAACCAGCTCTGCGCGGATACTGGATGCTGTGCAGAGGACCTCCAGGGACAATGAATGATAAAGAAGGTTGGAGAGAGATTGTCATGGATATCCGTGCTAATTGCGTGACTTGAGGATTATATATATATATATATATATATATATATATATATATATATATATATATATATATGCCTTCTAGCATATATATGATAAAAAGGATTGAGGGTTGCCGTAAGGGCAATAGGGTTGAGACAATCATGTAGGTGCTATGGCTTGGCATGACCAACCGATTGATCGGAGGGCGCCTCTCCGTCCGCCCGTCTAGCCTAAGTAAGGGCCAAAAAGGGTTAGGGGTTTGCCATAGAGGTACTAGGGTCGGGTCAGTCATATGTCCTAGGGTTTGACGTGGCTAGCCGATTGATCGGAGGGGGTTTCTCCGACCGCTCGTCTAGCCTAAGTAAGGGCCAAAGTGGAGTGTTGCATGTTATTGACTGCTCAGCCACTAGGATTCCGCCCTTAAGCATCACGGGTCACTAACGATTATTTTTGTCCCAGCCTAATCCAAAGTATCATGGACAGCTCAGCCACCAGAATTCTGTCCTTAAGCATTACGGGTCCCCACCCACTGCCAAGAAGTTCACAGAGTATCAACTCCGGTTGTTATAAAGCATTGGGTAACTTAAAGGAGTATACCCAACGCAGAAAGTTTCGGTAGGGTAACAATAGACTAAATAAGGACACACAATACAACATGTAATTTATACAAATGCGGGGACTTAGGTTCCCCAGGCCATACAAAAGTCTCAATTGTCCACGTATATGAAAAAGTGAATGGAAAGACAAAAGAGGTGGTGTTGTGGGGTTTTAAAGGGTCAAATAAGAACAAAACGACGGGTAACAAACGTAGACAACAAAAGAGTAGACAATTACAATACAGAGAAGTGGGAATTACGTCCGACAATAGAGTTATGGGCTGACTCGCATTGGCTTACTCTTCAAGCCATAATTGTCCCCGTTACTTATAGTAACCGTCGGCGCATTCCATTAGTCTATAGGGTATATCACCTATAACAGGTGGAAATCACTTACTGTTTCTCGGGGTCTGGAACGAAAAGGTAGGTACTATGTGTGGTGCTGAGGATTAGAAACGAGCACGTTTGTCCTCGTCAAACCAGTTTTGTAAACGAGGCTGATATTTGAGGTTCCCGCGTCACGTAACCAAAAAGACTCCTGGCGCAGAAGAGTCCCTCAAACCCTGTAACAAGGGAAACTACTCCATCTGGGGGGGGGGATTACCCTTCTGTAGATATGCAGTTGGCGTATTCTACATCTCCAACCGAAAGAGCGGGAAAGAGAAAGAGGATAGCAAGAATAATTTGTGGCAAATATAGAAATAGCACAAAAAAGAAAGAATGTATTGGTGTGTACCATAACACACTGGTTAACAAGTTTGTCCTGAGAAACAATTTCCCGAAGTATTGAGTTCAATCCACACTGTTAGACTGGGACAGAAGAATACACCGACTGTACATCTCCAGACGGGTAAAATCCCCCACAATGGAGCCACTTAACATGTGATGCTTAAGGATGGAATCCTGATAGCTGAGCAGTCCATAACATGCAGCACTCCACTCTGACCCTTACTTAGGCTAGATGTGCGGTCACAGAGGCCCTGTCTGATCAATCGACTGGTCACGTCAATCCCAAGCACCTATAGGATTGTCCCGACCCAACTGCTCAATCCATGGCAAACCCCTAACCCTTTTTATCATATATGTGTTAGAAGGTGGTGGCTAAGGGTCTTAGTGTCCTGGATATGGCGTTAAACTGCATCTAATGAAATTCCAACTTTGAAGCTATAGGGAATATGGAGTACCCCTTCATCGCTATTACTATTAGGTTCACCCTGACCCGGAGTGGTAGTAACTGTACCCGAAAGCGCCAAAATCAAATGTCTTTTTAACTTTCTACCTTCGAGAAGAACCCGCAACAGTTGCATTTCATGTTTAAGGACAGGGAACTTTGAGCCCTCGCTTTGCGTGTCACATAGCACACGTGAACATGCTCAAATATGTAAGTGTTTATACTTTACTCTTTTACCAGAAGCTTCAATATTTATATCTACAAAAGGGATTATTTTCCTATTATGATAATTTTCTTTTAAAACTATGTATAAGCTCTTCTCTGTGTCTCCTGTTATCTTTTGTATTATCTTCTATTAAACTTTTTCAAGAAATAAAATATCCTTGTTATCACTTCGTCGTGAGTTTTTCTTATATTTATATCGTACGAGGAAATGATATACTCCACCAATTATCGTTCTTAAACATCTGGCTATTAGAAGGCACTCCTGGTGTAATGGTTTTGGTCGTAGAACATGGACTCGGCGAACCGAGTTCAAATCCTGAACGGGTCTGTTTGCATGTCATATAGCACTAATACTCTCGGGAAAGACATATATTTACCAAACCGTTCGCCACGCGTAGTATGTGACACAATGTCACATATGCAAGTATGGGGCATCCACCAAGGATAAAATTCACTATTCAGTTGTAATTGATCTGTGAGACACGCTTGCTAACCACTACACCAAAGTGGAACGCCCTTACCCTTGGGAAAAGTATACATCCATACATACATATATTCTTCGTCTTGCAATAGGCAAATAGTAGGACAGACTGGGCTCTTTCACATTAGTACAGAAACA
This sequence comes from Doryteuthis pealeii, assembly GCA_023376005.1. Lineage (NCBI taxonomy): Eukaryota > Metazoa > Mollusca > Cephalopoda > Myopsida > Loliginidae > Doryteuthis > Doryteuthis pealeii. The sequence goes on along the minus strand of CM042141.1, from coordinate 110,963,830 downwards.
GGTATTGTGGAGGGATAACCTATTCTTAGTATAAATAATTTACCGTTATTTATAAAATATTCCTATCAGGTACTAATAATTGCATGTTCAAGTAATTATTTTCTATTTAATTTGTTTGCATAAATTCTATATTGGTTTCAAGTAACTAATGATAATTCTTATGTTGTTGTTTTTTTATTGATTTTAACGGCATATCAACCCCGTCTGGGGTTATGTCATGCAAACGTTAGGAGTTATACATATCAGTGTATTTATATTTATGACTTTTTACGTAATATGGTTTTAAAAATGGTGTTATCATTATAATTCTTAGTAAACAATTATAGATTTAAGTAACTGCTCTAACGGAGAAGAGATAATAATTGTTAACATGGTAGTATTCCAATTGAAACACGGATCTATTTGAGCTCATAGATCGAACTTAACAGGTATTGACCATTCCCATGTCAGGTCCAGAGTGCGGCCTGGGAGTAATGCATGGGAAGAATACTCACACTCTCTAGAGATTCACAGAACTGAGCTCTACTTTCTAGCAGATGTATAGTGTCCTACTTGCTACTTAGCATAGGGAATAGTCAGTTCCAGTTTTATTGTAACCCCCAATCGACAGGATTGTGCTCCAATTCCAAGTCCATTTTCTCTCTGAGCTTGAAGTAACTTTGGTAATGTAGGGTTGTTGTCAACTTATTGCTCTTAATCTTGTTAGTCAGACTTTGTTAGTGTTTCTACTTGGAAGTAGTAGGTAAATCTCTTGAATTTTAAACCTTGTAATCCTGTTATATAATTTGACTTTCGTTGTGCATAGACTGCTTGTAGCTTGGGGAGGGGAGTAAATACATGAGATTAAGGAAATCGTTAGTGATAAGTAAATGTTATATATAGTATATAGTTATGTTCTTTTCTTTTCTTTTCTTCTTTATATTATTATTTATTTTATTTATTTTTTTATTTATTATTTTGATTATATTATTATTAGTATTGTTTTGGTTGTTGTTGTATCTGTTGTAATCTCCTGTCGATTTTATTTGATTTTGCTATGGATTGTAATTGCTGAATATGAAATAGCGAATGCTAGAAGATTGGAAAACCGATCGTCATGTTTTGACTACTGACCCGTTCAGAAAACGAATAGAGAAAGGAATAGAAAAAATGAATTGAAAGAAGAAAGAAATATGAAGTTGAAAAGAAATAAGAACAGAATAGAAGAAACGAAAGAAAAGAAGAAGAAAGAAAGCAAAGAAGAGAGAAGAAAAGAAAGAAAAAGTAATAGAAAGAAAGCCTGAAGAAACAAAGAAACAAAGAAAAGGAAAAATTAAGGAAAAAAGAAGGAAAAGCAAAGAAGAAAGAAACAAAGAAAGAAAGAAAATTGGAAAAGAAAAGGAAAGAAACTAAAGAAAGAAAAAATTTGAAAGGAAGAAAGAAAAGAAAGAAAGAAAAGAAAAGAAAGAAAAGAACGAATAAAGAAAGAATGAATAGAAAGAAGAAAGAAAAAGACGAATAAAAAGAAAGTGAATAGAAAGAAAAGAAAGAAAGAAAAGACGAATAAAAGAAAGAAAAGAAATGAATATAGAATAGAAAGAGATAAGAACAGAAAGAAGAAAGTGTTCTGAAGGGCTTAATGTGTTAACCACCGGAAACTTTGGATCCACATAAGATATATTTCTCGAAAGAAATTTTCCCGCAGAGAAACCAACTTTTACTGAAGTTTAGAGAAGAGAGAGAGAGGAGAGAGAGAGAGAGAGGGGGCAGAGAGGGAGATAAGAGGAGAGAGAGGAGGGGCAGGGAGAGAGAAAACTAGGAGGAGTTGTTATTTTGGCTGGTATTTTTTGTGTTATACTAACATTATAATGTTGTAGGAATGTAACGATGACAGAGTTCATCCTGGACGAGCTGTTTTGAATTTTATATCTGCTAATTCTAGAAAGATGTGAAAACCTTGAATGGTACGACTCAACTATTCTCCTCCAGCCTATGGGTAAATAATACGACAGACTGAGCACTTAAACCTTGTCAGGCAATCAGTCAGAGAAGAAAACACTGAATTGCAATCCTTTAGAATTGACCTTGTTTCGCATATACTCATGTGGGGGGGGGTAAATATATATGTAATATACAAAAAAATTTGGCATTAAATAGCTCACAGGGTTGTAAATACGTAAAGCAAAACAACATGCGCATTTGCTTGTATATCCCATCGAAACTATCCACAGATTGAAATTAAAGAAAACAAAATAAACAAAACGTGCCCCTTGCAGAGACTGAAAAAACTGAAACATGAACGACAGGGCTGCTAATGTGAATTGGAATCTGGGTAAATTGGAAATAAGAAAGAATCGAGACTATAAATAAAAACTATAAGATCGGGTGATATCAGAAGAGTCTGGGCCTGAGAAACTTACTGTTACAAACAGCTCTGTAACACCGGTAGGCGGGCGTGAAACCTCTTATGGGGAAAAAATGAAGGTTTTGGACTATGATCTCCTGGACGAGAAACTGATAATCACGTGCTCCTTTGACCTTGTGTCAAGCTCTCAATTAAATTCTCTGTCACTTGATTAATGATTTTGTGTCACATCACTCGAGCGAAGGGGTGGGTAAATCCATAATCATTAAAACGTCGTAAGAGAGTGAAAAAAGATAAATAATGGGATATTAAACTGTATCATTCATCAAATAGTATCTTAATTTCTAATTAATTTTTGTACTAGCAAATATAATGCACCTGCGGGTGAAAGTATTTAAGTTTTAATGTAATGAAATTCAATGTTAAATTAGAAAGGCTGAAATCTGAATAAGAAGCAGATGAAAGATTTGAGCGAGGGGGTATTGATTGGAAAAATAGAACAACTTGAACTACTATTTCATCATTTTTCATTCTCCATCTTTCATTGGTAAATTTTTCTAATTTAACTTAAATAGGAAGTAAAGAATGAAATTACAGTTATTTCTTCTTGTTAATGGATTTTCTTTTAGATTTATCCCCGAGATATTTGCTATAGATTCAATAAGATAAACAATTAGAAATAATATCTAATCATATATTATCAAAATCAGAAATTTTTAATTTATCAATATGCAAATTAGCTTTTTCTCATTACACTGTAAACCGCTATTTGTTGTATATAGTAAATAAATGACTATTTTATTATATGTAGATATGGTCAACAGTCTTATAATGTAAAAAAAATTTATTAATAATTGAGGTTTAATAAAAATAAAACTAGAGAATATGATGTAAATAACAAAACTAAAAGGAATTGTGACTTAGTAGTGATTAGTTCGTTACAACAGACAAACACACAATCTCCATTATAATAAGATAATGTTCAGCTGATTTATTTGTCTGTATTTTTTAGTATGAGGCTAAGAGGATCATTTTTTATATAGACTTTAGACACATGGCGCAACGGTATAAGGGTTGAGTAATACAATTCTAAGTGACAATTATCTGTAGGTGACAGTTTTCAATCTGACTAACTGGAAAATAACTAGAATAAATAACATAGTTATATTATATTCGGTCTGGTCAATGGAATATAAACAATCTACTCAATAGATTAAATATAAGGTTCGGTTCAAAGTTCGTGAAGGCTTACGATTGACATGAATTTCCCGAGTCGAAAAATAAAAAACACTGAAGAAAGTCGGAGAGCCATCAACGAAAGGTCATAATATAATAAACATAAAGATAAAGACAACAGTTCGAAAAGTCTAAATAATAACATTCGCATATTAAGTTTTTCTGATTTATTCAAATGGAGTGGTATCTCTCCGATTTCTCAAAATGGGTGTCAGCATTCGCAAGTGCTAGCTTTCACTACTGTGAATATTTCATTTCAGAAAGTGATGTCAATATGCAATAGGAAGGTATGGCGCTATTGAAGATAATTGACCATATGGAAACCTGGTCACTCTGATAAATAAAACGGGAATTCTCCAAGCTGTGCCAATGTCAGCTACTACTAGTATGCTGGCACCACTTGGACTCTAATGAAATGCCTTGAGAAAAAGCTAGATGGCAACTACGCAAGGATGCAGCGTACTGTTTTAAACAAACCTGGAAGCATCACACTACAAGAGCAACTGAATGGCCACTTATTACCATCTCGTAAACCATCCGATTAAGACGGACAGAACTGAGACAAACCTAAAATAATTTTATGTTGGTCTCGTCAAACACATTAAGGATTGCTAAAGAAGTAAGGACGAACTCATAATTGAAGCTCTATATCAAGTATTCATCAATAGGAATACTTGATATCATATAACTATTTGTAAATAATGTGCACAGAATTTTATGGTTTAATGTAGTCCTATCTAATACTAATAACTATATGTTTCAAGTAATTATTTCTATTTAATAATAATTTGTTTTCACATTGTTCATTGGCAATTCAGTCTCGAAAGACTATGATAAAAGTTTTTGTGTGCCCCTGGAGCACACAAAAACTTTTATCATAAGTTATTTCTATTTAATAATAATTTGTTTCCACATTGTTATATATTTTAAATTAACTAATAATCATCCTTATTTAAACATTTATAGCTTCAAGTAACTATTCTTGATATAAATAATTTACTTATATATATGAAGTATTTCTATCGGGTACTAATAATCATATGTTATGCTTTCAAGTAATTATTTATATTCAATGATAGTCATTTGCATACATTCATATGGTTTCAAGTAACTAATAATAGTCCTTTATAAACAATGATAGCTCAAAAGCAGGGCTTTTTTAAAGTGGCCTACATAAACCCATTAAGGTCTATACAACAACTCAGGGGTCTGTAAGTATTCGGGGGTCTACAATGGGTCTATGGAAACTACTAGGCATTCTTAGAAATTAGAAGAAATTAATTCCATAAGAATCCCGAAGAACATGCTCATGTTGATATATTTTCAAAAGTTTAAGCCAAATATTCATGAACTTATCAAAAGTCATCATCTTCACCCATCACATTGGGAAATGTGCTTCCTTGGTAAGTTATTAAGTTAGTATTAAATATTTGCCGCTCTTTTTTTATATGTTATACTTACTTTACTGTTTATTTTACGGTTATTTTACAATTAACAGTTTTACGTAAACCTTTGTGAAGAATTCATTAATTACATAATTGGTTGCAACAAAACAACTGCAAAGTGGACTGGGGTATATAAGGAAGGGGTCAATGATAGGTCAATCCAATTTTTGTAGAGGTATATGGACTTAAAAGTTTGAGAACTCCTGGCTTAAAGTAACTTTTCTTAATAAAAAATATAATTTACTGTTACATGGTATCAAGCATTTACATTGAACACAAATACTTTTTAAACATATCTATTTTTTCCCTTAGATGTGATCCTAACAGATACTACCACTCATGGTCAGAGTATACTTGGGAGTAATGGCAATGAATGGGTACTCCACACTCCTCAAATATCTAGGATTGGAGCTTCACCTTCAGAAGAAGTTTAGTGTCTTTCCATTTTGCAAGGGATATAGTCAGCGTATTCTAAACCCCAACAACAGGGCGGGCTTTCAATTGGGTAAAAGTCGTTTTCTCAGCTTAACTAAGTGGCACTCAGTGAGATTCATGTTCATTAGTACTTGTTGGTTATCTTAGCTTACTGTGTTGGCATACTTCCGTCTGCTAAAGACGATAACGTAGTGTCTATTTTTATCTGCATCTGCACGAGTGACTGAACAGGCCAATTTTTGAATAGCAGTCTCTGGTGCAGTGACTGCACACAAATAGTGTTTTCTAGGGCTGCTGTTTTCTCTCCTTCCTTCTGTTTCTCTTTGCTGTGGTGGCTACTTTCCTTTCTGTTTCACTCCTTTTTCGTGCCTTGTTTGACAAGGAGGCGCCAAGCCGCTCGGTTTTCTGCGCCAACCACCCATGTGTTGGTTTTGATGTGGCAACACAAACACATGGGAGGTTGGTGCAGCATGACTAAGTTGTGGCACTCATGAAAGTGAAATTCATGCTCATTATAACTTGTCGGTTATTTTAGCTTGTTAAGTTGCTCTTAATAAATAGTACAGCTTAGGTACAATATCATAAGTATGGTGCATCCTGTGAGAAGCAAACTCACTATGGAGGCGCGCTTAGCGTAACGGTCATCGTCATAGAAAATGAAATTGGCGATGCGAGTTCAAATCTTAGGCGTGTCCTGTGTATATGACGCTAAACTGCATCTACTGGTAAGGGTTTAATTCTGGAGCTTTGGGAAATGTTCATTGCCATTACTCCGAAGTCCACTCTAACCCGATGGAGTAGTACCTGTGTGTCAAATAAATCTGTTTACAAGTTAACGAATTATTTCTACTATGATATTAATACACATAAAGGTAATCATAAATCTAGCACAAAAACTATTTCTACCAGTCCATCAAGGCACATGAAGTTAATAAAAATTATTTCTACCAGTTCATCAATGCACATGAAGTTAATAAAAACTATTTATATCAGTTCATCAATGCACATGAAGTTAATAAAAAATTATTTCTACCAGTTCATCAATGCAACATGAAGTTAATAAAAATTATTTCTACCAGTTCATCAATGCACATGAAGTTAATAAAAATATTTCTACAGTTCATCAATGCACATGAAGTTAATAAAAACTATTTCTACCAGTTGATCAATGCACATGAAGTTAATAAAAAACTATTTCTACCCTGTTCATCGATGCACATGAAGTTAATACAAATTGTTTCTACCAGTTCATCAATGCACATGAAGTTAATAAAAATTATTTCTACCAGTCCATCAAGGCACATGAAGTTAATAAAAATTATTTCTACCAGTTCATCAATGCACATGAAGTTAATAAAACTATTTCTACCAGTTGATCAATGCACATGAAGTTAATAAAAACTATTTCTACCTGTTCATCGATGCACATGAAGTTAATACAAATTGTTTCTACCAGTTTCATCAATGCACATGAAGTTAATAAAAATTATTTCTACCAGTTCATCAATGCACATGAAGTTAATAAAATTATTTCTACAGTTCATCAATGCACATGAAGTTAAAAACTATTTCTACCAGTTCATCAATGCACATGAAGTTAATAAAAACTATTTCTACCAGTTCATCGATGCACATGAAGTTAATACAAATTGTTTCTACCAGTTCATCAATGCACATGAAGTTAATAAAATTATTTCTACCAGTTCATCAATGTACATGAAGTTAATAAAATTATTTCTACCAGTTCATCAATGCACATGAAGTTAATACAAATTATTTCTACCAGTTGATCAATGTACATAAAGTTAATAAGATTATTTCTACCAGTTCATCAATGCACATGAAGTTAATAAAATTATTTTCTACCAGTTCATCAATGCACATGAAGTTAATAAAATATTTACAGTTCATCAATGCACATGAAGTTAATAAAAACTATTTCTACCAGTTCATCAATGCACATGAAGTTAATAAAAACTATTCTACCAGTCCATCAATCACATGAAGTTCATCATGCACATGAAGTTAATACAAATTATTTCTACAGTTTATAAATCAAACCAAACAAAAGAATAAAGAAAAATATTTACCTACAAATATTTGCTTACAAATCATATATACAAAAAAGATTTGGCATTGAATAGCCCACAAGTGTTGATATGCCATTATATAAAATAACCAATTAAATCCTGGACGAGGCTGTTTGCATTTACCTTCACGCTAGTGCCCTTAGGAAAGGCAGAAATCGATATGCCCCCCCCCCAGCTATGGATGAATAGTAAGGCGGACTGGGCTCTCTTGTCTTAATAAGATAACCATCCTAGGAGAAAGAAAGCTCTGAATTCAAACCAGATTTACTCCAGTTAAACATTGACATTCTGTACGTGGCGAAGGGGAAATATTTATTACTGTCATATAATACCTAAATAATGAAAATGGAATCGTGACTTTTTTTTAAAAACTTTCTAAAAACATTTTTCTACACAAGAACTTACACCATAATGATTATTTAAGGTCGAAACTAGTCTGGAACAATTGAAAAATAAATAACATGAAAGAAATATTCTTGTTTGTCTTACGACTTTATATATATATATATATATATATATATATATATATATTATATATATATTCAGGGTGTTCGGGATAAATTTGACATATTTATATTTGGTTTTTTTTTCCGTAGGTTGGAGGTATTGACACACACTATGCATCATTTAAAAGTTTGGACCCTTCTTCATTCATATACGCGATGATAAATAAAATGGATGATTGGAACCCTCTTGAATCATGGAAGAGAATAACTTGTATCATGATGATCTGCACCGGCCATCAAAATAAGGAGGTTATGGTTGCTGCCCAATGCTCCCTGAACACTGTAAAAACAATCAGGCATGAACTAGAGAATTTCAATGGAGATAACGAGACTGTGGCTAGAAAAAAGCAGCATAACAGACGATCTGGTTGCGTTCGTACAGCAGAAATCCTCGAAAATCTGCAGAAAAAAGTGTTAGAGGACCCTCAGATGCCTACGTGGGTTGCTAAACTCTGTAGTCAAGCCCTCGATAATAAGGGTAGCCAATGGTAGGCCATATGTATGGCAGCAGGATTGGGTCCCCCTGCCACACCTCTGGGGAAAGTCAAAAATTGTTGTCGGCGAATGTTTACGGCTACATCAGTCCCAATGTTTGGCCTCCGAACTCCCGAGATGTTAACCCCATGGATTATTATATGTGGCACTGTTAAGAAAGACACCAATCGCCGTGCCAGTACTACAAAATCCCAGTTAATCGACAGAATTAAGGTAGTTTTGAGACCTTTCCCAGGGAAACTGTAACATCAGCTTGTTCCAGGTTCCGGAGCAGGATTGAGGCTGTGATCGACGCTAATAGTGGTTATTTTGAGTGAAAATTGTTGACAGTAGTGTAATTTTCGTGCCTGTTGAATTTCTTTACAATCCATTAAATTTTGTAATTACCAATCACTTTCTCTTTTTCCTTATTAAACTGTCAAATTTTTCCCAACGCCCCGTATATCGACTGCGATTTATTATTTAAACATGTTTGGTTGAATAGCATGAAATATTTCTTTTTAATGATATCAATTACTTACGTTCAAATCGTCGTGTAATTTTCCTTATATCGAGGTCCAAATGGTAGTAGATAAACAAGGAATAACCAACATTATACACAGACACATTAAACTCATTGAAAAAACAAAACAAATTAAACTTATTTTCTACTACACTAAATTTAAAACGTCATAACTCAAAGTTGAAAATAAAACAAACTTCCAAAAAGTTTTCCTAAACCAAACCAATGTAGTGTATTTATTTACATTCCTGTTTAGAAAGTGCCTGCCCCCCCCCCTCCAAAAAAAAAATTAAAAATCAATACCAACATTTGCCACACTACAACCACCCTCTCCCTTCACCTTACATACCACCTTTCAGATGCGAGTACCATAAAACAACATCTAACTACAAAACATAACAATAACACTGGCAAATTCACGTCTTCCAATATACGGGAAATCCTCACCAATAATACAAAACATACAGCATAGAAATAAAAATGAAAACCGCCTATAAATCTTGAAAGCAATTTGCATAAAAAAATCTAACATAAGTAAAATAACATTCAATACCGTCACTAATACATTAAACATTTTCAATAAGTAACACAATGACCATTGAACTCCCACCAACAAATAAACATTTCTAACTGAATAAATCAGCTATCACAAAAAAGAAACACAATAAAACCTTCCAGCTGAATAAACTTCGCACAAAATAAATAAATGAATAAACACAGAAAATAAACAAATAACAACAACAAATGATCTCTCTGAAAACGATCATTGTCATGGTCGAAAGCGCTTGGCAAAAATATGCAGCATATTCCCTACCACTTTATCTATCAATCTAACTCCCCCCATCTCTCTCTCTCTCTCTCTCTCTATATATATATATATATATATATATATATATGTGTGTGTGTGTGTGTGTGTGTGTGTGTGTGTGTGTGTATACAAGATACCAATATTGCAGGACTCACCTACGTTGTTTAAAGTCTCAAACTAATTCTCATATATTATGCTACACTTTATTGCATATTACACACACACACACACACACACACACATATATATATATATATATATATATATATATATATATATATGAGATTTATCCAAAACTTGGTAGTAAGGGATGATTCTATATGTGATTTCTAAGATCCACTGTACTGTAATATATATATATATATATAAAGTAAAGTAAAGTCAACGGGGCGGCCTAAAGTCGGTATCAGCCAGTCAGCGAGGGAGTCTATCCCCTTTTCAATAGCGCTAGACCAAGGAGATTGTTTTTAGCATCTGAGGTGGGGCGCCACACCTACCATCAGCTCCTTACTTTACCGCACAGATCCCTGTGCTACTCATACGCTGATTTGGCGGGGACCGGAATCGAACTAGGAACGCTGTGGTTTCTAGCCGAGCACTCTACCGACTGAGCTAACCCGATTGGAGTAAAATAGGAGGAAATCAATTCGACAGTATGTGGGAAAATTTAAAAAATTAAAAATTTCTACAAAAATTTCTAAAAAATAAAAAAATATTCTTGATGATAATGTTGACGTTATAATGCTTCGGTTTTAGCAATCTTTTTCTGGACACTTATATATACTAGCAAATATATGCACCCTCCGGGTGCAAGTATTTAAGTTTTAATGTAATAAAATATTATATTAAATTAGAAAGGCTAATGAGAGTAAATAAGAATACAGATAAAAAGATTTGAAATAGAAGTTGGTATAATCGAAAAAATAGAACAACTCCCGTCTTTCATTGCTAAATTTTCCTAATTCAACTATTTAGTTAAAATAGGAAGTAAAGAATAAAATTACAGTTATGTCTTCTTGCTAAGGAATTTCTTTTAAGATTTATTGAAGATAATTTTGCTCATATTCATTAAGATAAAACCAAACAATTAGAAATCAATAATACTAAGTACATATTTATTAAATACAAATTTTTAATATCAATATGCAAATTAGCCTTCCCGTTCACACTGTAAACCGCTAATTTGTTGTATATATAAATACAATTGCATATTATTAGCATGTGCACTTTTATTAATAATTGAGGTTTAAATAGAAATAAAATCATGGAGAATGAAATGTAAATAATTAAGAAAATTGTGGCTTGAATAGTAATGTAGTTTCGGTTACAGAGAGAAAATCACACAATCTCCATTATAATAACTAGCAAATATATGCACCCTCCGGGTGCAAGTATTCAAGTTTTAATGTAATAAAATATTATATTAAATTAGAAAGGCTAATAAAACTAAATAAGAATACAGATAAAAAGATTTGAAACAGAGGGAGTATAATAAAAGATTTGAAACAGAGGGAGTATAATAAAAAATGGAACAACTGAAACTTACTCTTCCATCACTCTCGTCTTTCATTTTTATTTTTTTAATTTAAGTATTTAGTTAAAAGAGGAAGTAAAGAATAAAATGACAGTTATTTTTTCTTGTTAATGGATTTCATTTAAGATTCATTGAAGAGATGTTTGCTTATATTCATTAAAATAAAACCAAACAGTTAGAAATCAATAATACTAAGCACATATTTATTAAATTCGATTTTTTAATATTAATATGCAAATTAGTCTTCCCGTTCACACTGTAAACCGCTATTTTGTTGTATATATAAATATAATTGCATGTTGTTAGTATGTAGACATAGTTAACAGTATTAATAATGTAAGACAATTTTATTAATAATTGAGGTTAAATAAAAATAAAATCATGGAGAATGTGATGTCAATAACTAAGAGAATTGTGACTTGAGTAGGAATATAGTTTCGGTTACAGACAGAAAAACACACAATCTCCATTATAATAATATATATATATATATATATATATATATATATTATATATACTTCTTTAAAAGCGAATGTTATAAGAATATTCCAGCTGCAGTTTCTTGTCGTAGCAATTCTTCAGGGAATTATTTCTTATTCCAACCATCTACTTTTATTTGTATCCGGGTTGTGTTGGTCTTGTTGTACCCATTCTTAAGTTACGTGGGAGATATTGAACTCGCGATCTGAGTTGATAAACAAATGTGGTCATTTGAACAAGCATAAATTGTGCCTGGTAGGTTCAGGCATTACGCAGGGTGGGAGGCACACCCACGTACTTAAGAATGGGTACAACCCGGATACAAATAAAAGTACATGGCTGGAATAAGCAATAATTCCCTGAAGAATTGCTACGGCAAGAAACTGCAGTTGGAATATTTTATAACATTCACTTTTTAAAAAGTATATTTAGCTCTTTTTATTGAGCACTTTTTAAATCGATTTTTATTAACCCAGAAGTAAATTTGTTTACAAAAGATTCGTAATATACACACACACACACATACACACACACACACATACACACATACATATATATATATATATATATATATATATATATATATATATATATATATATATATATTATTTATTATTATTATTATTATTATTATTATTATTATTATTATCTGATGAATTTTAATGGCGCTTTTGTTGTTAAAAATCGCGTGGAAAAGTATCATTAAACATTTCATACTTGTATATGTTTTATTAAAAACTTACAACGCGGATGTTTTTTGTGATTTCCTGTTGGTGAGGATAAAACATTGTATAGTCACATACGTCATGGGTTATGAACCAATCAAATTCTTTATAACCCACTTTCCAAAACTCATGAATTCAAGAACTTTTTTTTTATATATACAAGGGGGATTAAAAAGATTATCCGCATTCTTGTTTTATGGAAGCCGAGCTCATCGTGGATGATTTGATAGACTAATCTACATAGAACAAGCTATCTCATCGATTACAACTCGCCGGTTCGCCATTGCCATCACTCGAGCTGGTTGAATCTTCTCATCAGTGATAGAGGTTGACGAGCGTCCTGCCCCCTTCGTGTGTCACGCTTGTCTAGTTAGTCACTTTTAAACTTCTCTATCCACTCATACACACTTTAACGCGATAGTGCACAGTCTCCGTATTGTGCTAAAAGTCTCCAGCCATTGATATTCTTTCTGATCACAGAAATCGAGTCACTTCCCTGGTGCATACTGCTAGTTGAGTGGCCATGTTTACACAGTAAGGACAGCAAGCCAACTGATGCGATCAGGTTCAATCTTCGATCACGTGACTACAAGAGTGCTAACTATAAGCACGCATGCTCAGAACGCATTTTGACAATAATAAAGAGGGGCCGGGTTAGCTCAGTCGGTAGAGCGTTCGGCTAGAAACCACAAGGTTCCTAGTTCGATACCGGTCCCCGCCAACTCAGCGTATGAGTAGCACAGGGATCTGTGCGGTAAAGTAAGGAGCTGATGGTAGGTGTGGCGCTCCACCTCAGATGCTAAAACAATCCCCTTGGTCTAGCGCTATTGAAAAGGGGATAGACTCCCTCGCTGACTGGCTGATACCGACTTTAGGCCGCCCCGACGACTTTACTTTACTTATGGTGAAAGTATGGATAATTTTATACTCTCCCTAGTATATATATTGAATCCAGTTGAGAATTAGAACCGTATACCATTTAGTAGAATAGTCAAATTGTAATCTCTTGCTCAATTCCTAGTGGATCATTATTTCTTCCAAGTAATGCCTAATCTTGTATTCTTTTGGTGCTAGTTTGCTACATTCACATCATTTATTTTATTTATCCTATCTACTATCTATTTATTTATTTATCTTATCCTAACTTGATTTTAATTTTGATTTATTTATTTTTATTTCATTTCGGGAGTCGCATGAAAGTTGTGAATTATGCTTACCAATTCCTCGGAATTTTTTTTAGATGAGGCTTGATAATTAGTTTTATTTGGATTATTCAGACACATAGCCTAGTGGATAAAGGAGTTAGAATAAGACAGTTCTAAGTGACAATTAGACTTCAGGTCCAATCCTGGTCAGGAGCAGCAGTAACATAGAGTAATAATTAACACAGCTTAAGACCTGTACCCCAGCTATGGTTAGCGGAATGAGAATAGGATACCCCCGTGGACTGAATAAAGGGGTAGGTTCAAAGTTCCGTGATGGTTCCCGATTACGGCAAGAAGGTTCCCGAGTTCGAATCGAAGGTTCCCGACAAGAAATACCTGAAGAAGGTTGCAGGGCACATCGGCTAAAACGTTGTACAGATAACAATAAAGATGAGGACAATAGTCCGAATAATCCAAATAATACTAATTATGCTTACCGAGTTTTGTAATTGAATGTAGCAAAGGAGTTTTCCAAGTGCCATGATAAAAACTTTAAAGGGAAAATGAATCATCAATAAACAAGTAAATAGTAAAAAGTAACAAAGTTTGAGTTGAAACAGAAATTGTCATATATATATATATATATATATATATATATATATATATATATATATATATATATATATGGGAGTAAATATGGAAAATAAAATCCGACAATATAAAGAAAATTTGAAAAAACAAGTGTTCCGAAAATGGGATGAATTTAATTATCGATGTTTAAAACATTTCGGTTACATTGAACCTTCATCAGGATGTCTCTTGGGGTGAAGAAAATGATGGATGTTTTTATATGTGACAGGAGATGAAAATCTTTTTAGTTATGTAACTGTATTTGATCAGCGTTTTATTTTTGAAAGGCAAGTCGCGATCTACTCACGTGAAGGTGTCATGACGCGTGACGCAACTCGAAGAAATGCAAAAGACGAGAAAAAGTATTAATGGACTGATTATTTATATATATATATATATATATATATATATATATATATATATATCATATTATATTATTATTATTATTATTATTATTATTATTATTTCACACTTTTAAGTTTTTCACACCAGCGTTAGCTGATGGTCTTTCACTGGAGTCTGAGTGACAACAAGTCTCCTCAGGTCTCCAGGACTCTTCTGAGTATTCTGGCCGATTTCAGCAATGCAGTTGTCTGGATGGTCTCAATTTTTCCTCTGATTTCCAGTTCCCCAAGTGTTTTTCCAAGCTTTTGGGGACCGTTCCAAGTGCACCAACTACAATAAGTATCACTTTCACCCTCATATTCCACAACTTTTTCAATTCTCTGGCAAGGTCATGGCATTTTTGTTAGAATTATATTACTTAGGAACCATTACAAATTAAAAGGTAATAAGAAACAAAACCTCAAATTGAGTGGAAAACCATAAAAAGATCGCCCACATGCAGACTGCGGTGACAATCCTGTAAATTGTGTTTTAAGGAGATACCATGCATGATATGATTTCCTGAACAGAATTAGTATATATATATATATATATATATATATATATATATATATATAATATATAATGATATATTTATCTAAAATTCAAATTTAACAAGGAAGTTGAAGGATTTTATCACATAAACATTTTGATTGGGTGCCATTTTATAATCGTTTTGAAATATACGTGCAGGGTGAGCGGGAAAATTGTTCCTTCTTGATTTACCCCATTGTGTTGCCCACCTGAAAACTGATATTCAGGAAACTCAATTGATTGAAAAGCTCTTTGAATTTTTATATTTGATAGTCATTCTATTAGAATTGCAGATCATTCAATCAACCGTCCTGTCGGCTGGGGCTGCAGAATACGCTGAATGCACCTTTGCAGTGCAGCAAGACCCCTCTTCCTAATGGGGCCACCTGTTAGCCGTGGTAAGTAAAAAGTAAAGTTGGTGGAGCGGTCTATTATCGGTATCAGTTTGACAGCTAGGGAGTCTATAACCAGAGTATTAAGTGGTCCCGTGATATGCACTTCGACAGACAGGCGGTCGGAGAGGTCTCATTTTTTTTTTTTTACTAAAAAGGAAATTTAGTTAAAATAAACAGAATTTACTTATTGTAAAAATCACTGACCAGTACATTTTTATAGTAAAATCATTTCCACTGTATTTTATTGTAAAGTCTTTTCCAATGTATTTTTATAGTGACAGTATTGATTGATGTTTAAACTTTACGACGGTAACTAAGCCGATAGGTAGTAAGTAACTTTGGAAAAAAAGTAAGTCTTTTAAATAACATCAAAGTATTTACACTCCCAAATTGATAACCACACAACATATCTTTTGTAAGCTGTTGCTCGTTAGGTAAGACCCCCCCCTCCAAATAGGACCACCCGTTGGCAATGGGTGGCGACTCGGGATGCTTAAGTACAAAATCCTAGTGGATTAGCAGTCCATGACATGCAATACTCCACTTATACCCTTACTTAGGCTAGACGGGCTAGAGGTCCCCACCGATCAATCAGTTGGTCATGTCAAGCCCTAGTACCTATATGATTGCCCCAACCCTATTGCCCTTATGACAAGCCCCAACCCCTTTTATCATATATGTGCTAGAAGGTAGTGACTGAGGGGCTTTATGTCCTGGGAATGACGTTACACTCTATCTGATGGTGATTCCAATTCTAGAGGTCGGGGAAATGTGGAGCACCCCTTCATCACAATTGCTCCCTGGTTCAGATTGGTAGTACCTGTTAGGGTCCCATTAATGGGTTAATAGAAAAATGTGTTTATAAGAAAATTGAGTATCTATTAAGAATGAATTTATTTCAAAACTTTGTCGGTAATAAATGACCCACTGAGGTTGATATGCCGTAAAACAAAACAAAACAAACCGATATTATAAAAATGACTTTTTCCATCTAATTTTCAATTCATTATTCTTACCTAAAGTTTTGTTATGCTTAGTTAATAAGTATTTTTGAAAAAGTTGAAATCATTTATTTTTATTGATTTACAGATATATATTTCTTTGCTTTCTAATCAAGAGGAAATAACAATTAATTTTAAGTAATAGTTATATTTACTTATTAGTTTTTTTTTTCTTTTTACCGCATATCAAACTCTGTGGGTTATTTAATGCCGAATCTCTTTTTTATTTGTTGCTTTGTTTATATATACTAGCAAAAACTGCACCCTCCGGACACAAGTATTTAAGTTTTAATATAATTAAATATTATATTAAATTAGAAAGACTAATGAAATTAGATACGAAAACAAAAAGGATTACATTTATTTTTACTTTATTCTAATTGATTTCAATATAAAATTATACACAGGATTGCTTTTAATATTTATGAGAATAAAATAATAATAATATTAGAAATCAATAACACCAAGTAATCATTTAATAAACACGGCTTTGTTCAAACCAGTATGCAAATTATTTACACCATATACTATATAACGATTTATTTCTTGATGCTATATAATACACATTGCGGGATTAATACATTAATAATATGGGCTGTTTTGAGGCCAATCTATATCAGCTACACCTTAATAGAGACATTGTTAAGAAATAAGATTGTGACGTTCATGGTGACGTAGTTTCGGTTACAGATAGGCAGACACATATTTTTTTTTTTTTAAACAAATTGTTAGAGTGTGAGAGAACAGCTGTTAATAAATTTTGCTTTACAGGTGTATCTTATTCCAAAATTGGTTCGTTTGATTTTACGGCATGTCAACACTTGGGTTATTTTATGCCGAAGATGTTTTGTTTTATTCATTTTTGCTGGATATTCAATGTTTAAACACATTTTTTTCATCTGTTTAACACATAGATAGGATCATAACAGGTACTACCACTCAGAGTCAGAGTGGACCTGGAAGTAATTACGATAAAGGGGTACTCCACACTTCCCAGAGCTCCAGAATTGGAACTTTGCCACTAGATGCAGTTTAACGTCATACCCTGGACACTAAGCCCCTCAGCCACAGCTTTCTAGCACATATATGGTAAAAAGGGTTGCGGGAAGTCTATAACAGCAAAACGGTTGGATTGTTTTTATTGATTTACCGATACATTTTTTCTGCTTTCTGACCAATTAGAAATAATAATTGATTTCTAGTAATAGTTACTAATTAACTAATTATTGAATATTACTAACAATTCCCTAACTAAAAAAAATCTTAGTTGTAACTGAGTGGTAATTTAGGTTACCACATACCTGTCTTCAGTCAGAATGCGTCCCATTGATGTGTAATTGTTAGCAAACTAAACTCGTAGATACATTACTACTGAATATAGGGGTGTACAAACGTGGTGTAATGGTTAGCAAACTAATCTCGCAGATCCATTACTAATGGATAGCGAGTTTTATTCTTGCTGGATGCCCCATATTTGTAACTTTCACTAGAAAAATTAGAAGTGATTTTACTATGAAAAATTATTGGACAATGATTTTACTATAAAATACATGGTCCTAAAAATAGTTTTACTATCAAAATACATTGGACAACGACTTTGCTAAAAAATGCAAAGGAAATGATTTTTCTATAAAAATGTATTAGCCGACAATATTTCTATTAAACGCATTGGAAGAGACGTTAAGATAAAAATGCATTTGAAATGGTTTTACAATAAAAATGCATTGGACAATGGTTTTACTATAAAAATACATTTGACTATGATTTTACAATAAAAATGCATTGGACAATGGTTTTACTATGAAATACATTTGATTATGATTTTACTATAAAAATACATTTGACTATGATTTTGCAATAAAAATACATTTGACTATGATTTTACTATAAAATACATTTGACTATGATTTTACTATAAAATACATTTGACTATGATTTTCCTATAAAAATACATTTGACTATGATTTTACTATAAAAATACATTTGACTATGATTTTCCTATAAAAATACATTTGACTATGATTTTACTATAAAATACATTTGACTATGATTTTACTATAAAAATACATTTGACTATGATTTTCCTATAAAAATACATTTGACTATGATTTTACTATAAAAATACATTTGACTATGATTTTACTATAAAAATACATTTGACTATGATTTTACTATAAAATACATTTGACTATGATTTTCCTATAAAAATACATTTGACTGATTTTCCTATAAAAATACATTTGACTATGATTTTACTATAAAAATACATTTGACTATGATTTTACTTTAAATATACGTTGGACAATGAAAATACATTTGACTATGATTTTACTATAAAAATACATTTGACTATGATTTTACTTTAAATATACGTTGGACAATGAAAGAGACTTAACTATAAATATGCGTTGGACAATGATTTTACTATAAAAATATATTGAACAACGATTTTAATATAAGAATATATTAGACGATGATTATACAATAAGAATGCATTGGAAACGATTTTCCTGCAAAACTGTATTGGAAGAGAATTTTCTATAAAAATGCACTGGAAATGATTTAATTAAATAAAAAGTAAAGAAAACCAATAAGGAAAAGAATTGTCAATATTCAAAAATTAACGGAGGAATTACTTATATTTACATTCTCAAAGAAACAAAAGAAAGAAAGAGATGAATATTTCTATCGTTGTAACAAGTAACACCAGTCACCTGTTGCTAAATGAAATCAAGCAGAAAGAGCAACTGAAGCAGAACACATTAAAAAAACATTAAAGCTTTTATATACTTACTGAATAATTAGCTAAAAAATTATATATATATATATATATATATATATATATTTATATATATATATATATATATATATATGATGGACTCTCTCTATATATTAATAAGTCTATATATATATATATATATTAATAAGTCTATATGATATATATTTATATAATATATACATATATTAATAAGTCTCTCTCTCTTTCTCTCTCTCTCTCTCTCTCTCTCTATATATATATATATATATATATATATATATATATATATATATATATTAATAAGTCATCCACATACACGTGTTTCGGCGTTTCACGCCTCTTCAGTGTGGCTAGACACAACTATCTTTTGGCTAAGGTCGAACTCAGACTGACCGTATGGTAGCCCGATATCTCATCCCCTCGACCACTGACAGCTGTAGCGGGGACTGGTGTTTATAACTATTAAGTACATAGGTTTGTTTATGTATTTTACGGTCACTGAGAGATCAAATTTCCGGGGAAACGATCATTGCTTATAAGCTTAGTAGTGAGAGTTAATTTAAATTACCAATTAGAGAGCTCATACCAAATTTATGGGAGCATATATATTGTAGGCAGGTGTTATTAAATAATACGGAACATCTCTTCTTCATGATCTTGATTTGTATCTTTTACAATCTTCTGGCTATCTTTCTAATGTCCGGATCCAATTGCAATAGGATTTTCCCCATACTATCAGTGCTAGCGCTTTCGACTGTTTCTTCAGTCGTCATCAGGGGCTAGATTCTTCTAATTTAAAAACAAAATAGATAAAAGAACGAGAAAATGAAAAAAAGAACTAACACCAAAACATATACCCCCCGCTTGATCCGAGATTAGAAAGATAGACAGAAGATTGGAAAAGATACAAATCAAGATCATGAAAAAGAAATGTTCGGTGTTGTTTAATAACACCTGCCTACAAAATAACTTGTTGAAAAAATATACAACATTTAATATATATATATATAAGTCGTCGGAGCGGCCTAAAGTCGGTATCAGCCAGTCAGCGAGACAGTCTATCCCCTTTTCAATAGTGCTAGACCAAGGAGATTGTTTTGGCGTCTGAGGTGGATCGCCAAACCTACCATCAGCTCCTCACTTTACCGCACAGTTCCCTGTGCTACTCATACGCTGAGTTGGCGTGGACCGGTATCGAACTAGGAACCTTATGGCTTATATATATAATATATATATATATATATATATATATATATATATATATATATATAATATAATAAGATAAATATATAAAGGTTTTACATATCTATTTATTAGGTGACAAAGGAACAATCACAACCATATTGGTTTCATGCGATGCAATCATCAGGTGAAGATGTTTCAAATGTCATTTGAAAGACATTTGAAACATCTTCACCTGATGATTGCATCGCATGAAACCAATATGGTTGTGAATGTTCCTTTGTCACCTAATAAATAGATATGTAAAACCTTTATATATTTATCTTATTATATTATATAACAGCTCTATTTTATATTGAGTACTCTACCAATAATACTGCCTTTGGTACGCCATTCCAGCAAAAGCTGAAACAGTGACCATCTCACACTATAGTATATATATATATATATATATATATATATATATATATATATAATATATATATTCTAAGCGCTGACAACAAAATCTCTCTTTCTTTTGTCTTTTTTTTTTGTCTTTTTTTTTTTTTTTGGCTTTCGTGACCTTTATCTTTTTTCATCATCTTTCCAGTAAACAAAGCTCTATTTTTTTTCTATCTGTCTTTCTTTCATTTTCTCTTTCTTTTTTTTTTCTTTTTGTTGTCTCCCCCCCCCCCACCCTTTTTATTTTTTATTTTACTTTCGTGATTTTTAGCGTAAAAAATTCTTTCTTCTTCCATTCTTTCTTTCTTTCTTTCTTTCTTTCTTTTTTCTTTCTTGATCTTTCGCGTCAAAATATCTCTTTCTTTTCTTTCTTTTTTTTTTCTTTCTCTCTTTTTTCTTTCTTTTTATTATTTTCATAGGCTTTCGAGTCAAAGATTTATCTATTTATTTATTCCTCTCTTTCTTTCTTTCTTTCTTTCTTTCTTTTTTTCTTTCTTGATCTTTCGCGTCAAAATCTCTCTTTCTTTCTTTCTTTTTTCTTTCTCTCTTTTTTTCTTTCTTTTTATTATTTTCATAGGCTTTCGAGTCAAAAATTTATATTTTATTTATTCCTCTCTTTCTTTCTTTCTTCTTTCTTTCTTTCTTTCTGTCTTTCTTTTTTTCTTTCTTGATCTTTCGTCAAAATCTCTCTTTCTTTCTTTCTTCCTTTTTTTCTTTCTCTCTTTTTTCTTTCTTTTATTATTTTCATAGGCTTTCGAGTCAAAGATTTATCTATTTATTTATCCCCTCTTTCTTTCTTCTTTCTTTCTTTCTTTCTTTCTTTTTTCTTTTCTTGATCTTTCGCGTCAAAATATCTCTTTCTTTTCTTTCTTTTTTCTTTTCTCTCTTTTTTTCTTTCTTTTATTATTTTCATAAGCTTTCGAGTCAAAAATTTATCTATTTATTTATTCCTTTCTTTCTTTCTTTCTTTCTTTCTTGATCTTTCGCGTCAAAATCTCTCTTTCTTTCTTTCTTTCTTTTTTCTTTCTTTTTATTATTTTCATAGGCTTTCGAGTCAAAGATTTATCTATTTATTTATCCCTCTCTTTCTTTCTTTCTTTCTTTCTTTCTTTCTTCTTTCTTTTTGTTACTCTCGTGTCAAAATCTTTCTCCCTTTCTTTCTTTCTTTCTTTCTTTCTGTTTTTTCTTTTTTTTTTTTTTTACATTTGTGATCTTGCGGAAAATTGATCGAAAAATTCTTTCTCTCTCTCTCTGTTCGTCATGCTTCACTGCCAAAAAAATCATTACCACCACTAACACCAAATAAGTGTTCTGCATATGACACTAAACTGCATCTGATGGTGAGGCCCCAGTTCTGGAGCTCAGGGCAGTGTGGAGTACCCCACCCCATTCTCATTACCCCATGAGCACACGGAGTAGCAGTACCTATTATGACCATGAGATGCAGTTTAGTGTCATATCCAGAACACCCCCCTTTTGGGGGTCAGGGTCTTAATCATCTGTAGGGGGGAAAAAGTCAACGTATTCTAAGCCCCATCGACAGAGAGATATTTCTAGTTGAAATTTATTAAACTTGATATAGTATGTATTTACCCAACTCGTTTGCCACAGTTAGGATGTGACACATGGTCGCAAGTATGGGGTATCCAACAAGGATCAAACTCGTTATTTAGTAGTAAGGAATATATATATATATGATTAAAAGTTGAGGAATAAAAGTGGATAAAACACAAGCAACTTCATTCAATTAATGTTTCGAATGAAGTTGTTTGTGTTTTATTCCTCAACTTTCAATTACATTTTGTTGGATTTCATCCAATCCACTATTTCCTCATATATATATATATATATATATATATATATATATATATATATATATATATAATAATTTAATATACCAAGCGTGTTGGTAGATCCTTGCGGAGAGAAAAAACCCAGCAGAGAGTTTGATTGTAAAAATATACTACCAAACATCAACCAGGAAGAAAAAAATTTTTGAAAAAAAGAAAAGACCAAGATATTCGTACCAACAAAAAATAATCTATTGGTATAGTATTTGGCCAAAAGAAAAAACAATTTATATGTATATATATGTATATAAGATATATATATATTCATATAACCGCTAGGAGAAGCTAATCTGTAAAAAGTGCTCGATACCTATTTAGAATTAAGCAGATTTGAAACAATTAAATAAGTGTAAGCACCCCGTCGTCATTCTCATCCCTTCAACTCGCCATATAATGGGGGTAGTGGCAGCAGTGGAAATTAACCTCCTTGTCCTCAGGGGTTTGGTAGCAACAGGGGAAAGGTATATTGGCATATGTACCAGCAACGGGAGTCATGCCCAATCCCCTAATTCACTTGCTGCTTCTCCCATGGTGGGTTTTGGGATGTCGAGGTTTAAAGAATAAACCCTGTCTCCCTAGATTTAGTCGTATCGATGGATCGTTTAACTACGGGCAAAGAGATGGACAATCGTTGGCGTGCTGGGTTCCATTTAGTTGAGGGGATGAGAATGACGACGGGGTGCTTACACTTATTTAATTGTTTCAAATCTGCTTAATTCTAATTAATATATAAATTTAAAAAAAAAAAAAATTTTATGCTCGTTTTGTTGTTGATAGTGCTGGTAGTATCATATGTTGTGACCTCGTTGGGTAGTGTGTGGGCGGTCGCTGTTAGTGACATCCTTTCCTCTTTGCCACCGCTACTCGTGGTTTGTTTTATGCGTCGGCATATTAATTGGTTTGTTTTTAGTTGGTTTTAGTTGTCATCGCTGTTCATCGCTTGGTCGCTCATTGTGTCTACCGCTAAGGTGTTGGTGGTGGTAGTGGTGAAGAAATATTTGTACGGATTAAGAAATCCTAAGTCGGTATTCATTCCGTGTGTATGTGTGCGTGGGCGTGTTAACCCATTTAATTTCAGTATGTTTGCGAGTTTGTGTTGATGGAAAACCATGATCAATTAAAATGCACTTAATGTTTTCCAGGTTGTGCAGTGGTTGTGCAATGGTTTGTTGAAATGTTGTGCAATGCTACTTTATTCAGATTTTAGTTTATTGTAGATTTATGGTTGTTTAATCTGAATCTAAAGGGTGTTTGTGTTCCCCTACATATCCACTGTTTTTGCACTTCGTGCAGTAGATATAGTAGATGATGTTTGCGTTGTCGCAGGTGAGCTGTGGGGTTGGATCTTTATGTTAGTGTGTGGTATTAGGATTGAGGAATCTCTGTTTCATGTGTGTGCATACTTGGCCTATTGGCTTGTTACATCTTTGGTTGCCTTTTTGTGTGTTGTTATATATATATAATTTTTCTTTTAATAAATCTAATAAGTATTTACACAAACTGTTCGCCCGCGATTGAATATGATACAAGGTCGAAAGTATGGAGCATCCAGTGAGGATCGAATTCGTTATTCAGTAGTAATGCGAGACTAATTTACTAATTAGTTATACTAACCATTACACCACGATGTGACGCATATATATATATATATATATATATATATATATATATATTAGATAAGATTTTGGGATGTTTGTTTATTTTTAGAAGCATTGGTGAATAAATGTAATTGCCTTCAAGCAAAAATATAGATATTAATATATATATATATATATAATATATATATATATATATATTATATATATATGGGAAAGGTATGCATTGAACTACTCTCCCTTCAACTGTGGGTAAATAATAGGATAAACTGGGTAGGTAGGTAACCAATCTAAGAAAATTATAATAAACAGTTTTATTTTTTATCAATAGTGGCTCTCCAAGTTAAAAGACTTGGGGTCGAGAGGGGTGGTGAATATTCTAAAGTATGACGTCAGGGCTAATCCGGACCCCCTGATGTCTCTTGACTGTGAGTCTCTTTTGTGTAGATCTTAGTTTCTTTGTCTTGTTATAATCGCCGAAGACTCATCAATTATAAGCAGGTTTCGTTTGACCGAGTTTTCAAAGTTTATACTATTTAGCTCTTTGGTTTGGTTTGTTTTGTTTTACGGCATATCAACCTCAGTGTGTCATTTAATGCCGATAAAGTTTTGAAATAAATCAATTCCTAATAGATAATACAATTTTTTTTAGAAATACATTTTTCTATTTAACCCTTAGATGGGACCCTAACAGGTACTACCACTCCGGGTCAGAGTGGATCAGGGAGCAATGGTGATGAAGGGGTGCTCCACATTCCCCAAACCTCCAAAACTGGAACCTCATCATCAGAGTGTAACGTCATTCCCAGGACATGTAGACCCGCAGCCACCGCCTTCTAGCACCCATATGATAAAAAGGGGTTTGGGCTTGCCATGAGGGCAATAGGGTTGGGAAAATCTTATAGGTGCTAGGGCTTGACGTGACCAGCCGATTGATCGGAGGGGGCCTCTCCGACCGCCCGTCTAGCCCAAGATAGGGCCAAAGTGGAGTATTGCATGTCATGAACTGCTAATCCACCTGGGCTCTATCCTTAAACCTCACGGGTCGCCACCCACGGCCAACAGGTGGCCCCGTTGGGGGAGTCTTACCCCTCTGCAGAGGTGCAGTCTGTGCATTCTAACGCCCCAGCCGACAGGGCGGAATAGTTAGCTCTGGTGCTGACGTTAACTCGTATCGCTACAATGATATCTTTTGATTACTGAATATATTCCGTGCTTGACTAGTTAGGTTGTGGCTAAAAAGTACAATTTTCATTTTATTCAACTGAATACCTTTCTTCCAAATTAGTTTCTTCCAAGCTGTCAGTACTACGGTATGCATGAATTTCTTGAACTTTAACGAAACGCTTGAATAAAAAGAAAACGTTGACTTCACTGCTGCAGAGAAGTAAGGCCCACGCGCATAATGGGGTCGCCTGATGCCAGTAGGCGACGACCCGTGATGCTTAAGGATGAAATCCTGGGAACAGAGCAGCCCATGACACGCAACACTCTATTTTGGTCTTTATTGGCGCTAGACGGACGGTCGGAGAGGCTTCTTCCGATCAATCGGCTGATCACGTCAAGCCCTAGCACCTATATGATTGTCCCGACCGTACTTCACTTATGGCAATCTCCCCAACCTTTTTATCATATATGTGCTAGAATGCAGTGCCTGAGAGTCTTAGTGTTCATTTAAACAGCATCTAGTGTTGAGGGTTAAGTTTAGTGGGGAGTGAGGAGTATCTCTTCATTGACATTACTCCCAGTTCCACTTTGAACTGTTATGGTCCCATCTATGGCTTAAATACATTTAAAATGAGTTTTCAATTTTTTAAAATTAATTTGAATATCCGTACTATTTTGAAAAAAATCCTGGAAGCAACAACCCAGAAAAC
The DNA here is from genome assembly GCA_023376005.1 of Doryteuthis pealeii. Classification (NCBI taxonomy): domain Eukaryota; kingdom Metazoa; phylum Mollusca; class Cephalopoda; order Myopsida; family Loliginidae; genus Doryteuthis; species Doryteuthis pealeii. The sequence goes on along the minus strand of CM042141.1, from coordinate 110,937,438 downwards.
AACAGCTATACAACCACTTCCCTCCCACCTCACGAACGTGTACGATGAACAAGACATGCTGTTTACTGCTGGTAAAATAATGACGAACTCACAAGCGACATTTTCCTATGGATACATGCAGACACACGTACACACACACACACACACATAAGGACACACGGAGACGCATACACACGCACACAGACAGACACTTAGACACACGCATAGAGTAGCACACACGCATGAAGCGTAATTTATTGGCAGGTCCTCTAGACGACATCCACTGTCCGTACAGAGCTGATGAATGTAACTTTTTACTTGTCGGGGTGTTTGATCTTAAAAAGCGACATCTATGTAGAAAAATATCCCAATTGATTGAAAAGGACGGTGGAAGAATATACCATTTGGCTGCAGGGAGGATATGTGGATGGGCGTAACGTGCCAACGAACGGATGAACAAGCAGAATTATAATATAGAGTTATATTCATCGGGAAACTTGGATAATGTTTACTCATAAACATCTTATCCTTATAATTTAGTGATGATAGCACGTATTCTCTTGACTCTCTCTCAACAACTGTCCCTATCGTTTAAGACTTGGTTGGTTGACGGCATCCAGTGTTCACAAAGAGCTGTAAGTTTTTAATACTCGCCCAACAATGGTGTTTTCATGTCGAAAACTTACATTCATCAGCTATTTGTGGACATTGGATGCCATATACCAGCTAAGAGCGATGGCCGATGTTGTGAGAGAGAGAGAGAGAGAGAGAGCGTGTGTGTGAGAGAAGGTTTGAAGCGAGTGTATGTGTGTGTGTGTGTGTGTGAGAGAGAGAGAGAGAGAGAGAGAGAGAGAGAGAGAGAGCGTGTGTGTGAGAGAAGGTTTGAAGCGAGTGTATGTGTGTGTGTGTGTGTGTGAGAAGAGAGAGAAGGAGAGAGAGAGCGGTGTGTGTGAGAGAAGGTTGAAGCGAGTGTGTGTGTGTGTGTGTGTGTGAGAGAGAGAGAGTGTGTGGTGTGTGTGAGAGAAGGTTTGGAAGCGAGTGTATGTGTGTGTGTGTGTGTGTGTGTGTGTGAGAGAGGAGAGAGAAGAGAGAGAGAGAGCGTGTGTGTGAGAGAAGGTTTGAAGCGAGTGTATGTGTGTGTGTGAGAGAGAGAGAGAGAGAGAGAGAGAGAGGAGCGTGTGTGTGAGAGAGGTTTGAAGCGAGTGTATGTGTGTGTTGTGTGTGAGAGAAGAGAGAGAGAGAGAGAGAGAGAGAGAGAGTGTGTGTGTGTGTGTTTGTGTGTGTGCGTGCGAGAGAAGGTTTGAATCGAGTGTGTGTGTGTGTTGTGTGTGTGTGTGTGTGTGAGAGAGAGAGAGAGAGAGAGAGAGAGAGAGAGAGTGAGAGAGAGAAGAAATCCATGCTATAAACACTTGATGTTGAGAAGATACTTATGAGTAAACCATATCCAAGTTTCCCGTTCGTTTTGTTGTTTCTTTTTTTGTTTTTGTTTTTTTGTGTGTTTTGTTTTTTCATCAACAAAGGAGTTTTCTATCGGATCCGGGATTTGATCCTGAGGAGGAACAATGGTTGGTTGATCAACGTTTCCTCGTATATCCGCTCCAGAATCGCAAGGTTCCGGGATCGAAACCGGTACAAGCAAACTCACCGTATGAGTAGTCCAGCTTAAGAAATCTGATCTGTGCAGTAGGTGTGGCGTACCACCTCAGCAAAAACAATCTCCCTCGTCTAGCGCTAGCGAAAAGGGGATAGACTCCCTTGCTGTTTGGCTGATACCGACAACAAGCAATACCACCGACTTTTAATGTGCCCTGCGTCATGTGTTGTTGGGGGTTTCAAAGCTTCCAGTCCATGGACAGAAACGCAGCTAGTGTTTTACTTTTGTAGAGACTGCGTCTTCTCTAAATGTTACGCTAACCACGCAACCTAGTTGCTATTGACAGAAACGTATCCCCTATTATGCTAGAGATATAATCCCAACAATCCCATTCCTGTATAGGTAATTATTAATAGTACTTTTACTAACAATTAGTTATTAGTTGGATCTTCTTTTGGTTGGTTGGTTGGTTGTTGTTGGTTGGTTGGTTGGTTGGTTGGTTGGTTTTGGGGGTTTTTTTTGTTTTGTTTTGTTTTACGGCATATCAACACTTTTCGGGTCATTTAATGTCGCATCAAGTCAATTTGATTAATGATTTGTTTTAACTTCATGTGTATTATTCTTAAACAAACTTCTGGTTGTTTACAGTACCTGCTGTTGCTTAAGTGGTCACCTAAATAAGTATTGAAAAGGTTCATCGCTGCTTAACTTCGGTGATCTAGCGGAAACCAGTAGTTTCAGCATGACTTGGCCGTAACACTTTTTCTTTTGAATTACCATTGGATTGTCTGAAACGTTAATCGCATCACTATTTTAATTCATTGACTTTATCGGCAAATTATCTCATGCTTAAAGGTTCATTGTACGTTCATATTTATATTTTCTGTGTAGTTGTTTCTTCAGATGTTTATATAGGAATACTTGATATCATATAAGTAAATTATTTATATTAAAGATAGTTACTTAAAACTACAATTGTTTACTAAGGATTGTTAATATTACTAGCAAATATATGCACCCTCCGGGTGCAAGTATTTAAGTTTTAATATAATAAGATATCATGTTAAATTAGAAAGGCTAATGAAACTGAATAAGAATTCAGATAAAAATACTTGGAACAGAGGGGGTATAATCGGAAAATAGAACAACTTTGAAACTAACTGTTCCACCATTTTCCCTTACTCCTGTCTTTCAGTGGTAAATTTTCCTAATTTAACTATTTAGTTAAAATAGGAAGAAAAGAATAAAATTACAGTTATTTCTTTATGTTAATAGATTTCTGTTAAGATTTATCCCCGAGATTTTTGCTCATATTTATTAAGATAAAACCAAACAATTAGAAATCAATAATACTAAGCATATATTTATTAAAATCAAATTTTTAAAGATCAATATGCAAATTAGCCTTTCCATTCACACTGTAAACCGCTATTTCATTGAATATATAAATATAATTGCATGTTATTAGTGTGCAGATATTGTTAACAGTCTTAATGATGTAAAACAATTTTACTAATAATTGAGGTTTAAATAAAAAATAAAATCATGGAGAATGTGATGTAAATAACAAAGGGAATTGTGACTTGTATTGTAATATAGTTTCGGTTACAGACAGACAAACCCACAATCTCCATTATAATAAGATTTACTTGACATTATATAACTAGGTGTGGCAGAATTTTCACGTTTTTTTTTCTTTTTTGTTTTTTTTTGTTTTTGTTTTTTGGTGGGGGAGGTCAAACCTCTACTATGGATTGTAAAATCAACAAAAAATCGGAAAAACTTATGAAACTTAATGTAATTTTCGCTGTATTATGAAAATAAAGGATTGTAAAAAAAAATCGCATGTAAAATTATTTGTTTTACAATCTTTAAAACGGGTCAATTTTGTCAATTAAAATCTGTATCTTTCAAAATGGCGCGTTTTGCCGCCTTTTTATCTCTTGAAGATGCGCACGTTTTAATGTGATTTGATTTGTTGTTATAAATAAGAAATTCATTAAAAAAAAAATTATATGTAAGTTCAGGTCTCCCCGACTGCCCATCCAACCTAAGTAAGGGCCAAAGTGGAGTGTTGTATGTCGTGGATTGTTCAGTCACCAGGATTCCGTCCTTAAGCATTATGGGTCGCCACCCATAGCCAACAGGTGGCCTCATTTGGATGGGGTCTTATCCCTCTGTAGAGTTGTACTCGGTGTATTCTACAGCCCAGCCGACAGAGGGGGACCGTGATAAGATGTTTAATTCTACTCGTTTTTAAACAGATCTATCTGACCTATAGATGGAATCCAAAGGTACTACCTCTCCAGGTCAGAGTGGATCTAGGAATAATGTCGATGTAGGCTGATTCAACAATTCTCAAATCTTCAGCACTAGAACCTCCCCCACCAGTTGTAATCTAATATCATGCCAAGTACGTCGGTTTTGGGGTGAAGTTTAATATATATATATATATATATATATATATATATATATATATATATATATATATATATATCCGCCTGTCATCTTGGCAGTCGAGGTTTCGAGTCACACACGGAGCAGTCTCCCATGTCTATAACCTTGCTGATGAGACCTAATAGGTTGAAATGTACATTCAGGGATTGACATTTTCTCGATTTGTTTAGCCATACATATATGCCCGCCTAAATTCATTAATTATTAACGAATTAATTTTCAAAATTAGGTATGACTTCAATTAAGCACATATCCTCCAAAAATTGTCGGCTAAAACCATATCAAATAAACACATTGTTTATTTACTTACTCTCATATATATATATATATATATATATATATATATAAATATATATATATATATGAAGAAAAAGTGGAAGTGAATCCAACAATATGTAATATTATAAAAATTTAAAAAATTTAGAAATTAATGAAACTTTTTTTTCAATTTTTATAATGTTATACACACACACAGGAGTCAAGGATTGAGTAAATCCGACAAAATGTGATTGAATATTGAGGAAAATGCAGATAAAACAACACAACAACTAAATTCAAATGATATTTCACCTCTCTTTGCGAAGCTTTTAATGAATAAATTCGAAAAAGCTTCGCAAAAGACCGAGGCGAAATATCATTAGAATTTAGTTGTGTTTTATCTGTATTTTCCTCTATTTTGAACCATATATATATATATATATATATATATATATATATATATATATGTGTGTGTGTGTGTGTGTGTGTGTGTGTGTGTGTGTGTGTGTGATTTGTATATTCATAAATAAAGAGTGTTCAATATTGGTGATAGGTAAAACTAATGACTTCAAAGACTAAAAATAAAATATTTTTTAAATCCAAAGAAATAAACAAAATAACTGTTAAATAAAAATAAGAATAAATAAATCAAAATTTAGATTAAAATAAATGATAAATATAATAAATAAAATACAGGATGTGAATTTAGCAAACTGTCACAAAACGGAATACATGATAAGCACGATTGGGTAGAAAAAGTGATCCACCGGGAATTGTGCAAGAGATTACAAATTTCTGATTCTAAAATAGTTAAAAAAAAAAAAAATTAACTTTTGGAAAGTGAGCAATAAAGAATTCAATTGGCTCATTAACCATGACGTATATGAATATGCAAACAGGAAATCAAAAAAACATCCTCGTTGTAAGTTTTTAATAAAAATTGTACGTGTATAAATTTATACTTGAACTTTTTCACGCACTTTTTAACAACAAAAACTCCATTAAAATTCATCAGATAATTTTTAATTTATACATTGAAATAATTTTTAATCAGTTTCTCTCCTGAGGTTTTCCTTTCTTAGTCATGTCCATGTCTTCTCACAAATATAACACCGTCTTAATTAAAGTTCATTCGAATGTTAAGCATACATCAGAAAAAATGTGACCCTTAGGGGTGCCAGCTGCTACTCTACACCATACTCCGCGTATAAAATATAAAAAATACATTGGAACAAATAAAATACTTGTTATTATAGTGTGTGTGTGTGTGTGTGTGTGTGTGTGTGTGTGTGTGTGTGTGTGTGTGTGAATTTTGCCGCTTAAGGTTATTCCATTATCTTCTTGCAAAAGTTATAACTGTTTTTTATTCTTGGTAAGCCTGAGTTTCCCGTATGAAGTAATTATGGATGGTTTTTGTGATACAAGATAAGTAGCCGTATAACTGCTGTTTTGTAGGGTTCTCCGGACTATATGACTTTTAGGCACCCCTTTTTGATCTCGATTAAGAAAGGACATGTTTTTCATTTACACCGTCAATATCCGGTTGTTTTAACAGACGATTTTTAGATTTTTTTAAATTATAAAACAAACCGCTAACCCTAACCTAACCCTATCCCCTAACCCTAACAAACAACCGGACATTGACGGTGTAAAGGAAAAACATGTCCTTTCTTAATCGAGATCAAAAAGGGGTGCCTAAATGTAATATGGTCCGGTTCTCCTTCAAGGATTCCTTCAAGACAACACACAGTATTCTTGTGTAGTTCCCAAATAGCTTATTCCCCAAGAGTTTCATTAGAATTTAGAGTTGTACTGACACGGCTACATCTCAGAAGAACTTCCGTTTTATACAATCAGAAAATCAGATTTTCATATGGTCGATAACCTGCCAATAGCAGTTCGTGCTTTACTTACGCGTATGTTGATATCGTTTTCCGTAGATGAGATATTACTACCGATATGTATGACCTGGTCAACTAATTTCAGCGGTTATCATTTATTTATAATTTTTGGAATGAGATGAGATATTTTCCCGCATCCCACCATGCAGGTCAGACACAAAGGTCCATTTTTGTGGGGTCCACCCACGAACCGAAGCTCCTCATGGTATGGCAGCACAAAAAAATGGTGGATCCCGTCAGCCTTCCCTCAAGGGGCCATCATGCACTGGGAATAAACCCAGCCCTGCCCATTTAAATCAAGGGGCAGGTGTTGCCTTGGGGGATGCTCCCCCTGGGATCACGCAGTTAATTCATCGCCGGTCCAGAGGCCGAAACATCAGATACAGATCCGAAAGCTCGGGAATGAGATGATAGTTGATTGTATATGTCATTTTCTCAATGGTAGAAATATAGAGACGAACGATTCCTGACGAAAGAAATAACAAGTAGACTTTATTGTCTGAGCAAATTTAATAGAAGTAATAAAAAGCAGGATAGAAAAGAATACGTGTGTATATCAAAGATATATTCAAGAGGAAAAGAGCCTTTAGCTAGTCCTCTCTGTTGGCTGAAGATATAGAATACACCGACTGCACCTCTGCAGAGGGGTAACATCCCCCAAAGGAGCCACCTGTTGAACGTGGGTGATACTAGTGATGCTTCAGGATGGAATCTTGGTGACTGAACAGTCCATATATGCAACACTCTAATTTGGACTAGACGGGCGGTCGGAAAATCCCCCTGCGATCAATAACTGGTTACCTTAATCCCTAACACCTATATGATTTACCGACCATATTGTCCTTATGGCAAAGCCCCAACCCTTTCTATCATATATGTGCTAGAATGTGGTGGTTGTGTTTTTTAGTGACCTGGGTTAAAGGTTAAACTACATCTCGCGGTTAGGTTGCAATTTTGGAGCTCTGGGGAGTTTAAAGTACACCTTCATCACCATTACTCCCAGATCCACTTTAACCCAGAGTGGTAGTACTTGTTAGGGTCTCATCTAGAGATTAAATAGATTAAAAATGAGTTTTTGAAAATGAGTTTAAAAATCGTCTAAAAAATTAAATACCAAACAATAATGAATAAAACAAAACGTCCCCAGTATAAAATAACCCAAGGGTTGACATACCGTAAAATCCAACTAACTAATCAACCTTTGAGGATTAAAGTCTTGACGCTTCTGATAATAGGATAATGGTATCTCTTTGGAAAGGCCCTTGTGTACAATGCACGGAATACTTATGGGCCAAAGCCCCTCTCTCCTGTAGACAAAGGCGCAACTGGTGCATGTTACCTATGCGAAGCCGGGCGGTGAAAAAGGCTCTAGTGTAACATGTACACCGAATACCTGTAGAGGCCAACTCCCTATACTATGGACAGGAAACACAACTGGTGTGTTACCTCTGAAGACTGGAGATTCAAAGAAAATTTGATTTTGCGGTACTGCCTTTTATGCAACCAGTTGCAACGCCATCCAGCGGTAAATAGAAGAACTGTGACAAGGGAAATAATCCATACAATACCATTCTCAAGTGGATTAGAACTCTGATCTGCTGATTTCCCTTTTCTGTGCTGTCTATTGTTTGGCCAAGCCTGTATCTCCTGACAAAGTGTACAAGTGTCCGATGCCAGACGCAGAATAAATGTCACAATGACCTGAACAACAAGTTCTTCGCACATTTTGAAAAGACAAAAAACAAACAACTAAAACATTGCTTTATAAATATTTCTTTCTTTCTATCTTTCTCTTTTTTTTTTCTTGACAGACAAAAGCCCAAAAGCAGATTATTTTTATTTCATTTATTTTAACTGTCTATCCATCAAAACTTATGATTTGTTCAGACATGAATATTCAAAATGAATTTTCAAGGTCACATCCACCAATCGCGTTATATATATATATATATATATATATATATATATATATATATATATATATATATATATATACAACACACACACACACACACACACACACACACAGCGACATATACTACTAATATATACTAATGTGATTAACGAAACAGTCTGTACGACATATTTATTTTATACGAATTTGTTTGTTTTTTTTGATATTTTTGGGTTTTTTTTATTACTTTAACTAGTTTCGACCAAGGTTTATCTTCAACTGGTAAGTTTTGCGTGTGTGAGTGTATTTTTTTAAAACTTTTTCAAAATGCTGAAAGTTTTTTTGTTTTTTTAACCTTTTAAAGGAGTTGATATGCTATTAAAGAAGTGACTAAAAATTCATTGGTGACGTGGCGTATCCATTTGTTGAATGAAACATATTTCTTGGCATCCCTGTATATATATATATATATATATATATATATATATATATATTGTGTGTGTGTGTGTGTGTGTGTGTGTGCGCGCGCGCTATTTATTCATATAATACTATGCAAATGCAATATGCGTTTGTTACCATTGGCTTCAAGGCAGCATATCTATCCACCTATCATCAAATACATTCGATGCGTTTCCTCTTGATGATAGGCGAATAGACATGCTAAATCAATGGTAAAAAACGCATATTCATTTATGTAGTATTTTATTGACAAAGAATATATATATATATATATATATATATATATATATATATGAAAAGTGGGTGACTTATCGGGGAAAATAAAATATCGAGTTAGTCGCAAATTCGACCGTCGATAAAATAATTAACCGAATAAGTCGGCGTTATAAAAAAAACATGAGAGTGCTCAATATGCATGTAGAACGGATTTAGTAAAATATTATAGTCAGATAACCTACTCGATTTTCACCATGTGTATCTTCAGAGTTAACTGCAATGAATTAGTTAAATTAATAATTAATGACTAGGGGAAGTAGTTTACTTTCGCTCAATTTCTTAATTAATCTAATTAATTTATTGAAGTTAACTCTGAAGATCCACGGTGAAAATCGAGTAGGTTATTTGACTATAACATTTTGCTATATATATTTAGCCATAGGCATTAAAACGTGTAAGGGAGATAAGTGCGTAAAAATGGACTAGATTTTTTATGTGGTTTTAGGTGAAAATCTATGGTGGCTTTTACATTAATTTATATATGGTATTTTATCGAAAGGGTAGATAACTTTTTTTTAATATGTTTGATAATCCGTACACAAAAATAGGATTGTTAGTAATCACATTTTTTAGATATATAAAAATCTCGAAAAATATGTTGCGCAAAATTGCGCATTTTTAAACTTACATTTTTAGATAGATAAATTAAAGATTTCTCACGGTTTTAATATCAAGTTCAACATAAATGTTTCCAGACGTTTAAAATTCACTATTTGATTTATAGGAGAATAAAAATAGGCCACTTGAATCAGAAAAAAAATACTTTTTTGCAACAATTCAAAGAAAAATATTGTTTTTAAACTACGAAAAAAATGCTACATGAATTATTTTTTTTAGTTTTGAGAAAATAACTTTTAAATTTTCAAATCACTTTTTTTTTCGGTATTGAATTTTTATTTTTCTATTTTTTAATAATTTCTTCAGGATTTGATCTTTCTATAAATGTAAAAATTAGGGATCGGAATTTCTTTCTTCAAATGACTAAAGGTCAAAACTTCCCATGCATTGATAAAATTGATAAAAACACTTTTTTCTTCAAATTTTTCTTATAATTTAAGCTATTCATTATAGAATTAAGTCATTGATAAATCATTTGGTGAAAATTCCATTAAAATTGTTTGTTTGTTTGTTTGTTTATTGATTTTAACGGCATATCAATCCGTCTGGGGTTATGTCATGCCTAGCCGTTAAGAAGTTATACATATCGTCTATTTTTATTTATACTTTTTAGTAATTGGTTTTAACAATTTGTTGGCATTATTGGGAATTATGTTGTATGGTATTGATTTGTTTCATGTCAATTGCCTGATTTTTGGAGATAATAATTTTTTTATATTTATAATTTTAAAAATTAAGAAATATAAAAAATTATTATCTCCCCCTGGTCATTTTTGTGTATGCATATATATATATATATATATATATATATATATATATATATATATATATATATATATGCGCATAAATGACCAAGGTGAGATCATAATTTTTTTATATTTCTTAATTTTTAAAAAATTATCAAAAATCAGGCAATAGACATGATATCGCATAAAATTCGATAATTATAGAAAATAATCATGACAAGTGAATCTCGGCAAAGGATCGTTCGGTGTGTAGAACATCGTACAGACTGTTTCAACTTTATTGAGTCTCATCGGCGCGAATTTTATGCGATATACGCATTGTAATTGCCTTCAAGCCAAAATATAAATAATAATAATAATAATATATATATATATATATATATATATATATATATATATATATATATATATCGTTTTTTGTTGTTTCTGTCTTTTACCTCTTTCAAGTTTATTGATATCACACCTTAAAACGGTCGCTTTTATTGACACAACACCGTTTAGTCGGGTGCATATACACAAAATGTCGCCCTCAAAGAAACTCTTGAAGAGGACAATTCATTTTTGTATTATAAGACATTACAATGAAAAGAAAACATTGGTAAAAAAAAAAGAATTGAGTCACGTATCTTTGAGCTGATCATGTTGATTCTTATTTGCGTTGAAGTTTTTTTGTTTTTTGTTTTTAATGAGATAAAGGAATTGAAAAATGTCGGTCGACCTTTTTACGACTCGTGCAAACGTTTGATTAGAAAGTTTTGTTTATTAAGGGAAGGTGTCTCTTTAATTACCTTTTTATTTCGCTCTTTTTTGTCTCTCGTGAAAGCTCTATTCATGGTTTAAAACAGAGATAGATAGATAGATAGATAGATAGATAGATAGATAGATAGGCACACTCATAGATAGATAGATAGATAGATAGATAGATAATCCACACACTGATATATATATATATATATATATATTAAATTTTTACTTGAAGGCACTTACAACGCATGTATCGTATAAAATTCGATACTTTTTCTTATAGAAAATGAAATTGACAAGTGTAATCCCGGCAAAGGATCGCTCGATGTGTAGAATGTCGTTCTAATAATATATATATATATATATGTGTGGTGTGTGTGTGTGTGTGTGTGTGTGTGTGTGTGCATTATCCATCTATCTATCAGCGTGTGCATATCTATCTATCTATCTATATATCTATCTATGAGTCTGTGCATATCTATCTATCTATCTATCTCTGTTTTAAACCATGGATAGAGTTTTCATGAGAGACACAAAAGAGCGAAATAAAAAGGTAATATATATATATATATATATATATATATATATATATATATATATGTGTGTGTGTGTGTGTGTGTGTATTTGTGTGTGTGTGTGTGTGTGTGTGTGTGTGTGTGAAAGAGAGAGAGAGACAGAAGAGTGAAGGATTTGAATAGATCCGACAAAATGTGGTTGAGAATAGAAGAAAGTGTGGATATAACAACACAGACAGTTGAATTCAGTTGATATTTCGCCTCATTGTATGAAGCTTTTTCGAAATTTTATTGAGATAAGTACTTGTACATTCTGCTTTTATACTGAAAAGGGTAAATGGGTGAGGGGTGAGGGTCGGGTGGGGTAGGTGTGTAGGGCACGGGGCTTTTATTTATTGTTTTAATGTTTTTTATGGGGTCAGTCGGTTGACTTTAGAATAGAAATTGATATTTGGAGTGTGGATCAGGTGTATTGATGTCCGATGTGTATCAGAAATTTGATAGTCGGGTAGTTTGGTAGGTCAGTATAAGGAGAAGTAGGTCACTGAATAGTGATTGTAGGTCAGGTCATTAGGATGATGGTTGTAGGCAGAGTATTTTGGAGAGATTCTGGGCGGATTATTTCTGGGTTTTTTTATTCGTTTTCGAATTTGATTTTTTCCTCGTGGACTATTTTTGCAATTGCTGTGTCAAGATTGAAGAACCCCTGTCTTTGTTTTATTATTTTACAATTTGCTATGAGTGCCGATTCGCATAGACGGTGCAGGTTCTTATTATGTATGAGTTTGAGCAGTGATGAGTGGTTGAAGTCGAATGTATGGTTGAAGTCTGCTGTGTGTGTGAATAGGGCATTTTGGTTGTCGTTTGTCTTTATCGATCTTTTATGCTCGTAGATCCGTTTGTCAAGACTGCGTTGGCTTTCACCGATGTAGCTTTTGTTGCAGTAATTGTATGGTATGGTGTAAATGCCGGCGTTGGAGGCGTTAAAGACGTTTCTGCGTGTGGAGGAGCTGGTGAGGTCCCTGATTGTTTGGGAGGTGGTTTGTATGACTTTCATACTTAGATTGGTTAGTTTGTCATAGAGTGGTTTGTTGTGTATGTTGGTTGGTAAGTTAAAGGTCTGTGGGGTGAAGTGGAAGGTGTGGTAGTTGTGGGGGTATTTTTGGTTTCATGTCTGTGTATATTTTGAGGCTTTTTTCTTGGCGTTTAAAATGAAATATCTAGGGTACTGTAAAGTTGTGAAAGGGTTTTCTATGTATTTGTATTCTACTTCTAAGTATTGAGGGATGCATATACACAGTGCCCGTAGGTAGAAACCTATTATAAGACCCGTTTGATTTTGTTGTTAAAATGGGAATAGAAGTGTATGTAGTCGTTTTTGTTGTGTAGGTTTGTTTTGGAATTTTATTAGTAGGGTCTCTAGGAATGGAAAGGTGTTATTAGATTCTTTTCAAAAGTGAATTTTATGTAGGTTCTACTGGTTTAGTTTGTTTGCGATGTGTTCTATTTTGGTTTCTTGGGGGAGGAAGATCAGTATGTCATCTATGTATCTAAAGTATGTACAGTTATTGGGTATTCTGTATTTGAAGGGGTTTGATTCTAAAAATTCTAGGAATAGGCAGGCTAGAACGCCACTAAGTGGGTTGCCCATTGGAAGGCCGGATTTCTGTCGGTAGTATTTGTTGTTTAATTTAAAGTATCTTAGGTTTGTTATGTGTTTGGATATTTAGATTATGGAAAATATCCAAACACATAACAATACAGGGACAGTGCACTACTGGGTAAAAGTGTATATGAGTGGACAGAAAAGTTTAAAAGGGACCGGACAAGCGTAACGCACGAAGAGGGTGCAGGACACCCGTCAACCTCCACCACTGATGAAAAGATTCAACAAATTCGAGAGACGGTATTGGCGAACGTGCGAGTTATCATTGATGATATGGCTTGTTCTCTGCAGATTAGTAATAGATTCTGCCTATCAAATCATCCACGATAAGCTCGGCTTCCATAAAACAAGAGTACGGATAATTTTTGACACTCCTTCGTAGTGTGGCGTTAGTTTCGTATTTGCCTGGGAGAGTTGTCTGCCCGGTTTAAGGGGCTAAGTATTTAAGTGCTTCAAATAACTACGAGCTACATGGAGTAGACACGGTCTACTCCTTCTCGTTTGGCCTTTTGGTCCCACTTACATTACTGTAATTTCTTCACACAGCATGGACTATCCTAGTCTCATGTCTGTGGCTTTTATATGTTATCTTGTACCATTCATGAATGTGTCTTGTACTCCTTGTTATGTACCCTTTTACCTATGTACTTTGTATCTCGTCATATCCATGTGCTGTTTTATATTCCAAATGTTTTGTCTGTTAACCTTCGTCGGAGTTTTGTATTCAAAGTATATACAACTTTGAACCTTCTTACAGTAGTATAGATAATTTAACTAAACATTAAATGTCTATAGAATTTGGTCTTAGACGAATTTTAAAAAAAGAGATTTATCCTTTAACTTGTATTGCGCAACTCATGTAATGTTGTTTTTGTGTGTGTGTGTGTGTGTGTGTGTGTGTGTGTGTGTTTAAGGCATGAACAACCAGATGATGTCCACTTTCTACGTTGATAACCGTTAAACAGCGAGCGCATCCACCAAAGACGAACTGCATTATTAAAAAAAAGTTCAAGAATTGAAATTTGAATAAAACAAATATCTTTTCAATGATTGCAAAGTAAGCGTCGATAAATACGAAAATAAGGATGGCCATAGTGCCATAAAACATCTTTTATGTTCAGACATTTTATATTGGCATTTCAAAGTTAAAACTATAAACAGCTTTTGATTTGGTGTACAATAACAGGCAGGACGTCGTCGAAAGTGACTCAGGACATTCTGACCGAATTATTTGATAGCGAAATGTTTCTTGAGTTGCAACAAACAAAAAGAAAAGTCCACCTACGCACATTAAAAAGAGGAGCGTCCCGTGTATATAGATTTGCCAACCCATCCGCACGAGCAGGATGTGACACATGGCCAATTTCTTATGCGGAGTTTAACAGGCTTTCTCCTAGACTGGTTACCCAACCAAGGTTAAAGAGCCGGGCCTGCCCTATTATTTACCCATAGCTGGAATGAAAGAAGTTGGATCCATACTTTTCCCAAGGTATTAGTGCTATGGGAAATGCAAACAGCCTCGTCCAGGATTTGAACTTGTCTATTTCCTATGACGTTAACCATTACACTACCACGTGCGTCCTGTGTATAACACTAAAATACATCTGATTATGAGATTCCAGTTCTGGAGCTCTGGTCGGTCGGTTAGTTGGTCGGTTGGTTGGTTGGATTTACGGCATGTCAATCCTTGTTGGGTTATTTTATGCCGAAGACGTTTTATTCTATTCATTCTTAATGGGTACCAATATTTTGTTGAAATCAATTTTTTTAACTAAATTTTAAACACATTTCTAAACTCATTTTTCTATTTAACCCATGGATGGGGCCCTAACAGGTACTACCACTCCAGGTCAGAGTGGACTTGGGAGTAATGGTAATGAAGGAGTTCTCCACATTTGGAACTTCACCGTTAGATGCAATTTAACATCATACCCAGGACACCAACACCCTCAGCCACCGCCTTCTAGCACATATATGATAAAAAGTGTTGGGGGTTTGCCATAAGGGCAAAGGGGTTGGGTCAATCTTATAGGGGCTAGGGCTTGATGTGACCAGCCGGTTGATCGCCCATCTTAAGTAAGGACCAAAGAGGAGTGTTGCATGTCATGGACTGCTCAGCCCCTAAGGTTCCGTCTTTAGGCACTACGGGTCGCCATCCACGACCAATAGTGGCCCCATTTGGGATCTTACTCTGCTTAAATGCAGTCGGTGTATGATTCTACCAAAGCTGATGGGGGTGTGGAGCTCTGGAGAGTGCGATGTACCCCTACATTGCCATTAATCCCTGACCCAATCTGACCGGGAGTGGTAGTACCTGTTCTGGTCCCATTTGTGAATGTTTGAAAATTATTTCTATTAGATAGGAATACTTAAAACCATATAAAGTTACGCAAACAAATGATTATTGATAGATAGAATTATTGATATGAGGAAGACTTGAAACCTAATTACTTTAAAGTATATAATTGCTTGCAATTTATTGGTGTTTGATTAGAATACGTGAAGTTCTATGATATCAAAGATTTCTTTATAATACAAATAATTTGTATATAGTTATATGGTTTCAAGTATTCCTATGCAATACAAATAATTTGCATACAGTTGTATGGTTTTAAATATTTCTATCTAATACAAATAATTTTCACATGGCTGGTTGGTTGGTTGGTTGGATTTTACGGCATTTCAATCATTGTTGGGTTATTTTATGCCGAAGACGTTTTCTTTTATTCATTCTTGTTGGACCTTCATTTTTTTTTCAAACTCAATTTTTTAAAACACATTTTGTAATACCCATTTTCTATCTATTTAACCCATCACTCCGGGTCAAGGTGATCCTGGGAGTAATGGTGATAAAGGCATACTTCACATTCCTCAAAGATCCAGAATTTGAACTTTACCACTAGATGCAGCTTAATGCCATAAACAGGACACTAAGATCCCCAGCCACCGCTTTCTAGCTCATATATGATAAAAGGGTTGGGGTTTGTCCTAAGGGCAATTGGGTTGGGACAATCCTATAGGAGCTAAGACTTTACGTGACGAACCGATTGATATTGGCGTTTGATTAGAATGCTTGGAACCATATAAGTGGGTGTACAGTTATATGATATCAAGTATTCCTATCTAATACAAATCATTTGCATATATGGTTTCAAGTATTCCTATGCAATACATATAATATCCATACTGGTGTACGGTTTCAAATATTTCTATTTAATACAAATCACTTTTACACAGTTGTCCGGTTGGTTGGTTGGTTGGTTGGCTGGTTGGTTGGTTATTTTATTTCATGCCGAAGACGTTTCTTTTATTTATTCTTGTTGGGTGTTCAATCTTTTAAAACCTCATTTTTAAACACATTTTTATACTCATTTTTTATCTAATCTATCATAGATGGGACCCTAACAGTGGACCTGGGAGTAATGGCAATGAAGGCGTACTCCACACTTTCCAGAGCTCCAGAATTAAGACCTCGCCAATAAATGCAGTTTGACGTCTTTTCCATGTTCTTGGTGACTGTTTCAAGGGCTCCAATGGGAATTGGCATCAATGTCACCCTCGTGTTCCAAAGCTTTTTCAGTTCTCTGGCAAGGTCAAGGTATTTGTTCAGCTTTTCGCCTTCGTTCAATTACACTCTGTGATCTCGTGGCCCGGTAAAATCTACGAGATAATAAGTTATTTTCTTCTTGTTAAATTGTCAGATTACTATATAACAATCAGAATTTATTTGATTAATTTACGCATGAGATTAACCCTTTACTTAGCAGGTAGTGTTGTGTTACACATTAGATTAGATTCCCTATTGTTTATCTCCTCGAGCAGGCTCTTGAGTTTAGAGTTGTCTCTGGGAGACGACTTCCGGTTTTGTCCCTTTATCAACAAAAGGATTAGAACTCCTTTGAAGCCATTTTCATAATCCTTCTTAATAAGTATTATTTGGATTATTCGGATTATTGTCCTCATCTTTATTGTTATCTACACAAGGTTTTGGTCGATGTGTCCCCCGGCCTTCTTGAACCCGGGAACCTTCTCTTCGAACTCAGGAATCTTCTTGGCGAACTCGAAAGCCTTTGTGTCGTAATCGGGAGCCTTCATGGAAGTTCGACATGAAGGCTCCCGAATTCTTCAAGAAGGTTCCCCGAGAAGGTTACTGAGCCCGACAAGAAATACCTGACGAAGACCGGAGGGCACATCGGCCGAAACGTTGTACAGATAACTATAAAGATGAGGACAATAGTCCAAATAATACAAATAATACAAATTATCAGCCTCGTCTCAAAAATTCAGAGAAATATCTTCTTAATAAGTCCGACATTTCAAACATAATCGTTTAATCATTTACCGGTGGTTGATGAACCCTAACAATGTTTCAGAGTTTTGATTGCCGAAAAGTGCTTAGCTCACCATCAGAGCTTCCCTAAAATAGTGTTACAATTCGTGTAGCCATTTTAGGGCTGTAGTTGAAAGTAGTTTTACAGTGGAGATCCCTTGTGGCATAAATTTTTATCCTTTCTTGAATTAGAAAGATGTAGTATCAGTTCTAATCCTTGTCCGCTGATCCATCCTTAGAGAGTTGTATAATACTCGTCTGTTGGTCAATCCTTCTCCAGCGAGTAATTCTAGGACAATTTATCAACGCTTTTAAATAGTAAATTAAATACATATTTGTGTGTTTTTGATTGGCCGATTCAACCACCGCTGTTTTTGGAACAGTTTATAAATATAAGTCGGGGTCTTCAGCAAATAGAATGAAAGTTATTTTCGGGGATCCAAGTGGCTCTTTTATCTCTGTAGTCGCGACATCTGGCACTTGGAAGGTATATGTTATGGGCAATATACGTGGTATAATGGTTAGCGACGTAGATTAGCAGACCGTTGGTAGTGAGTTCGATTGTCACTGGGTGAACCATACTTCTGGCCTTGTGCCACATCTAAGCTACTCTTGGTAAATAACTATATGCCCTTGGAGATTGTTTCAAGTGCACCAACTACAATTGCTATCAACGTCACCTTCATGCTCCACAACTTTTTCATCTCTATACCAAGATCCAAATATTTGTTTATCTTTTTACTTTATTTTATTTTATTTCAAGGGCCGGTTTAGCTCAGCCGGTAGAGCGTCTGCCCGGGAACCGTAAGGTTCCTGGTTCGATACTGACACACGCCAACTCAGCGTATGAGTAGCACAGGGATTTGTGCGGTAAAGTGAGGAGCTGATAGTAAATATGGCGCTCCACCTCAGATGCTAAAAAACAATCTCCTTAGTCTAGCGCTTGTGTAAAGGGGATAGACTCTCTCGCTGTCTGACTGATACCGTCTTTAGGCCGCCCGACGACTTTTAATTCTATGGGCTGGTCTTCTGACGTGGATTCGTCAGTCCGTTTATATCTCAAGTTCTAGAGAATTTAACGCGTTTCATTTTCCAGGACAGATTCTGATTTATGCATATACCATTTGTCAGAATGGTCAAATTTTAGATTCTTGCACAGTTCCCGGTAGATCATCTTTCTCCCTCATTCACCCCTGTTCACTTAGAACTTTACAATCAATTTTCTCTCAGACTAGTTCAGTTAGTATAAACACCCCTTTGATATCTGTTTTTGTTTTTACTTCAATTTATTCCACCTCGTGTTATAATGACCAACCGAAAATTCCCAGAATGGGGAATCCCACCCTAGATATGTTTAATGACATACCCAACCCACCTCATCCATCCTTTATTTTAACCACTTCCCCTTACTTCCTCCTGTTCTCTAACCCATCCCTCTGTCCCCCCTACCATACACTCACACTAAAACAAATTTTTTTAAACTTAAAAAAACCCAGAAACATAGCTATACATTCCAAAATATCAGTATTACCCATGTTTTTACTCCGTGTGTGAAGATGCTGTAACCAGCTAAGCTTGTTGCAGTTGAAAAAAATATTATATGAAGCAAATGTAAAGTCTTTTCCTTCATTTATTCTTATATATATAAATATTAATATATATACTTTTTCCAACAATGCTTCTAAAAAATAAACAAACATCCAAAAAATCTTATTTCCTTCGCCGAAGAGCATAAGGCTCTGGGTTTGTTTGTTATTGTTCACTCAGCGCCCCCTTGCCTCATATGGTAGAGACGTCTCAGTATCATTGACAGGTTAATTTCGCAGGAATTTCTCAGTGCTGTATCGTGGCCGAAACAGTATAGTTTCTGACTATCCTGCTGAAGTCCCGGTTTCGATTTCTGTCGGAGGGAAATCGTTAGTATATATCGCTGATGAAACTTAATAAAGTTGAAAGTCTATACGATATTCTACACACTGAGTAATTCTTTGCGAAATCCACATGTCACTATTATGTTCTATAATTATCGAATTTATGCGATATGCGCATTGTAATTGCCTTCAAGCAAAAATATAAATATTAATATATATATATATATACCAACCCCTCCTCACGAGCAGGATGTGACACAAGGTCAATTTCTTAAGCGGAGTTCAACAGGTTTGAATTCAGAGTTTTCCTTCTCCTAGACCGGTTGCCTAACCAAGGTTAAAGAGCCCGGTCTGCACTACTATTTATCCATGGCTGGAGGGAGAGAAGGATTCATACCTTTCCCAAGAGTATTAGCGCTAAGTGAAATGCAATTAACACGTCCAGGATTTGATATATATATATATATATATATATATATATATATATATATAGTCATCCACAGACACCGTGTTTCGACGTATCATGTCTATTCGGTATGACTAGACATTAGCAGGCTACCTCTATGAAACCCGATCGATTTATTATCAGTCACACTTCTTAACCACTCGGCCATCATCACCTACAGAATGGAACGAGTATTTTAACTGAGGAATACATACATCTATATAAATGTAAAGGCCATCAGAGAGTGCTCCCTCCGTTTTATAGGAGAGCGTTATGTATATATATATATCCCATTCCAGCTGGGAAAATTTGGCTCAGAACCTCCCTCGGTGGCGGCAAGCTTTCCGTAGCGGACTGTTCCTATCTGAAGTCACCCTGGCGCAACAACATGAAGCCAAGAGGTCCAGAAAAAAGCGGTGGCAACAAAGCACCGACACATAAACATCTTCAGGGACAGCCTTCACATGCGACATCTGTGGTAGAGGGTATTTTTCGAACATTGGACTTTACAGTCACAGGAGGCGCTGTAACCTCAGGGGCGCAAGAATGATATAGTCTTCTGAGACTGCAATGCTGATGATGTGTGTGTGTGTGTGTGTGTGCATAGAAAGTTTTTAGAAAAAAAACAAGATGTTATTAGTTTGCTGACAGATCTGTTTCGACCTTATAAAGCGTTTTTTTTTCAAAGCAACTATATTTATGAGTAAAGACGGAATAGATAAATCGTTAACCACGAGGTACAAACAAACGCTCTCGTTCAGGGCCGGAATTTTAAAATATAGTTGCTTTGAAAAAGACCGCTTTATAAGGTCGAAACAGATCTGTCAGCAAACTAATAACATCTTGTTTTTTCTAAACACTTTCTATACATACTGTCGGATTCACTTCCATTTTACTTTCATATATATATATATATATATATATATATAGGTTTGCGAGAAGGAACATTCTGTATTACCCCCCCCCGTACTAGTGTGGCTGGGTAAATAGTGGTCTCAGCGGCAAAATCAGGAGATTGTGTCTTCAGGCGACTCGACGTTGTCTTTATGACAACCTCGTTCTGGCAACTCTGCTGGCGACTCTGATGACAAGCTGTATCGCCCATCCCTTTAGGTGACATCGGTGCACGCGCATGCGCGTATATATATATGTGTGTGTGTGTGTGTGTGTGTGTGTGTGACATACGTCATTGGATGAACGTATTATCTCATACACCGGCACAGGCCGAGTCACTTCTACATAGCGAGATACCGATTAATTGCAGTCGACCACACGTGTGTGTTCATTACATTAAAGAGTTCGAACTCTTTAATGCAATGAACACACACGCGTAATCGACTGCAATTAATCGGTATCTCGATTAATTCAGTGGATTTAACCCTGAAGATCCATATGGTGAAACTCGAGTAGGTTATCTCTTGTACCCATTTTATAATATATATATATATATATATATATATATATATTATCAGCATTGCAGTCTCAGAACATTAGTCTCTTTATGAACCCCGATAAAACTGAGTTCATGTATTTCAAAAGAAAGGAGATATCTCCACACTCGGCGGTAAACCTCTAAAGCCAGTAGAACAATTCACATACTTGGGTAGTAATATTTCATCCACAGAAAGCGATATTAATGCACGAATAGGGAAGGCATAAATAGATTTTCAATCATATGGAAATCCGATCTCATTGAAAAGTTAAAACGACAATTCTTCCAATTTGTGATTGTATCAATGCTGTTGTATGGCTGCACCACTTTCACCCTAACGAGGCGCCAGGAGAATAAGCTAGATGGGGGCTGCACAAGAATGCTGCGTGATATCTTGAACAAGTCGTGGAAACAGCACCTGACAATGAAGCAGCTGTCTGGCCACTTGCCTTCTATCTCATAAACCATCCGAGTGAGACGGTCAAGACACGTTGGACACTGCTGGAGAAGCAAGGACGAATTCATAAGCAACGTTCTTCTGTGGAAGTCATCACATGGACATGCTAATATGGGTCGCCCAGCAAGGACCTACATTGAACAGCTGTACGGATACTGAATGCTGCACAGAGGACCTCCCGAGAACAATGAATGATAGAGAAGGTTGGTGAGAGATTGTCATGGATATCCGTGCTAATTGCGTGACATTTAACTTGTTCTACATCTAGTCATTCACCAATCAAAGTTAGCGCAAATTGATTGATTGATTTTAATGGCATGTCAACCCGTCTAGGGTTATTTTATGTCTAGAAGTTAGGGAATCGCGTTTCTTCTACGTTCGTATTTACATTTTCTATGTAGTTGTTTTTTAAGAGAATTTTTGCACAGTTATCAATTTAATGAATATATTTGCCTGACCTCCCACTAGGTCAGATTAAGACAGGATATTTTAAACGTGAAGATTTCTTAATTTTTATGGGGCATCCAGCGATGATCGAACTCGCTATTCAGTAGTAATGGATCTGCAAAACTAGCTTGCTAACCATTACCCTACGACGGGACGCCTAAATAGTTATCTATATATATAAAAGAAAGATTCTGTGTGTCTGTATCTCTGTATGTATGTTTGTACAACAACTGAGTGTATGTTCTTTTATAAAGGAAAATTGGTGGAGACCAGCAAAGAGCAAAGTTTAATAAAATCCACAACCAATTTTTGTTCGGAGTGGGGAACTATTTTATACATTATATTCCATAAGAAAAACGTAAATAAAAATATAATAATGGTATAAAACAATGATATCTTAGTAAGAGAGTTCAATGTCCAGTCACGCAATTACATACACTTTCGGACTAATACCCTTGGGAAAAGTATTAACCTGCTCATCTCCCAAGGTATGGGTTAAATAGTACCACAACTGTTCTTCTACAAGAACATTGCTTACTAAAAAGGAAGACTTTCCTTATCTTGTTTAACAATTCTTCTCAACTATCACACACACACACACACACACACACACACACACACATATATATATATATATATATATATATATATATATATGTGACAATTTTCAGAACACTCTCGTCCAATATATGTCTGAAACTGATCATAACTTTAGTTTCAATGATGCCACAATATTAGCCCATATTCATAACAAAAGACTACGACAGATTTTTGAAGCCTGTGCAATTTCGCTTTTGCCCTCCCTTAATAATCGACATGGATTCTTTAATATATCTCCGTTTCTAGCTAAAATAGTGTTAAATAATTACAAAATACCAGGCTTCATTTAATTATTTATTTAGTTATCATTCCCACTTTGTTCTCTTAGAAATAATCAGTCCATTAATACTTTTTCTCGTCTTTTGCATTTCTTTGAGTTGCGTCACGCGTCATGACATCTTCGCGTGCGTGGATCGCGACTTGCTTTTCAAAAATATAATGCTGATCAAATACTGTTACACAACTAAAAATATTTTCATCTTCTGTCATCTATAAAAACATCCATCATTTTCTTCACCCCAAGATACATCCTGATGAAGGTTTAATAAAACCGAAATGTTTAAACATCGATAATTAAATTCATCCTATTTTCGGAACACTTGTTTTTTCAAATTTTCTTATATATATATATATATATATATATATATATATAGCTATTTTGTATAAATTGAAAGGCATTTGTTACCATTGGTTTCAAAACAGCTTACTATCCACTTCTTATTGTGCGTTGTCCTGACGAGAAGTGGCTAGTAAGCTGCTTTGAAACCAATGGTAACAACTACCTTTTAATAGTATTATACCCAAAAAATTGCTTTGGCATTAAATAACCTACGAAGGTTGACATGCCATTAAAAGAAAGAAAGAAAGAGTTAGAGTGGACCTTGGAGGAATGTCAATGAAGGGGTTCTCCGCACTGTGCAGAGCTCCAGAACTGGGGCTTCATCTTCAGATGCAGTTTAGTATCATACCAAGGACACCTCTTTGTGGCGGAGAGTCTTACTCTTCTGCAGAGGATGCAGTGGGCGTATTCTAAATCATGTTGACAGGATTATAATTATGATAATAAATTTCCCCAAACATAAACCTGTCATTACAGGGGTGTTTGTTAATGAAAAGCTAAAATAGAAAAATGAAATCCAAGTAAATGTAATTATTTTAATAGAACTTAAAGTAAACTTAAAAAGCAAAAACAGATGTAATTTAACATTTGATAACTCTGCAGTTTTTCAGCTCTCAGTAAAACTAGATGTATAGAGTGGTCCGAAAGTCTTGCTACACCCTACATATATTTCAAGAGTGTCATATATGAATAATGTGTCACTGCCGACTCTCGAGTTGGAACACTGATTGCCAGAGAATGAAAATGGCCGACCTCCATTTGATATAAATAGAGGTACTGTGCTGCTTGGATGGGAGGACTTACAATCATAGATTGGCCCAGTATACACTGTATGTTTCAAACGACTCCGTGATTTCCTTAGCAAGATTATTGTGTATTACGGATAAGTAATAATCTTTCGTTTATCATTATTTCTGTTCCTTAATGTATCTAATTTCGTTTTGTAATTAACTACATATGATATACCGCCCTGTCGGTGGGGCGTTAGAATGCACCGACTGCACCTCTGCAGAGGGGTAAGACTCCCCCGATGGGGCCACCTGTTGGCCGTGGGTGGCGACCCATGATGCTTAAGGATAGAGTCCATGTGGATGAGCAGTTCATGACATGCAATACTCCACTTTGGCCCTATCTTGGGCTAGACGGGCGGTCAGAGAGGCCCCCTCCGATCAATCAGCTGGTCACGTCAAGCCCTAGCATCTATATGATTTTCCCAACCCTATTTCCCTTATGGCAAGCCCCAACCCTTTTTATCATATGGGTGCTAGAAGGCGGTGACTGCGGGTCTACATGTCCTGGGAATGACGTTAAACTCTATCTGATGGTGAGGTTCCAGTTTTGGAGGTTGAGGGAATGTGGAGCACCCCTTCATCGCCATTGCTCCCTGGTCCACTCTGACCCGGAGTGGTAGTACCTGTTAGCGTCCCATCTATGGGTTAAATAGAAAACACGAGTTTATAAACAAAAATTGTATTATCCATTAAAAATAAAATTATTTCAAAACTTTATCGGCATTAAACATTTTTGAATACCAAATTACCAGTAGAAGTATTCGGCATAAAATAACCCAAGGGGTTGACATGCCGTAAAACCCAACCAACCAAACCAAACCTACATATGATATAGTTAAGTTGTTCTTCTATTATTTACATTATGTTTACCTCAGTCGGTAGAGCATCCGCCTAGGAACCAAAAGGTTCCGGGTTTGATACAAACCTTCGCAAAACTCAGCGCATGAGTAGCACAGTTTGAACAGGAATATAACTGGAGTTTTGAATGAGTCTTTTATATCAACATGGGATCGTCTCTATGCTTTTCTTTATCTCCAGATCAGTGTTTCTCAATCGGTGCACCCTGAAATATTTCCATGTGCGTCCCAAGTTTTTTGTTGTAATGAAAGATTAATTTTTGAAGTTTGTTTATATTTGTCATATATGAATAAAGTGTCGTTGCCGACACTGGAGTTGGAACACAGGGAATGAAAATAGCCAACTTCTATCTGATATAAATAGAGATACCGTACTGCTTAGATTGAAGGACTTATAATTATAGATTGGCCCGACAGGATCGACGCAATTTTTGTTCCTTCCTACCCATGAGCTTCGGCTTGTGGGTGGGCCCACGTTAAAACGAGGTCTTGTGCCCAGTCCATACAAGTGGGGTATGAGACAAATACTCCCTTACAATTATAGATTGGCCCAGTGCACACTATGTGTTTCAAGCGACTCTGTATTTTTCTTAAAATAACGTGTATTACGGATAAGTAATAATCTTTGGTTTATCTTTATTTCTGTTCCTTATTGTATCTAATTTCATTTTGTAATTAAATACATATGATATAGTTAAGTTTTTCTTCTATTATTTACACTAGCAAATATATGCACCCTCCGGGTGCAAGTATTTAAGTTTTAATATAATAAAATATCATGTTAAATTAGAAAGGCTAATGAAACTGAATAAGAATTCAGATAAAAATATTTGGAGCAGAGGGGGTATAATCGGAAAATAGAACAACTTTGAAACTAACTGTTCCACCATTTTCCCTTACTCCCGTCTTTCAGTGGTAAATTTCCCTAATTTAACTATTCAGTTAAAATAGGAAGAAAAGAATAAAATTACAGTTATTTCTTTATGTTAATGGATTTCTGTTAAGATTTATCCCCGAGATTTTTGCTCATATTTATTAAGATAAATCCAAAAAATTAGAAATCAATAATACTAAGCATATATTTATTAAAATCAAATTTTTAAAGATCAATATGCAAATTAGCCTTCCCATTCACACTGTAAACCGCTATTTCGTTGAATATATAAATATATATTGATGTAAAACAATTTTACTAATAATTGAGGTTTAAATAAAAAATAAAATCATGGAGAATGTGTGTAAATAACAAAGGGTATTGTGACTTGTGTAGTTTCGGTTACAGACAGATAAACCCACAATCTCCATTATAATAAGATTATGTACATGTGACGTTACAAGAAACAGGTAACATAATACAACCCCATATTTTCTAGAAAATGATTTAATTTTTTGAGAGGTAAAATAATTACATAATTAACATATATTATTAAAACAAAAATAATTAATTAAGTTAATACAATATTTGTGACAATATTTCGGATCCTGCTGGAGGCATGGCCAAAATTGCGACACGACCCCCTTTCTTTAAACTTTTATATAAGATTATATAAAATTGTCACTTATTCTAATTTTTCCCTTAAGAACAGAGTTTAGATTTACATATATATTTTCTATGAATTTCTTAATTATAAAAATGAAATAAATCATGTTAAAAAGAGCATATCAGCAAGAGAGAAAAACGGCAAAAATGCTCTATTTTGACAGATACAGATTTTGATTTATAAAATTATCCCATTTTAAAGACAGTAAAACAAATAATTTTTACATGCGAGTTTTTTTGGGTTTTTTAATCTTTACTTTTCATAGTAAGTAAAGTCGGCGGAGTGGCCTATTGTCGATATCAGTCGGACAGCGGGGGAGTCTATCCCCTTTTCTCAAGCGCAAGACCAGTGAGATTGTTTTTGAGTGAGGTAGAGCGCCACTCATAACATCATCTCTCCACCTTACTACACAGATCCAAGCTGTGCTTTTCAAGTGCTGAGTTGGTCAGGAGCTGGTAATATACAGCAACAATTATTTTCATTCATTTTTTCCGAGTTTTTGGTAAATTTTAATTCACGCCAAGTTTTAAAAAAGACAAACACGTTAAATTTTGGACATAGCTAGCAAGATGGCATCCCTGTAGTGAAATGACATAGTCAGTGCCGGGGCGCGTATTATAGATTCGGAGGGGGTTATGAGACCCCATCATAGGCCAGGGATACTTGTAAGGGAAGAAGAAAATCGAATGCAATGATTGGGACCAAAGCATCATCTTAGATCAGAATTCATTCTTTGTCTTTAATGGCAAGTCAACCCACCTAGGGTTATTTTATATCTGGATATTAGAGAATCGCGTTCATTGTACGTTTATATTTACATTGTGTGTGCGTGCGTGTGTGTGTGTAGCTGTTTCTAAAGAGCTTTTTTTTTGTTTTTGCTCGCGGTCCTATTGAATACACCTATTTTTAAACAGATCTATTTGATCTATAGATAGGATCCTAACAGGTACTACCACTCCAGATCAGAGTGAACTTTGGAGTAATGGCAATGAAAAGGTATTCAACACCCCCCAGATCTCCATAACTTGAGCCTCGCAATCAGACACAGTTTAGATTCACACCCAGGACACCCCTTTTTGGTGGGATTTTTACCCCTCTGCAGAGGACACAGTCAACTTATTCTAAGCCCCGCGACAGGGCATTGAAGTCATTTGAAGTCTTTTTACATACTGTTGTGTGGGGCATGATGGAAAGGGTGGTCTAGTTTGCAGAGCATTCTGGGAAAGGCATTTTAGTTTATACTATGTGATTATTTACGTGGGTATATTATATTAATTTTATGATTTTTAATTTATTTATTCTATGATATTTAATTTATTTAATTTATTATTTATTTATTCATCTTATTTTATTTTGATTTTAATTTTGGGAGATACAGGCTGCGTATTCCAAGCCACGCTAACAGAGTTAATTGATTTTGTTTGTTTGTTTGTTTTGTTTTACGGCATATCAACCTCAGTGGGTTATTTAATGCCGATAAAGTTTTGAAATAAATCCATTCTTAATGGATAATACAATTTTTTATAAATACATTTTTCTATTTAACCCATAGATGGGACCCTAACAGGTACTACCACTCCGGGTCAGAGTGGACCAGGGAGCAATGGTGATGAAGGGGTGCTCCACATTCAACAAACCTGCAGAATTGGAATGTCACCACTGGATAGAGTTTAACGTCATTCCCAGGACATGTAGACCCTCAGCCATTGCCTTCTAGCACCCATATGATAAAGAGGGTTGGGGCTTGCCACAAGGGCAATAGGGTTGGGTCAATCATATAGGTGCTAGGGCTTGACATGACCAGCCGATTGATCGGAGGGGGCCTCTCCGACCGCCCGTCTAGCCCAAGATAGGGCAAAAGTGGAGTATTGCAAGTCATGAACTGCTCATCCACCTGGGCTCTATCCTTAAGCATCACGGGTTGCCACCCACGGCCAATAGGTGGCCCCATTGGGGGAGTCTTACCCCTCTGCAGAGGTGCAGTCGGTGCATTCTAACGCCCCAGCCGACAGTGCATATTTATGTGGTATATTGTATTAATTTTCTGATTTTTTATTTTATTTATTCTAAGATATCTATTTTGATTTTAATTTTGGGAGATACAGGCTGCGCATTCCAAGCCACGCTAACAGGGTTAATTGTATGAAAGCAACGATGTGTAAAATTGCGAATCAATAAGTCAGTAGCCTGAGAAAATATGAATTCTTTTAGAATGTTATATATATATATATATATATATATATTATATATATATATATATATAGAATTGGAACGAAAGTCCTGTCCGATACAAAGTAACATTTATTTAACCAATAAAGAACGTTAGCAAAGATGCGTGGATCATAAGGGAGACTATTGTCCACATTTTAGAGACACTGACGAATGACGTTATATTTATATTTCTCAACTTAGATGTTGTCTTTGTTGGTTAGATAAATACTATTTTGTATCGGACAAGACGACTTTTGTTTAGCTCATTCGGTAGAGCGTCCGACAAGGAACCACAAGGTTCCGGCTTCGATACCGGCCCTCGCCAACTCAACGTATGAGTAGCACGGGGATCTGTGCGGTAAAGTGAGGAGCTGATTGTAGGTGTGGCGCTCCACCTCAGACGCCAAAACAATCTCCTTGGTCCAGCGCTAGTGAAAAGTGGATAGACTCCATCGCTGTCTGGCTGATACCGACTTTAGGCCACTCCAACGACTTTACGTATATATATATATATATATATATATATATAGCGAGGGAGTCTATTGTTAACGTTATATAGAAATAGGAAGAGAGTCCCCGTGGCGTAGTGAGTAGCAAACGTACTGGACCACGACATCTAAGTAGCTATTTACCCAACCCGTTCGCCACGAGCAGGATGTGACACGAGGTTGCAAGTAAGGGGCATCCAGCGAGGATCGAACACGCTATTCAGTAGTAATAAGGCTTCCTATCGTGTAATTGTCAGCAAGCTAGTCTCGCAGATCCATTACTACTGAAAAGCGAGTGCGATCCTTGGATGGCCCATACTTCCACCTCAGGCGCCAAAACAATCTCCTTGATCCAGAGATCAATATCAACAATTAATTATTTATCAAACCCAGTTTTGTTAAAACCTGTATGCAAACTAACCACACCAAATATTATGTAAATATTTATTTCTTAGACACATTGCAGGATATTAAACGTAATAATGATATGGGATGTTTTAAGGCAAATCTAACACAAATTTTCATAGACATTGTTAATAAATAAGATTTATTCTATTCGATGTATTAATTATTTTGACTATAAATTAATTTGTTACATAATCTATGCGGTTGCATAAGATTATTGTCAGTCCCCTGTAATTCTGAGGGGATGACACTTTTCATATCATGGCCGGGTCCTTCCATGGAAAATTACAGAAGCCCGCCAAATATGTGAAGTCACGTGGGACCTTTTGAGTCCCCAGTTTTGCAGTTGGACGTCAGGCAGAGCGGTCGGCCATTTCATGCTCTGTCTAAACTGTAACTCACGCGCGCTATGTTAGTTAAAGGATTATGTATAGTTAAGGAAATAAAAGTTTGGATAATTAATATGCTCTTGTGGTTAATGAATGTCTTGGTAACAAGACTAAGAAATGACGACCGGCCAGCAGGAACATAGTAACAGAAAACTAGACCGAAATCCCCAAGTCAATTCTAGACGCTAGACATTAGAAGATAGCAGATCCAAGACGCTAGACCAGACCAAGTCAAGATGAAGATATACCAAAGACGATCAGAAGTACACCAAGACGGCCAGCAGAAGAATAGATGCCCAAGTAAGTGAAGAAGAAGAGGTATGCAACATTATAATTATTTAGTGCCAGTGAAGAAGGCGCTATGCAACAAATTAATTAACTTACTTGATTCCTGAAATGAGTGTGACGTAAGCAGTGACGTAGTTTCGATTACAGACAAATAGAGACCGAATCTCCATTATTAATACTCGCAAAGAAATACCCTCTGGGTACTGTAAAAATTACTTTTTGAAAGATATTGCCCGAGAGAGGTGGCAGTTAAAAATTCAATTTAAAGGGTTTGTATCATAAGTAATCATTGTAATCATCAATTTTATTAAAGAAGTAAAAAAACAAAACAATTTTAAATGGAAAAAGTTTCCATTTGGAATTGTTCTGTCGCGCTCAAAAAAAAAATGTTGCATGTATCTATTAATTATTAATCAAATAATTATTTTGAATATTCTACACATAGATTTTATACAAAATCGTTGGCATTTATTTATTTGTTAAATTTTTAGTTTATTTCTTGTTTGTAAATAATTTTCTCGTCAAACTCTGAGTTAGATAACTTTAAACATATATTAAAATAAATTAAACTATATATAAATATATAATACCAGACATGTATTTATTAAAAATTGTTTAAAAAAACAATAAGGACCGTTTAAATTTGCATACTCAAATTTTGAATGTATATAATATAAGGTTGTTCTTTATTCTATATATTGACAATTTTGGGGTAATGTGAAGTAAACGTTGACTTAGTTTCGGTTACAGACCGAATCTCCATTATTAGTTGATTTTTTTTCAACATAGTTTTCTTCGTCATTGCACTTAGTCCAATTCTTCTTTATTAATCACACAGTTTGAAGATTATAAAATAGAAATGTCAAATCTAAATTTAGACCCTTGACTACGTGTCAAACTCTCCTTCTCAGTTTCGTATCAAATGTGCAATTTATTTCATTTCTTGTTTTCTTTTTAAGATTGTTACTTGATGCTTATACTTGATAACCTACAGATCAACATTTCCTTCACCCGATAGTCACATTTGGTTGGAGGTGCGTGGTGTAATGGTTAGAGTCGTAGGAAATGGACTCGTCGACCCGAGTTCAAATCCTGGACGAAACTACAGTTTACATAGCGCTAATACCCTTGGGAAAGGTATTATAAGATGTCCACAGAGTGTTAACTCTGGTTCTTATAAAACATTGGGTTACTTAAAGGATAAGTACCCAATGCGGAATACTTCAGTTAGGAAAACAACAAACGCGTTAGTTACATTTATATAACTTTATTATAACATATTAGGGGAACAAAGTTCCCCAGGCTATTTAATGTCACAAGTGTCCAAATATACACAATAGTGTTAATAGACAAAGTGGTAACCACTTACTGTAAGTAGAGGTTGTAGCGTCTAGGGTGCATCGTAGGTGTCTGCTTGAGAGAGATGACAGGCATGTCCAGGCTTGTTCAGTGGCATCGGAAGAAGAGGGTTCTCTCCTTGGGTTCCTGTGTTACGTGACCAAAATAGGGTCTCCTGACACGGAAGATTCACCAAAACCCTCAGACAAGAGAGACTGCCCTTACAGTATGAATCCAACTACTCTCCCTTCAGCTATGGGTAAAATAGTAGGGCAGACTGGGCTCTTTAACCTTGGTTAGGCAATCAGTCGAAGAGAAGGAAAACTCTGAATTAAAACCTGTTAAATCCGCTTGGGGTGGTCACTATTAGTGATCTATTTCCCTATTTATTTGTAAACTTTGCTTAGCTTAGTCACAATACCACAAGTCTGTGGGGATCAAGCTCACAAGTAATGGTTGAGTGGTTGGTTGGATTTTACGGCATGTCAACTCTTGGGTTATTTTATGACGAAGACGTTTTTGTGTTATTTTTAAAATCTCATTTTTAAACATGTTTTTTTCTCTGAATTTTTTTAGATGAGGCTTGAAATTTGTATCATTTGCATTATTCGGACTATCGTCCTCATCTTTATTGTTATCTGCACGACGTTTCGGTCGATGTGCCCTCCGGCCCTCTTCAGGTATTTCTTGTCGGACTCGGGAGCCTACTCGAACTTGGGAACCATCTCTTCGAACTCGGGAACCTTCTTGTCATAATCGGGAGCCTTCACAGAACTTAACCCTTTATTCTGTCCACGGGGGTAGACTGTTCTCATTCCGCGAACCTTGGCTCGGAACAAGTGTTATCATTTTTATCTTATTTTTAAACACATTTTAAACTCATTTTTTTATCCCATAGATCGGACCCTAACAGTACTACCACTCGGTGTCAGAGTAGACCAGGGAGTAATGGAGATAAAGGGGTACTCCACACTCTGCAGAGTTCCAGAATTGAAACTTCACCACTAGATGCAGTTTAACGACATATCCAGGACACTAAGACCCACAGCCACCGCCTTCTAGCACATATATGATAAAAAGGTTTGGGATTTGGCATAAAGGTAATTGGGTCGGTACAGTCATATAGGTGCTTGGGCTTGACATGACCAGTCGATTGATCAGAGGGGGCCTCATTCGTCCGCCCGTCTAGCCTAGCATCATGGGGCGCCACCCACGGTCGACAGGTAGCCCTATTGTGATCGATAAAGACAACCGACACACAAACGCCCTCTTCACACATATAACAAACTTCGATCACAAATTCAACTTCAGTCACGCATCATTACTCAAACCCGTACATTGTAAGAGCTTACACCCTTTAGGCGAATCAGCGGTCATTGCAAACTCAAAAACCATCAAACAAAAACCCGGTTTTTTCACCTTGTACCAGCCATCTCAAAAATCGTAACCCAAGAGAACAAATCAAAATAGACAAAGGACAACTTAGGCAAAAAATTAAAATACACGAAAACGCAAAAATCACAGAATCTCTGAAAAAAACATCAAAACAAAAAAATCCGATTTTCCATCACAACTGTAAAAAAAAAAAAAAACAGATACCAGCCACTATTTGGCGCCTTCCCTCACCGTAGCCTTTCAATTACCCTGACTGCACCACTTTGAACTCACAAATCACCGTATCCTTGTTGACTCTTCCCCTTCCTTTATCGCTCTTTTTCTTCACATCTTCCGATGCATCCACCCCCCTCTCCTCTTTTCCACCTTCCTCTACCTTTTCAATATATAAACACACTGTAGTTCTTGACTCAAATAAATTTCTGACGAAGCTTCGTTAACATACTGAGGTGTAATATCAATTGAATGAAGTTGTTTGTGTTTTATGCGTTTTTCCTTTTTTTTATCAATCATATATATATACATACATATATATATATATATATATATATATATAATATATATATATATGTTTTTCTGTTGAAGTTCGGCGTTATTATGAAGCATATATATATATATATATATATATATATATAGAGAGAGAGAGAGAGAGAGAGAGAGAGAGAGAACGGGGGGAGAGAGATCGTTTATGAATGATTTATTCTATGTATTAATGACATTGACTATGAATTAAATACTCATTGATAAACTTACGCGAGAGTATTGTGACGTAATCTGTGACGTAGTTTCAGTTACAGACAGATACAGAATCTTTATTATGATAAGATGTATTAAACATTCATATGTGATATAGTTGTTTTGTCTTTCCTTACCGACCGTTCAGTGTCAGTGTATCGATGGATGACCTAATGCATTATAAAGACCTAGTATTGATTACATACTAATACCCTGTCATTATTATGATTGGAACGAGAATTGATCAAATCTAATCAAATATTATCTTGCAAAACACTCTGGTTAAAAATCAGACCGTCCAAATCGTCCCAGATGAAATGCAAAAATGTAAATCCTGAGTATCTGGTGTTGTTTATCCGCAGAATTCTTATTTCTCATCTCGTCACCTCAGATAAATCATGGATCATACCGTTTTCTATTATAAAGAAAGAGAAAGGGAAGAAAAAGGACATGCTACACATAAAAAATATATAAGAAAGAAAGAAAGAAAGAAAGAAAGTAGGAGAAAGATAGAGAGAGGGGGTGATAGTGCTAATCTGTTTTAATCTAGCATAATGAAAAGAAGGAAAGAAAGAAAAAGTGTGTGTGTGAGAGAAAGAGAGAGAGAGAGAGGGAGAGAGAGAGAGAGTTAAATCAAGTACTTGTATTGTACTATTTCGCAATAGCTCTTATTGTACTATTTCGCAATAGCTCTTAAATAAACATATCAAACGTTGTAATAATTAGAGTATCATACTGTGGATAATCCACAGGTCCGGCTAGTCTAATAAAATTACGAAATAATATCAATTTTTTTTCAAATTACATCAATACCTTTTTTGGAAACACCCTATATAACAAAGAAAGATTGTGAAAGCAAAGGTGTGTGTGTGAGAGAGAGAGAGAGTGTGTGTGAGAGAGAGAGAGAGAGAGAGTTGGGAGAGAGAGAGAGAGAGGAGGGAGAGAGATTTATAATCCAAATCATCTAAGTGCTGAATTAGATTGATTTGCAGGCTGTTGTTATGAAACCAACAAATCATATACGGATCCGACGACATATTTTCCTCAATTGACATCTGTGTAGTGCAAGTGAAATTAGGCAAGTGCTAGTGGTAGCTCCATCTAGCTAATGTCTCTCCTTTCTTTTTTTTTTTTAGGTACGATCATGGTTTTGACCGGTGCACATTGCTGTTGAACCTATTTTAAGACATAACTCAATCCTAAAACTAAGGAATATTTTAGTATAACTGTATTATGTCATTAAACTAAACAGTAAAAAAAAACCTTTAGGAGACAAACATTGATTCGTTCAGCTTTAGTATAATATAATAGACTAAAATCGATTGATAGATGTGAATAGAGTAAAATTGATAGATAGATAGATAGATAGATAGATTGTTGAACAGACTAGAATAGATAGATAGATAGATAGATAGGCGAACAGACTAAAATAGATAGATAGATAGATAGATAGATAGATAGATAGGTGAACAGACTAAAATAGATAGATAGATAGATAGATAGATAGATAGGTGAACAGACTAGAATAGATAGATTGATAGATAGATAGATAGATAGGTGAACAGACTAGAATAGATAGGTAGAT
>CM042141.1:110884607-110897107 GCA_023376005.1 Doryteuthis pealeii | reverse complement strand
TCTTCTATAAAACGGATGTGAGCTCTCTAGCGGCTGTAACATATATACCTATGTATGTATTTATCAGTTAAATTCTACCCCCCTTTCTTGCAGGTGCCTGATGGCCCAGTGGTTAAGAACCCTGACTGATGAAAAATCGGTCGGGTTTCTATCCCAGCCGGAGGTTGCCTGCTAAGTCTAGCCGCACTGAAGAGACGTAACACGGTGTCTGTGGATATATGTACATATTTGATTAAAAATAATTGAATCTTTATTGTTTTTAGGGTTTTCTTATTATTTCTTTCAATTTTTTAAACAATTTTTTTAATGTTATCATCATGAAAAGAATTAATGATTTGTCAGAAAAAGTTTACATTTCAAGACGATCATTATGTCCAAAAAGTTCACTTTTTTTTCATCAGTCTATAGTACTTGTTCCGAAAAGCAATTTTCGGTTATTTCCTAGTTGAATAACATGAGTGTCACGAAGTGTCTGTTTATTTTCAAACCCTTCGTCAAGTCGTGTGGTCCCAAGTGACTAGGCAATTGACTCTCCAAGGAAATAATATTTCAGGGGAAAAACACAGAATGCTCTTCTTTCAAGCAAAATATTTTTAAAAAATATTAGTCAATAGGACAATTTATGAGTGATTAATAATTATTTTATTTTATAAAAAATAATTATTATTTACTTTTTTTTTCTGAAACAGACGGGTGCAAAATACATAAAAGTTCATAAACAGTCCAAAAACCTTCTTTTTTTCTTTCTTTTTTTTTGTTAAAACATAAGTTCCTCTTTTTTATTATTTCTTTTCTCTCCTTATTTTTCCATTAAATATAAGTTCCTCCTTTTCTCTTTCTTCAAATCCGTTCCAACAATCACTCCTTTCGTTTCTATCCTTTCAAATCAATTCGGCGTTTCTTCAAATAATAACCTCTTTTCCAGTTTTTTCAACCTTCCTTACCTTTTCTTTGATAAATAAATAAATAAATAAATAAATAAATTACTTACTGGTAATAATTCTTGTTCTACTCTGATCTAACTGTCGTCTGTCTTGATACCGCCTCAACTCCATTCTTTCTAATGGTCTATCCCTTCTCCTGTCCAGTTCGTCTCTGTCTCGTCTCTGAATTCTATCGTCTGACCCAGTCAAATTTTTCCCGGTCATTTTTTAAATCAAAACAAACCTAAGGGAATCAACCCTTTTTCTGTCCAAGGGCAGCAACTCTTACCTTTCTTTTTTTTTTTTAAAACTTGTATACTTTTTTTCCTTTACTTTTCTTCAACAAATAGTCAAACTTTGCTATTATTATATGATATTCGGAGAAATCTCAGAATATCATGACAATGAGTGACCCAGAAAAAACAGAACCCAAATTATTTATTTGTTTTCCCATTAAACTAATCCTAAAACCCAACCCTAACCCTAACCCTAATCCTAAACCCTAACCCCAAACCCTAACCGTTGTGGGACTTAAACTTAAAAACAAATTTAAATTAACAGTTTTATTACAAAATTTAAGGGTTCTATTTTTCTGGGTCACCTTGTAATATTATGTTACTCAACTAGGGGGGTAGGGTTAGGGTTAGGGTTTAGGGTTAAGGTTTAGGGTTTAAGGTTAGTTTAATGGGAAAATAAATAATTTCGGTTCTGTTTTTTCTGGGTCACTCAACTAGTTAGGAAATAACCCAATTTTCTTTGTCCATGAACGTTTTGGCAAAATTAGACGGAGCACCACCGTGGCATGTTTTTTGAAAAGGGTTCGTCATGGTTGGTCTCCATACAAGCTGTTTCTATTTAAACAACGTTGATGGCATCATAAGTTATCTAATTTATTATCCGTGATAAAAGTACGTCACTGCTTACGTCACATTACCCAAAATCGTCATAACATAGAATAAATACACTCAAAATTTGAACATGTAGCATTAGACAGTCCTCATTGTTTTTTAAAACAAGTTTTAATAAATACATGACTGGTATTATATATCTATATATAGTTTGTTTTATTTTAATACATATTAAAAGTTTATATTTCAAATTGTTTTATTTTTTTTAATCCTTTAATGAATTTGATGATTTTACTTACTTAGGGTACAAACTCGCTGACATTGAATTTTTTACTCCCATCCCCCAGGCAATATGTTCCAAAAATCTATTTTTACATCACCGTGTTTTTTTATTTTATACTAGTAATTATAATCCAGCAATTATCATCTTAAAAAATATTACCAAGTTTATTGAAATTGGTCAATCAAAGAAAAGTTATCGTTTTGAAATTATTTTCTATCTCGAAATGAAAATTATCACGCCATTCGGGCGGGGGTTAAAAACTTCTGCATTAGGTGAAATGCGAATAAAAAGTATTTGCTAGTAGCATTATTTGATTGTTTAACTATAATACCAAGACTACAGGAAAATACCAATCAAGTTTAGTTAGGGCGTTTAACTAATTTTCTATACGATTGTTACATTTTAAATTAACATATTTTGCATTGATTTGATGTTTTTTTCCCGCCTTTGGGGAAATGAATATTTATATAAGTTTTAGACAAAAGAAAACAAATGTACGTGTTATATTGTTCGATCGAACTGTTCAAAAAGAAAGATTTTGATTTTCGCGCTTACCGATTGTAACACCACTTAGCGGCTAAAAGGAGAAGAAGAATTACGGGTCTTTAGGGAGCTCTTATTCTCCCAGTGTTAGGCAATTATTTGGACAAAGAAGACAAACAACACAATGTAAATTAAACACATATATTGATAAAGGTTACAAAAATAATATTGTTGCAAATTTTGGTGGCATTTGCTACAAGACTTATCTGAGAGGTGAAATTACAGTTCGTAGATGAAGTGACACTAGGAAAAGGATTCTGGTCGCTGTGGTTGCAGAGTGCTGTTAGACGTCTCTCTTAGAAGTTCTTAGGAAGTCAACTTAGGAATTGCTTTGCGACGCGTCCGTGCCGGTCGGTTCTTGTGCAATGAGTAAAAGTGTAGGGAGTGCTTTTTAGAAACCACTCGCCTCGGTAACTGCCCTTTTTATGGGCAAGATGTGGGAGACCCTGTTAAGGTGACTTCTCCGGTCGAGTGTCTTCAGATAAGTGCCGGAGCTTGATTCTCCAGCCAACCTCGTGTTGGCGATTCGCCCCCTAGCGACAGGGGAAGGTAATTTAACTATCGGATTTCCAACAAGGTGAAACACGGAAGGTAACTGTGAAAGCAATTCTACATAATCTTCATTATAAGATAATTTACGTAGTGTTACTGTTCTGCCTTCATAGAAGACACCCCTTCTCCTCCACACGCATCTCCTCTCTGTTTAGACCTATCACTGCCAGTCCAAGGCCATGACCTCTGTTTCATAGGTCGAAACCAGCCTAGCAACAATGATACATACAAAGACAATCCTTTGTTGGAATATCTGGGGGATATAAGATGTAAACAAAATCGTCACTTCTATTTATGGACTTTACCAACAGTAGCAGTCATTTTCGGTAGAAATTGGCCAATGAGATGAAAGAACAGAGAGCATTTAAGATCGTTTGCACTGTCTGTGAATAACAACAGAACAGCCGAATCCTTACAATGATTTCACGGATTCTAACATCCTTAAAACACCAATTCGAACCAACTACATCATCAGACTTTGACATCTAATTAGAGACCTT
This sequence comes from Doryteuthis pealeii, assembly GCA_023376005.1. NCBI lineage: Eukaryota > Metazoa > Mollusca > Cephalopoda > Myopsida > Loliginidae > Doryteuthis > Doryteuthis pealeii. Next base: position 110,893,458 of record CM042141.1, on the reverse strand, counting down.
CTTCTCTTCTCTCGAGTTTGTTACTAGAACCAGATGCGTATAATGCGACTCTTGAAGAAGATATTCACACAATCATTTTTTACCCTGACGAAGAGCAGTGAACATTTATTTACTTTTTACTTTTTCTTCCTTCTTAAATGTATTTATTTGTTTAATAATACCTAACTTTTACATTATATTTAAGGGTCCGGTTTAGATCAGTCGGTAGAGCATCCGCCTCGGAATCACAAGTTTCCGGGTTCGTTACCAGCCCTCGCCAACTCAGCTTTGTGGTGAAGTGGGGGCTGATGGAAGGTGTGGTGCTCCACCTCAGATACAAAAAAAACAATCACTTTGGTCGAGCACTAATGAATATATATATATATATATATATGTGTGTGTGTGTGTGTGTGTGTGCTTAATTGAAGTCGTACCTAATTAACAATTAACAATTAATTGATTAGGTGGGCATACCTATTTAAATGTAAGGCTAAACAAATCGAGAAAATCAATAGGTATGCCTACCAATTAATTAATTGTTAATTAATTAACTTTCAAAATTAGGTACGACTTCAATTAAGCACATACTCTCCTAAAAATTGTCGGCTAAAAAAAGCCATATCAAAACACATCGCTTGTGTATTTACTTCTCATATACATATATATATAGCCCCAGGTTCAATTCCTTGACAAAGCCACAGTTCACATAGCACTAATACCCTTGGGAAAGGTATGAATCCAACTATTCTCCCTCTATGTGTAAATAGTTGGGGAGACTGGGTTCTTTAACCTTGGTTAGGCAACCAGTTTAGGAAAATAAAAGCCCAGAATTCAACCCTGGTCACTACTAGGCCAACTTAGTGATCTATTTCAATTTAAATCTAATTTATATGTTATTTTAGATCTAACTTAACTCTTTACCTCACAATTTTCCCCACAGCTGTACCAAATTTTCTTGGTATTTGGTTCCATATTGTAAAAGGATCAAGTGCCAGTCTCAGGATTTGGTTCATAGACAAAACAAAAGATGGCAGGGGTGTTCACAGTGATTTTTAGGTGTAGAAAAGAGACACAAGCGAGAGCTGCTGTCAGCGGTTTACAGTAGGATCGCATCGGTGGAAAGCTGTTGTTAGCGGCTTAAAGTAGGCAAAGTGTTAATGTCTGTATTAACTCCTCCACACGAGTAGGATGTGGCACAAGGTCTATTTTTAAGTGGGGTTTAACAAGTTTGAATTCAAAGTTATCCTTCTCCTAGATCGGTTGTCATACTAGCCCAGTCTTCTCTACTATTTACTCAGAGTGGGGGTAGAATAGTTGGATCCATACCTTTCCTAAGGGTATTAGCACGATGTGAAATGCAAACAGCCTCATCCAAGATTTGAACTTGGATTGCTTTGTTCTCCATATCATCCTAGGAAATCTAGGATGATAACGAGAGGGTTACAGAATCAATTGAATCCTTAATAAAACACAACATTTACGTTATATTTACTGTCTCGAGTTTTGTTATTATTATTTTTATTAGAAAAAAACCCTCTGGGCGGTGTAAAAAAGTGTGTGTGGGGGGGGGGGGTAAAAATTCAATGTCAGGGGTTTGTATCATAATTAAGCAAAATCGTTTTATTGAAGGGGTAAAAAAAAATAAAACAATTTGAAATATAAAACTTAGTCTTGTCCTCCTCAAATAAAATGTTGCATGCATCTATTAATTATTGATTGAATAATTATTTTGAATATTTTACACATAAATTTTACACAAAATCGTATTTATTTATTTATTTTATTTATAAACTTTTTAGTTAACGTCTCGTTACTGAAAAAAAAAGATGAGAATAAAAATCAATTTTTAAAAATTGCTTCCTCAAATTTTGAGTATATATAACACAGGATTGTTTTTATTCTATGTATTAACGATTTTGACTCATAAATTAGACACTCATTAATAGACTTACGCAATCGTTGAGAATATTGTAACGTAAGCTGTGACGTAGTTTTGGTTACAGACAGAAATACACCCAATCTCCATTATTAATAGAGATGTCATTGTTTTATGTTCTTTCGTCGCGCGTTTGGTTAAACTGGCACAAGTGGGAGAGCAGAAGAGTCACATAAAAGATTCGAGTTACCGAATTAAAGGCAAAGTAAACGGTGGGAATAACAGGCCGAAATGCACTGGTAGCACCGGCAATTCTTAAAAGAAGAAGAAGAATGTGTGCAATTAACTACAGGACAATTTGAGGGAATTCCATGACGATTATTACACAACATCCGGTTAAAGGAGAACATGCAAAAATACCGATGACAAAACCAACAGCAATCATCACAAAGGAAAACAGGTAAATACCGTTAAATAACTGTTTATTCATCGATTTATGGACATTGCTGCTGCTGCTGCTGCTGCGCTGCTACTACTACTACGACTACTACTACTTATAATATATATATATATATATATATATATTATATATTATATATATATATATATTGATATTGGAGATTCGCTTCCGGTTTTTGTCTGTAACAAAAATTATGCCACTGCTTACGTCACATTACACAAAATCGTCATACCATGGAATAAATACACTCAAAATTTGAACATGCAGCATTAGACAGCCCTCATTGTTTTTTAAAACAAGTTTTAATAAATACATGGCTGGTATTATATATCTATATATAGTTTGTTTTATTTTAATACATGCTTAAAGTTTACATTTCAAATTGTTTTATTTTTTAATCCTTTAATGAATCTGATGATTTTATTTACTTAGCGTACAAACTCGCTGACATTGAATTTTTTGCTTCCACCCCTCAGGCAATATGTTTCAAAAATCTATTTTTACATCGCCCGGAGGGGTTTTTTTTTTTGTACTAGTATATATATATATATATATATATATATATATGTGTGTGTGTGTGTGTGTGTGTGTGTGTGTGTGTGTTTTCCCATGGTTGAGTATTGTGGGGGGACATTAATTGAAAATTCATCGTTTGGCATAAGCTGTTACCTGTCTGTTTACAGATTTGAGTTCTCTGGTGATTGTAAAAACATACCACCGTAAAGTATGTAGCAATTAATTGTTCACTTTGACTGACACCGCTGATAGCCGCAAGGGTAAGGAACTTGGCAGACGAAAATTCTGTCGGGTTTCTATTCCGGCTAGAGGTTGCTGTTAAAAAGTCGAGCCGCACTGATGAGAAGTAAACTTCGAAACACGTGTCTGTGGATGACTGATATATATATATATATATATATATATATATATATATATATATATATATATATATGTGTGTGTGTGTTGTGTTCTCCTATCGTAAACGATAAATGAGGGTCAGCGGTTTTCTCCCACGTTGTGCATGCTATCAAGAAGACATTTTGTTTGGTTTCTCGAGTGTGATACTAGCCCAGCTTTGCTTGCGAGCCACGAAGCTACACTGACTGATTAAATTTTCTAATGTGGGAGTTAGATGTTTTTGCTTTAGAGTTTGACAGAGCTGATGTGTTTCAGTCTATTTTCTTCAAAGCTCTTTAATTTAGCGAAACATATCTTACGCCATTCTTTTCGATTTGATGCTTGATTTTCCCAGGTACCCAGGTCAATTTTGAGGCGTTTCAAATGGTCCTTCAATTTATCTTTGTGGCGTAAGACGTCCAATAGAACGCATAGAATTTGGTAGTTGTCCGTATAATATCTCTTTTGGAAGCCTGTTCTCATCCATTCTGACCACGTGACCAGCCCACCTGAGCTGAACATTTGCTAGTATGGCTTCAATGCATTTTACATGCATTGACATCGTGAGGTATAAAAATATATATACAAATATATATGCAACATGTAGTCTAAGTAAGGGCCAAAGAGTTGCATATCATATAATCCTCACCACCAGGATTTCGTCCTTAAGCATCACGGGTTGCCACCACGGCCAACAGGTGGCTCCTTTGGGGGATTTTACCCCTCTGCAAAGGTGCAGTCGGTGTATTCTACTGTCCCAACCGACAGGGCGGTTTATATATATATATATATATATATATATATATATATATATATATATATATATATATATATATTTAAAAGACCACAAAATAATAAAAGACTTTAATAATATACCGACTTACAGATTGATAAACCCAGAAAAATCAGAATTAAGACAAGTCAGCAAAAATATATTAAGAAAAATAAACATAGAAATTAAAAATAGCACTTATTTACTCCAATACCTGCAATTTAGTTGATTTTGGTTTAATTAATTAATTATATCCCTTAATCAGAAAAATCAATAACCAAATTTGGCGTGTTTCTTAGTTAGAAGGATATTAATGTGTATGCAAGATTTCGAATCTGAGTGACCTCCCGTTTTGGAGTTATACGTCGACACTTACATACCAAACTTCCTTTATATATATATATATATATATATATATATAGTCAGGTCGCCCAAAGCGCAACGGGTACTATGTAATCCAGTACTACCTATTTCATAGTCGGATCATCGGCGACTAAACCAAGCTTGCCCGGTGAGGAGGGTGGCTAGACACCCAGCAGGACGAAAATCAAGACCTGTCAAAGGGCGGAGGAAGCTTCTCACTCAACGGCCATCTAGCACATTACATTACGCAGGCACGTAGAAATACCTGGGTTGGTATCCAGGCGCGTAGCAAGACCACTTGAGTATCCTTGTCTTGCAGTCTTATCGAATTTGTTCGTCACACTGTTTCTTTGACTCTGATTACCAAAAAGTGGAACTAGTTCCATGCACACTATATCCACTAAAATATCCTCTTCAGCACAGGTATTTCCTGATTTACCATTTAAAAATTTTTTTTTCCCTAAATATCCAGTGGCGATGGAGGTGTAGCGAAGCGTACAGGTTTAACTAACTGGATGTATGTAGTTTCAACCCTGCACATTGGCGGCTCAGAGCTTATCCTAATGCCTACAACCCGTCTTTCGGGACGGGGGTCCAGTGCGCTTCGGCCACTGGACCGGTGAGATGGTAAATTAATAGCGTCGATCTCAGAGGGCCATGCCGACGGGATCGACGCAATTTTTCTATCCGCCACCCATGAGTCTCGGCTTGTGGGTGGTCCCACATAAATAGGGCCTTTGTGCCTGACTCGGTACGCGTGGGGTACTGGGAAAATAAACCTAATGTCGTCTCCCAATCAAACTGACAATGGTTGGGTTTGGGCAAAGCTCTGAGTGGCTGAGCAGCCCTGTTTAGGGTAGCACTGCTCACTCGAATGCGAAGCGGGACTAGAAAAGATGTCCTACACATTGCTTGCCAAATTACAATCTGGTCAGTTTACCGCGGTTGACGGATGTTCAACATAGCGGTAAAGAAATGATAAAATATAAAGCAGCGAAAGCTAAAACATGCAACAAAAAAATACCACGCTCAAGATTTCCTTTTAAATATATCCTGTTGGAACATCAGAACGATGCAAGACACAGCAAACAGCAACTATGCTGCTAGACGTTATGTGATACTCACTCTGGAGTTCAGCAGACGTTCTTTAGATATCATTGCGCTGTCTGAAGTTCGGCTCCCAGATGAGGGTAGTTGGAATGAGATGGGTTATACCTTCTTCAGGAGGGGTAACCTAATGAAGCAAAGCGAGACTCGGGAGTTGGCTTTGCAATTAAATCTGAGATAACCCAGAGGCTAGATGAGTTTCCCCAAGGTGTGTCTGGTCGAATTATGGTGTTGTGCCTTCCTATCAGCAACAGTCGATACGCCTTTCTTGTCAGTGTCTATTCCTCCACCTTGAATTCTTCTAGTGACGTTATCGAACACTTCTATTCTGAGCTCAGAGAAACCATCAGAGGAATACCCAGGAATTACAAACTTGTCATTCTTAGTGACTTTAATGCCAGAGTTGAGGATGACTACATCACATGAAGGGCTCTGGGGAGATATGGAATGGGAAGGTGCAACAGCAATGGATTACGTCTCCTATGCTTAGTGTGACGAGTTTGATCTAGTCATAGGCAATTCTCTATTCCAACACAAAAACACACATAAATGGAGCTGGATTCATCCAAGATACGAAATTGACACCTGATTGATTATGTCACTGTTCGTTCCCGTGATCGTCAAAGTCTTGAGGGGAATTGAATGCTCGACTGGACATTAAATTAGAGGGAGATTACTCATTTTTTGTCTTTTCATATTTTTCGACTGTAAAAATGCTTGGGACAAAATCTGCGACGGCCGACATGTGAAAACATTTCATCAACGAAAGTTACATTGTGTTGTCAAAAAAAAAAAAAAAAAACGTAAGAAAAAATAACAACACTACAAAGATGCACCAATGAACCGTTGTTGCTGTCCCCTGAGTGAAAATTCCAATATTTTGATTTAAAAAGGGAAAAAAAAAACTCATTTGTAATTAAGGCAACTCTAATCTACCGTAAAAGAAAAAGAAGAATCGTTAGTAATAATTTTTAAATATATAAAATATCTCGAAAAATATGTTGCGCAAAATTGTGTATTTTTTGATCATACATTTTTAGATAGATTAAATAAAGCTTGATTTATGGTAAAATATTTGTGTACAACATGCCACCTTACTTAGATTTTAAATTCACTATTAAATTGTTTAAGTAAAAATAGGCCAATCGAATCAGAGAAATCAAATTCAAAAACTGTTTCTAAAATTACGAAATAAGAAAACAAGCTTTAAAAAAATCATTTTTTGAGTTATAAGAAAATAACTTTTAAATTTTCAAATAAGTTTTTTTCCGAGTGTTAAAAGTTTTATTTATTTTTAATTATTTTTATTCTTCTTCTTCTTCATTTTTTTTTATGTGGTCTTCTGGATTTGATCTTTTTAGAATGTAAAAATTAGAGACTGGAATTTTTTCATTTAAATTATCAATGTTTGAAACCTTATTACAATCATAATTGATTTTTTTAAAATTTTCTCAAATATTATTTTAATAAAATAAGCTATTCATTATATAATTAAGTCATTAATGCATAAAATGGTGAAAATTTCATTAAAATTGGACAATTCCATGATTTAGGTTTTTGCTCTACAATTAATAATTTTTTGAAATTCTTATTACCTCCCTTTGATATTTTTGCACATACTGATGCAACGAATTGTTAAATGTTAATATTGAAGGTTGGCTAGTCTATTTGAAACAACAACCACACTGGACTGTGAGAAAGAATTTACTAATTCAGGGGAGATAATTGTAAAGTTTTAATATGTTTTATTTTACGTATATGCATTAGCAATTTACAATGGGGCAAGGGAGATAACTACCAGGTTTTAATCAAAACAAAAAGAAGTTTAAAATTAAAAAGTTTATTTTTAAATAAAAAAAGACGAAATGTTTGTTATTTTGAAATTATAATTTACTAATATTTTTTTAAAATCATACACACACTCATGCACACACGCACACACACACACACACACACACCCTCTCCACACATATATACATACACATACACACACACACACACACACATATATATATATATATATATATATATATATTCATTATTCGTATATATATATATATTATATACGGGATAAATTCTTATATTTGTTATTTTTCCCCGTAAGTTGGAGGTATTGACACACACTACGTATCATTTAAAAGCTTGGACCCTTCTTCATTCATATACGTGATGACAAATAGAATGGATGACTGGAACCCACCTGAATCATGGAAGAGAATAACTTGTATCATGATGATCTGCACCGGCAATCAAAATAAGGAGATTATAGTTGCTGCCCAATGCTCCCTGAACACTGTAAAACAATCAGGCATGAACTGGAGAATTGCATTGGAGACTACGAGGCTGTGGCTAGAAGAAAGCAACATAACAGACGATCTGATTGCGTTCGTACAGCAGAATTCATCGAAAATCTGCATAAAAAAAAGTTTTGGAGGACCTGAAATTGAATGTTTTAGCCTCTACCATGAAGCTTTCTCTCAATGAAGACATTCGCTACTACTCATACAAATGTTGCAGAGGTCAACTGCTCCCAGAAAAGGCCCGTGAAAATCGTCTGACAAAGGCGAAGTAACTTCTGAGAAAAGTGAAACATCCTCCTGAACCACAAACAATCTGATTCTTTTCCGATGAGAAAATCTTTTACTAAGATCAAAAGCACAACACGCAGAATAACAAATGGCTTGTATACAGCCCAAAGGACACTCCTCGTGTTATGCAGACTAAATTTCCCCAAACTGTGATGGTTTTCGGATTTGTGTCCACTGAGGGAGATATGATGCCTCCGCATTTTTTCAGAGAGGGTATCAGGTTGAATTCTGATGCCTACGTGGAGTTACTAAATACTGTAGTCAAACCAGGATAACAAGGGTAGCCAATGGTAGGCCATATGTATGGCAGAAGGATTCGGCCCCAGATCTTAACCCATGGATTATTATGTATGGGGCGCCGTTGAGAAAGACACCAATCGCCATGCCAGTACTACAAAAGCCCAGTTAATCGACAGAATTAAGGTAGTTTTTGAGACCCTTCACAGGGAAACTTCCTAGCTTGCTCTAGATACCGGAGCAGGATTGAGGCTATGATCGACGCTAATGGCGGTTATTTTGAGTGAAAATGGTTGGCAGTAGTGTAATTTCCGTGCCTGTTGAATTTTGTTACAATCCATTAAATTTTGTTGTTATCAAGCACTTTTTCTTTTTCCTTATGAAACTGTCAAATTTATCCCGAACACCCTATATATATATATATATATATATATATATATATATATATATATATATATATATATATAATCTTAATGAGTCAGATATATATATACTTAGTATCTCATCAGGGCAAGAATCTGACTAAAAAGACATGCACCCACCGTACCTTTATACAAAGTCTAGTCTCATTGTGG
>CM042141.1:110839607-110879607 GCA_023376005.1 Doryteuthis pealeii | reverse complement strand
TGAAGAAAAAGTCATGGTGAAATAAGTTAATTCCTTCCATGCCACGTAAGTCTGGAAAATTGGACGTAAACGTCCTGACCAAAGAAATGTGTAGACTAGGTGTAAGTGTGAGTGAGAGAGATTCTAACAAAGGAACGGCTGTCCTGGAAGAAGTTAATTCCTTCTTTGCCACATTTTATACGTAAATCTGGCAAATTCGGTGTAAACGTTATAACCAAAGAAATGTGTAAACATCATGAAAGTGTGAGTGAGAGTGTGAATAAGAGTGTGAATGAAAAGTACTTGAATGTGTGAGAGGTTTTAAGAGAGATTTCTTGCATTAGTGATCTTGTGGATAATAGTGAACGATCCACCATCATTTAGCCTCACTGACGATTCTCTCCTGCTAGATAATATTTCCAGCCAACCTAAAGAAAAATCCTTAAACGAGCAAATACCATATCTTCCAGGATATATCCCCGATATTATTGATCGTATTTATCAATATTTCCGATAATTTGTAACCCTGACACTGCACCATATGCAAGGGCGAGTGAGAGAAATAATATGAGTAAGAATGAAGAGTGCATGAGTAATAGTGCTCGGGTGAATGTGATGAATGAGACTTTGAGTAAGAGACTCAGTGACGATTCTCTCGTGCTAGATAATATTTATAGCCAACCTTAAGAAAAATCCTTAAACGAGCAAATACCATCTCTGCCAGATTATATCCCGGAGTCAGAAGAAATGTATACACCACATGCAAGGGTGAATGAGAGCGATAATAAAAGTAAAAATGAGGAGTTCACGAATATCAATGACACGGAGAGTCTAAGTAGTATAATCGTATGGATTAATATTTTCGACAATCTGTTACCCTGACACTGAGGACTGGATCTGCAGAGATATGATATATGGTCTGACACATATTCATATTTAATATGAAATGATTAGATATCTCTCTTGAATAGGTACCAACCCAATCTCAATATTTTCATCACTAGTCTACCGAAGGAAAAGTCATGGTGGAAGAAGTTAATTCCTTCCTATATATATATATTGGAAAAAATTCAACAAATAAATAAATATATATATATGTGTGTGTGTGTGTGTGTGTGTGTGTGTGTGTGTGTGTGTGTGTGATATAAATTTCTTTTCCTGGGACAGTATGTAATTTGAAAATGAATGCGAATCCGACGGTAAAAGTATTTAACCACAATTTAGTTAATGAAATCCGGCAAAATATGGTGATAGGATCCATAAACATCAACACAACCAAAATGGATAACCATAACAAAATACGGAAATAGAACAAATTATTAATCGCAGCTCATTTCGCCGAAAACAGAAAAGACTTTTTAATAAACTGTCTTCACGAAAAAATAATCCAAAAAATCACACCCAATATTCATGGATCCTATCATTAAATTTTCCCGGATTTCATTAACTCATTTGTGGTTAAATACTTTTACCGTCGGATTCGCTTCCATTTTCAACTTACACACACACACACACACACACACACACACACACACACACACACACACACACATATATATATATATATATATATATATATATATATATACTAGCAGCCAGTAGACCACTCAACTAATACCCCAAGGAAAAGATACTTATACCTTATCAAAAGTATGCATATATACATACAGAATATGCAAATATATACAAAAAAACATGACGGATATTCTCCCCTCTTTGAGGGAAATAGAATTATACCATAGAATATAGACATGAAACTAATCAATACCATACAACATAATCCCCAATGATGCTAACACATTGTTAAAACCAATTACTAAAAAGTATAAATATAAATACACGATATGTATTACTTCCTAACTGTTAGGCATGACATCCCCATATGGGTTGATATGCCGTTAAAATCAATAAACAAACAAACAAACTGTCATTTTATATCCATGAATCAGAAGAAATATATACAGCATGCGCCTACGACTTTGTATGAGACTATCATGGAGAGTATCGATTACAGTGAACCTTTCTAGTACATTACGAGATAGTTATAGTATTTGTGATATTGTTGACAATGGTACAAGTGTGTGTGAGATTATGAATGAGGACGTAAATAAAAGGGTGAATGAAGATGTCAAAATGAGTTGTGGGGATAATATTCCCAGTCAACGTAAGGAGATAGCATCTCTACCATGGTATATCCCAAAGTCAGAAGAGATATATACACCATGCTCAATGGTGAATGAGAAAGATAATAAGAGTAAGAATGGGGAGTCCATAAGTGTGTTTGAGTTTCTAAGCGATGTATCTAAGACTTGAGTAAAACGTTAAAACAATCCACCATCAAACGCATGAATATATTTGACCATATTCAATTTTTTTGGTTGCCTTACAATTGCTACGCTTAAACAATGAAGATTGTATAACATGAAACCCAATAGTAGCAGAAGTTAATTTCTTCTATGCCAAATTTTATACATAAGTCGGGCCAATTGGATGTAAACGTTACAACCAGCATCTCCAAATCAGACGTAAACATTCTGACCAAAGAAATGTGTAAACAACATGAAAGTATAAGTGAGAGTGTCAATAAGAGTGTGAATGAAAAGTACTTGAATGTGTGAGAGGTTTTAAGCGAGATTCCTTGCATTAGTGATCTTGTGGATAATAGTGAACGATCCACCATCATTTAGACTCACTGACAATTCTCTCCGGCTAGATAATATTTCCAGCCAACCTGAAGAAAAATCCTTAAACGAGAAAATACCATATCTGCCAGGATATATCCCTGAAATTATTGATCGTATGGATCAATATTTCCGAGGATAGTGAAAGTGAGTTTGAGATTATGAATAAAGACGTGAATTAGGGGGTGAATGAAGGTGTCAAAATGAGTGGTGGGGTCAATATTCTCAGTCAACGTAAGGAGATACTATCTTTACCTGGGTATATACTTGAATAGGTACCTACTCAATATTAAAATTTCTGACAAACTGTCACCCTAACACTGAGGACTAGATCTGTTGGCATGTGATATATGGACCCACACGTATATTCATATTTAAAAGGAAATGGATCATCAACATATTTAACGTGGGACTGACAAAGTAATAGTTTTAGCCCGCGTGTCTCCGGTTTTGGATGTGGTTTTCGATGAGACTATCAAATATCAATGACAGTCTAAATGAAATACTAAGTGACCTATCTGTCATAATAGGGGAGAGTGATAGTGAGTTTGAGATTATAAATGAAGACGTGAATTAGGGTGTGAATGAAAGTTTCCAAATTAGTGGTGGGGTTAATATTCCGAGACAACTTAAGAGATGCAGTTATATCCGTGTATATCCCTGAGTCCGAAGAAATATATGCACCACACGCAAGGGTGAGTGAAAGAGATAATAAGAGTAAGAATGAGGAGTGCATAAGTGTGTGTCAGGTTCTAAGCGATAGTATTCTAAGTGAACGTAAAGACAAAAGCGCATTAAAATAATTTTCAATTCAACAAAACAAACTACCTACAAACCAATCCCGAAAAAGTAATCCCAAAAAATCACACCTAATTCTCATGGATAGTGACGATTCACTCGTGCTACATAAACATACACCACATACACCAAATCATTTGAATAAACACCAAAAGCCAAAGTCACAAACACCAACAGGAACTTATGGATCATTAACATTTCTGACAAACTAACACCCTGACACTTAGAACTGAATCTCAAGACATATGATATATGGACTCACACATATATTCATATTTAAAAGGAAATGGTTTGATATCTTTCTTGAATAGGTACCTAATCAATATTAACATTTCTAAAAAAAAACTCGTGCTAAATAATATTTCCGGCCAACCTAAAGAAAAATTCTTAAACGTGCAAATACCATATCTGCCAGGATATATCCCCGAGATTATTGATCGTATTTATCAATATTTCCGACAATATTTAACCCTGACAGTGCGGACGAGATCTGCGCACAGAAGATATATATTCCCACACATATATTCATATGTAAACTGTCATTTTATATCCCTGAATCAGAAGAAATATATGCACCATATGCAAGGCTAGTGAGAGAGATGATGAGTAAGGATGAGGAGTCCATAAGTGTGTTTGAGGTTCTAAGCGATATGTCTAAGACTTGAGTAACACGTTAAAACGATCCACCATCAATTAGCCTCACTGACAATTCTCTCGTGCTCAATAATATTTCTAACCAATCTAAAGAAAAATGCTTAAAAGAGCAAATACCATATCTGTCAGGAGATATCCCTGAAATTATTGATCGTATGAATCAATATTTCCGATAATCTCCAAACATATGATATATGGATCCATACGTGCACTATAAGCAAGTGTGAATGAGAGAGATAATAAGAGTAAGAATGAGGAGTGCATATGTGTGTGTGAGGTTCTAAGCGATATTTCGAAAGCTTGAGTAACAGGTTAAAACGACACACCATCTATATATATATTATATATATATATATATATATATATATATATATATATATATATATATATATAAAATTCTGATTTTTGTTCTATTTTTCTTGTTTTGTTCTTTTTTCAAATGCTTCAAAGAAGAAAAAAAAACAATGTTCACAAGAACAAAGTTTATACATAATACACACACACACAACACACACACACACACATATATATATATATATATATATAATATATAATATATATATATATATATATGCAAGTGTGATTTATGCCTCGTGATTTATGATATTTTTATTTCATTTTTTCCATTTGCTTTGAAAAAGACCTCTTCATAGGGTCGAAACAAACGTTTGTCAGCAAAACATATAACATAAAATACGTAACCAAGAATACCAAACACAAATACGCATATTCATACGCACACACGCGCGTGGAGACAATTATATCATCACAGCCTTCATACATTCCCAAGCGCACACGCACAACTTCACATACATACGCACAAACAAAAATACGCACACACGTGTGTGGACACAATCATATCATCACAACCTTCACGCAATTCCACGCGCACGAGCATGACATCATACACATACGCACAAACAAAAATACGCACATGTACAAGCAAAAAAACATTCCACATCACGTAAACATGCAAACACGCAAACACGAGAATACAGTTAAAAAAAACACACACACATTTGACCATTTACACCATTTCTGTCATTTTCAAAGGAACCGTTTCGTTTACCTGATGAATGCTTTCAGCAAGAAACCATTCGTTGTAATATCGTTCCGAAATAAATAAATAAAAGCTAAAACTTTTATTTGTTACTTCATTGAAATATATATATATATATATATTATATATATATATATATATATATATATATATATATAAAATTCTGATTTTGTTCTTTTTTCAAATGCTTCAAAAGAGAAAAAAAACAATGCTCACAAGAACAAAGCTTATACATAATATATATATATTATATATATATATAATATATATATATATATATATATATATATATATATATATATATATATATATATATACAAGTTTGAGTGACAGCATGACTAAGTGTGTGAAATTCACAGGAACTTAATGATCATTAACATTTCTGACAAACAAACACCCTGACACTTAGAATTGAATCTCAAGACATATGATATATAGACTCACACATATATTCATATTTGATATAAAATGGTTTGATATCTTTCTTGAATAGGTACCTACTCTGTATTAACATTTCTAAAAAAAGGACTGTCACCCTGACACTGAGACTGGATCTGTAGGGATATGATATATGGACCCACACATATATTCATATGTAAAGGGAAATGGATCATCAACATATTTAACGTGGGACTGACAAAGTAATAGTTTTAGCCCGCGTGTCTCCGGTTTTGGATGTGGTTTTCGATGAGACTATCAAATATCAATGACAGTAACTGTGAAATTCTAAATGACTTATCAGTCATAATAGGGGATAGTTAAAGCAAGTTTGAAATTTTAGTGAGTTTGAGATCCACCATCATTTAGACTCACTGACGATTCTCTCGTGCAAGATAATATTTACAGCCAACCTTCAGAAAAATCCTTAAAAGAGCAAATACCATATTTGCCAGGATATATCCCTGAAATTATTCATCGTATGAATAATATTTCCGACAATCTGGGACACTGAGACTGGGTCCACAGGAGAATATGTGTCAAAATGAGTGGTGGGGTTAATATTCTCAGTCATATAGAGGAGATAGCATATTTACCTGGGTATATACTTGAATAGGTATCTACTCAATATCAAAATTCTGTCAACTTTCACCCTGAGACACTGAGGACTGCAATCTGGTGCATATGATATATCGACCACACATATCTTCATATGTAGAAGGGATTGGTTTGATGCCCATGAAGTCTGATTGGACCATTTTCTTCTATATGGAATAAGAATGTTATTTCCACAAGAACGGTGAAGGACTAAATACAAAGACGAAGAAAGCCGGTCCGCGGAAGTACATCCTTCTTTCCTGCAATAAGGAATAGAAACAATATGTTTTCTTAGAATACGTCCAAAGTGTTCTAAAGTCGACGCCTTTACTGAATGTTCCATTTTCAAATTGTTGAATATCGTTTGCAGGGAAGCCGTTCGTGAGTTGAAAATGAGGCTTTGAACAAATTTTGAGATTGAGGTAAGACGGCATTACTCTCAACGGGAAAACTGTAAGGACAACATTGGTGATAAATATATTAAACGTGAAATTAAAATAAATCTTACATCTGCAAAAAATCGTTCAATTTTTAGCATTGTCCGTTATTTGTTTGTTTTCTGTTAGAACTGTTTTTTTCTTTCTCTTTACTTATGGACAAAATAAAATTGATTCAGGCTGACAATTGAAAAGTTGCTGATGTGACAGAGTCCGAAAGTTAAACGACCTGAAATACGCAAGAGACCGGAAAGAGGCGCATTCATCGAATTAGGTATTTGATGCCAATCGATTTCGCCCACGGGTAGGATGTGACAAAGTTACAAAGCATAGGGCAATCCAGCGAGAATTGAACTCGTTTTTTTCAGTAGTAATGGATTGCAGGATGCGTTGCTACCAATAGCAGACGGTAGATGTTCATCCTTTTCAATCATTGTATAATAATGTCAACGAGCCGTGTTTTGATAGCGAATGTTTGGAAGCGAATCCGACGGTAAGTATTTAAACACAATTTAGTTATGAAATCCGGCAAAATTATGGTGATAGGATCAATAACATCAACACAACCAAAATGGTATAACCATAACAGAAATCGGAAAATAAGAACAAAATTATTATCGCAAGCTCATGTTCGCCGAAAATAGGAAAAAAACTTTTTAATATAACTGTCTACGAAAAAATAATCCAAAAAATCACACCCAATATTCATGGATCCTATCATTAATTTTCCCCGGAATTTCATTAACCATTTGTGGTTAATACTTTACCGGTCGGATTCGTTTTCCATTTTCAACTTACACCACATATAAATATATATATATATATATAATATATATGTATATAGTATCTATATATAGTGATGCGGTGAATGACGAAAGCAAAATGCAAAGAACGAATAAGGATCACGTAAACACGAGCCAAAAGTTTAAAAAACTGTCCATTTTTTCAAAAGTCAACGTCTCGACGACGAATACACCGAAAAAGTGATATTCAGAAACCAATGGTTAGACAGACTTTTCATTTGTATTAGTTAATATGAATAAATATATATATATAATTTTTAATAAATTCGAAGTGCACTAAGCGTCCCGCGAAAGTCCCCGACGTTATTTGCGGTCGAGAATGTGACATTAAGAAAAGATTCAAATAAACACCATGGGATCTAATTCAACAACTGATGATTACGCCTAGCAAGAAACCTGGGTAGCTGTTTATAATAAACATTGATCTATAAAAACTCAGCAAATTAAATATATATATATATATCGATTATATATATCAATTATATATATCGCTTATATATATAGTAATCGTCATCGAAATTCGCATGATTTTGATCGTGATACATATATATATATATATATATTTATTTATATATATATATATATATATATATATATATACGATCAAAATCATGCCGAATTTCGAACGATTACTATGATCGATTCCGGATGAGTTACGTCACACAATTTCAAAAGAAAAATAATGGCTAAACAACGCCAAATTCTTGCACTTCCTTTTTTCTCTTTATATACAGTATTTAATTTCTCTAGATAATTTATATTATCTATACCTTGAAAGGGTGAATGTTCACCGAAATATCGGATTAATGAACCAGGGACAAAAAACACAGTTGAAATATTAAAATTCTGTTTTTTTGTTTTTGTTGTGTTTGTTTTTTTATTTCATTTTTGTTCTGTTTTTTCCCCCAATGCTTCAAAATACAAAAAAAAAAACACCGTTCACAAGAACAAAGTTTATACATAATGTACATACACACAACACACAGCAATAATATATATTATATAATCTATATAAATATATATATTATATATATATATTACTAGCACCAGTAAACCTCCTAATACCCCAAGCGAAAAGATACTTATACTTATCAAGAAGTATGCATATATACATCACAGAATATGCAAAATATATACAAAAACATGACGGATATTCTCCCTTTTTGAGGGAAATAGAATTATACCATAGAATATAGACATGAACTAATCAATACCATACAACATAATCCCAATAATGCGGACACATTGTTTAAAACCAATTACTAAAAAAGTATAAATATAAATACATGATATGTAATTACTTCCTAACCGTTAGGCATGACATTCCCCATATGGGTTGATATGCCGTTAAAATCAATAAACACAAAACAAACATTGTCATTTTATATCCTGAATCAGAAGAAATATATGCACCATATGCAAGGGTTAGTGAGAGAGATGATGAGTAAGGATGAGGAGTCCATAAATGTGTTTGAGGTTCTAAGCGATATGTCTAAGACTTGAGTAACACGTTAAAACGATCCACCATCATTTAGCCTCACTGACGATTCTTTCCTGCTAGATGATTATTTCCCGCAAACCTAAAGAAAAATCCTTAAAACGAGCAAATACCATATCTGCCAGGATATATCCCGATATTATTGATCGTATTTATCAATATTTCCGACTGTCTTTAACCCTGACACTGCAGACGAGATCTGCGCACAGAAGATTATATTCCATACATATATTATATTTAATATGAAATCGTTTTAATATCTTTCTTGAATGATTACTACTCAATATCAACACTTCCGACAAACTGTCACCCTATAACTGAGGACTGAATCAGCTGTCATATGATATATGGACCCATACATATCAAAAGGAAAGGGGTCATCAACATTTTCCTTGGAGCTCTAGAAAAATAATAGTTGTAGACCGGCGCCTACAACTGAATGAGGACGTAAATGAAAGGGTGAATGAAGATATAAAAATGAGTTGTGGGGATAATATTCCAGTCAACGTAGGAGATAGCATCTCTACCATGGTATATCCCAGAGTCAGAAAAGTTATTACACCATGCTCAATGGTGAATGAGAAAGATAATAAGAGTAAGAATGGGGAGTCCATAAGTGTGTTTTGAGTTTCTAAGCGATGTATCTAAGACTCGAGTAAAACGTTAAAACAAATCCACCATCAAACGCATGAATATATTTGACCATATTCAATTCTTTTGGGTTGCCCTACAATTGCTACGCTTAAACAATGAAGCTTGTATAGCATGAAACCCAATAGTAGCAGAAGAAGAAGTTAATTTCTTCTATGCCAAATTTTATACATAAGTCGGCCAATTGGATGTAAACGTTACAACCAGCATCTCCAAATCAGACGTAAACATTCCGACCAAAGAAATGTGTAAACAACATGAAAGTATAAGTGAGAGTGTCAATAAGAGTGTGAATGAAAAGTACTTGAATGTGTGAGAGGTTTTAAGCGAGATTTCTTGCATTAGTGATCTTGTGGATAATAGTGAACGATCCACCATCATTTAGCCTCACTGACGATTCTCTCCGGCTAGATAATATTTCCAGCCAACCTAAAAGAAAATCCTTAAACGAGAAAATACCATATCTGCCAGGATATATCCCTGAAATTATTGATCGTATGGAACAATATTTCCGAGGATAGTGAAAGTGAGTTTGAGATTAGGAATATAGACGTGAATTAGGGAGTGAATGAAGGTGTCAAAATGAGTGGTGGGGTCAATATTCTCAGTCAACGTAAGGAGATACTATCTTTACCTGGGTATATACTTGAATAGGTACCTACTCAATATTAAAATTTCTGACAAACTGTCACCCTAACACTGAGGACTGGATCTGTTGGCATATGATATATGGACCCACACGTATATTCATATTTAAAAGGAAATGGATCATCAACATATTTAACGTGGGACTGACAAAGTAATAGTTTTAGCCCGCGTGCCTCCGGTTTTGGATGTGGTTTTCGATGAGACTATCAAATATCAATGACAGTCTATGTGAAATTCTAAATGACTTATCAGTCTTAATAGGAGAGAGTGAAAGCGAGTTTGAGATTATAAATGAGGACGAGGGTGGTGAATGAAGGTGTCAAAATGAGTGGTGGGGTTAATATTCCAAGCCAGCTTAAGAGATGAAACATTACCAGGGTATATCCCTGAGTCCGAAGAAATATATGCACCACATGCAAGGGTGAGTGAAAGAGATAATAAGAGTAAGAATGAGGAGTGCTTAAGTGAGTGTGAGGTTCTCAGCGATAGTATACTAAGTGAACGTAAAGACAAAAGCGCATTATTGATTGTATGGATCAATATTTCCGACAATCTGTCACTGACACTGGGGACTGGATCTGCGATCATATGGTATATGTACCTACATATATATTCATATGTAAATGGAAATGGTTTAATATCCATTCAACCTGTTAATTAAATTTGCGGTTTAGAAAAAAAAAAAGAAAGTGTAAACGAGTTTGAGATTTTAGTGACTTTGAGATCCACCATCATTTAGCCTCACTGACGATTCTCTCCTGATAGATAATATTTACAGCCAACCTTAAGAAAAATCCTTAAACGAGCAAATACCATATTTGCCAGGATATATTCCTGAAATAATTGATCGTATGAATCAATATTTTCGACAATCTGTAACCCTGACACTGAGACTGGGTCCACAGAGATATAATATATGTACGCACACGTATTCATATTTAATATTAAATGGTTTGATATCTTTCTTGAATAGATACCAACTCAATATTAACAGATGAATGATTGTGATAACCTTAGTGATAATTTTTCCGTGCAGGATAAACTTCACATCCTATGCATGTTAGAGTGATAACGTGATGAAGAGTGTGAATGAGGAGTACATAAGTAAAAAAAAATCATTTCAATAAAGACCTGACAGTTAGGACTGAATCTCCAAACATATGATATATGGATCCATACGTGCACCATAAGCAAGTGTGAATGAGAGAGATAATAAGAGTAAGAATGAAGAGTGCATATGAGTGTGTGAGGTTCTAAGCGATATTTCGAAAGCTTGAGTAACACATTAAAAAAAACATCTTATTTATTTTTTATTTTATTAAAATTAATACATTAAAGAAATTGCCAAATGATGGTCTGTTGAGATTTTCTATATTATTGGAAGTATATATATATATTCAGGATACATAGACAACATCCTCAATCCCCTATGACACACAATCCCAATACACATCAAAGACACCACGCACTTCCTAAATGAAATACAAAAGATAGGTACACTCCCGAGGGAACCATTCTGGCAACAATGGATGTTGTATCCCTATTCACCAACATACAACATAAAGAAGGGATTCAAGCATGTAGGGAATTCCTCACACACAACAAACACCCTATAGACAAAATCAACGACACATGCCACATAATCTGCTTCATTCTAACACATAATAATTTTCAATTCAACAAAACAAACTACCTACAAACCAATCCCGAAAAAGTAATCCCAAAAAATCACACCTAATTTTCATGGATAGTGACGATTCACTCGTGCTACATAAACATACACCACATACACCAAATCATTTGAATAAAGACCAAAAGCCAAAGTCACAAACACCAACAGAAACTTATGGATCATTAACATTTCTGACAAACTAACACCCTGACACTTAGAACTGAATCTCAAGACATATGATATATGGACTCACACATATATTCATATTTAAAAGGAAATGGTTTGATATCTTTCTTGAATAGGTACCTAATCAATATTAACATTTCTAAAAAAAACTGTCACCCTGACACTGAGACTGGATCTGTAGAGATATGATATATGGACCCAAACGTATATTCATATGTAAAGGGAATTGGATCATCAACATATTTAACGTGGGACTGACAAAGTAATAATTTTAACCCGCGTGCCTCCGGTTTTGGATGTGGTTTTCGATGAGACTATCAAATATCAATGACAGTCTAAATGAAATACTAACTGACCTATCTGTCATAATAGGGGATAGTGAGAGTGACTTTGAGATTATAAATGAGAACGAGGGTGGTGAATGAAGGTGTCAAAATGAGTGGTGGGGTTAACATTTCGAGCCAGCTTAAGAGATGAAACATTACCAGGGTATATCCCTGTGCCCGAAGAAATATATGCACCACAATCTGTCACCTGACACTGAGGACTGGATCTGCGATCATATGGTATATGTACCTACATATATATTCATGAATGAAAGGAAAATGGTTTAATATCCATTCAACCTGTTAATGAAACGTGCGGTTTAAAAAAAAAAAAAAGAAGAAATTCTTACCATCTAATTAAAAAAAATCATTTGAATAAAGACTGAAAGCCAAAGTCATAAACATGAACAGGAACTTATAGATCATTCAATCTTTTTGGCAAATTGTCAACCTGACACTGACGAGTGAATCTGCTGGTATATGATATACGTTCCCACGCATATATTCATATTTAAAGGGAATTGGTTTGATGTCCATGAAATGTCTGATCGGAAACCATTTTTCTTCCTATATGGAATTAAGATGTTATTTCCACAAGAACCGGTGAAGGACTAATACAAAGACGAAGAAACCGGTACTGGAAGTAAATCCTTTTTTCTGCAATAAGGAATATAAATAATTGTTTTCTTTAGAATACGTCAAGTGTTCTAAAGTGACGCTTTAACTGAATGTTCAATTTTCAAATTGTTGATATCGTTTGAGGGAAGCGTTCGTATGTTGAAAATGAGGCTTTACAAATTTGAGATTGAGGTAAGACGGATTACTCTCAACGGGAAAACTGTAAGGACAACATTGGTGATAAATAATTAAACGTGAAATTAAAAATAAATCTTACCATCTGAATAAAAATCGTTCAGATTTTAGCAATTGTCCGTTATTTGTTTTGTTTTCTGTTAGTCTGTTTTTTTTTTTTCTTTTAATTATGGACAAAATAAATGATTCAGGCTGACAATTCTGAAAAGTTGCTAAATGTGACAGAGTCCGAAAAGTTAAACGACCTGAAATAAGCAATGAAGACGGGAAACGAGGCCTCATTCAATCGATATAGGCATTTATCCAATCGATCTGCCACGGGTAGGATGTGACACAAAGTTACAAGCATAGGGCATCCAGCGAGAATTGAACTCGTTTTTTTCAGTAGTAATGGATTTGCAGGATTACCTTGCTACCATTTACAGCACGGTAGGATGTTCATCTCTTTCAATCATTGTATAATAATGTCAACGCGCCGTGTTTGATATTTTTAAGAAACTGCGTTTTTTTTTTTTTTGTTTTTTGCTTTTTTGTTTTTTTTTTTCAGTTTTTTTTTTTCATTTATAGTTACAGTAACTTGATTTAGGATTTTTTTTTCGGATATTTTTTTACAATTAAGCCATTGTTGGAGAGATTAGTTTGATTCATTCCTTTCGTGGTGAAAGTAGCCGAAAACATTTATTCACAAAAAGTGAAGGTGCAGTTGATCACAGCACAATAATCTGATGATTAAAATAAAAATTCGCCCGTCTTGTAAGAAGCTCGTCGACCAGGCAGACCGTCGCAAATTCTGGGGTCGTTTTCAAGCCATAGAGGTAGACTTAGTGAGTAGCACTCCAATGTTGTTCATCAACTTGACGACATCAGAAAAAAAGTATCTGGAGATGCCGAATCATATCCCATGTTACCAAAATAAAAATTTGTCGGTGTTGTAAAATCGTCGTCGACCAGACAAACCGTCTGTTGCGTTGCACCCTCTTCTTTTCTTGTCAACAAATATTTTATTTTTGTTGCGGCAACTTGCCCAGTGGAGGAAGCACGAACACGGAGAGAGAGAGGAAAAAATAATGCTTTGATTTTTACGATGACCCACCGGAAAATCGGAGGGAAAAGAAAATGATAGAGACAGGAAAAAGCATCGGACTGACCCATTGATTAAACCGCCGGTGTATCTTCCATCTGGATTTTCTTTCTTTCTTTCTTTCTTTCTTTCTTTCTTTCTTTCTTTCTTTCTTTCTTTCTTTCTTTCTTTTTTTTTCTTTTTTTTTTCTTTTTCTTTTTCGTGCTGTCTATTTCAAAGATTTTTCTCTCTCCGTGTTTTCCGTGCTGTTTCCTTCAAAGATTTGTCTTCCTCTGTCTGCGTTCTTTATTTAAGACGCGACGCTTAGCATCGACAGTTAAAAAAAAATTTTGATAGATTAGATTTGATTTTTTGGCGTCTGTGAATAAGGGGAAATAACTCAAGATTCTTAGTTATTTCCCTTTGACCATTACAAAATAATAACTATAGTTATTTGATACTGAAAACATAACACTTTTAAGTTGAACAACAAACGCTCCGAAAAAACAAAAATACTCACCTCGAATTTAAATGGGAAATATAAATTTAATTTCATCAATAATTGGAATGCATTGTCAATGATGTAGCTTGTTAAAATAAATATTTATTAACATATTTCACTTCTTCGTCTCTGCAATAATGTTTGCCTGTAAAAACCCTCTTTCATGGGGCCGAATAGAGGCAAACATTATTTCAATGATGAGGAAGTGAAATCTGTAGTGAAGCAGTGGCTCAAAGAATAGTCAGAATTTTATGGGCAGGGATACATGCCCTCATTCAAAGGTGGAACATATATATATATATATTTCTCCTTTAAATTTTTGAAAATCGTTTTTTGATTGGGGAAGGGTTCATTTCATCTCTTAATAAATAAAAAAATATTAGCAAAAATCTAGCATACAATTTTTATCATATACCGAGATAATTAAGCCACCATAAAATGCATGAAAGTTAAATCAAGATTATAAATATATTCCTTACAAGAGAAAAATAAAATTGATTATATTAGTCAAAATGAAATTGAATTAGTCAAAATTATTATTATTATTATTATTATTATTATTATTATTTCTTCTTTTTGAGTTTTCACATCAGCATCAGCTGATGGTCTTTCACTGGAGTCTGAGTGACAGCAAGTCTCCTCAGGTCTCCAGGACTCTTCTGAGTATTCTGGCAGATTGAAGCAGTGCAGTGTTCTGAATGGTATCAATCCTTCCTCTGATTTCCAGACTTTCCAGACCCTTTTCCAATTCATTTGGGACCGTTCCAAGTGCACCAATTACAATTGGTATCACTTTGACTTTTATATTCCATATTATTATTATTATTATTATTATTATTATTATTATTATTATTGTAGTAGTAGTAGTAGTAGTAGTAGTAGTAGTTTGGATGGTCTCAATTCTTTATCTGGTTTTCAGATCCTCCAGTCTTTTTTCCAAGTTTTTCGGGCCGTTCCAAGTGCATCAACTACAATTGGTATCAATTTAACCCTCATATTCAACCGCCTTTTCAATTCTCTTATTATTTACTCCTTTTGAGTTTTCACATCAGTGTTAGCTGATGGTCTTTCACTGGAGTCTGAGTGACAGCAAGTCTCCTCAGGTCTCCAGGACTCTTCTGAGTATTCTGGCAGATTGCAGCAGTGCAGTGTTCTGAATGGTTTCAATCCTTCCTCTGATATCCAAACTTTCCAAACCCTTTTCTAATGCTTTTGGGACTGTTCCAAGTGCACCAACTACAATTGGTATAACTTTCACTTTCATATTCCATAACTTTTTCAGTTCTCTGGCAAGGTCCAGATATTTGTCAATTTTTTCATTTTCCTTTAACTTCACCCTGTGATCCGCTGGCACTGCAAAATCCACCAGTTGACAAGTTCTTTCTTTTTTGTTAATCAACACTAGGTCTGGTCTTCTTGCTGGGATAAGGTGATCCGTTTTAATTTCAAAGTCCCAGAGAATTTTGTGCGTTTCGTTCTCAAGAACAGATTCTGGTTTATGCATATACCATTTTGTTGTGTGGTCAAAATTTAGTTTCTTGCATAATTCCCAGTGGATCACCTTCCCAACCCAGTCGTGTCTAGTTTTGTATTCTCGTTGTGCTAGTTTGCTACATTCGCAGAGTATATGGTTAACAGTCTCATCTCTATTACCGCAAAGTCTACATTTACTATTTTGTTGGGTCTTATCAATTTTCGCTTTGATGTAGTTTTGTCCTTATGGCATTATTTTGTGCAGCAATTATAAGTGATTCTGTTTCTCTTTGAGGTTTCCCTTTCTTAACCATGTCCAAGTCTTTTGATGTGCAACCTCATCTATTTGTCGTTTGAAGCGTCCATATAATTGTTTTTTTCCCATTTTTTGTTTTCTAGTCTTTGTCGTTCTTTTGTTTGTCCATCTGCCGTTTCTACTATTGTTGGTCGCCATAAGTAATTTGTCTTTGCTCTTCCTTGTGTAATCTTCAAGTTGTTGGATTGTGGTTTCTACGCATTCCTCTATGTTGGCAAGACCTCTTCCCCCCTTCCTTTCTTGACACATACAATCTATCTCTATCATCTCTAGGGTGGAGAGCCTTGTGCATGGTCATTAATTTTCTCGTCCTTTGGTCTATCTGTCTGAGTTCTTCTTTTGTCCATTTTAAGAATGGTCCTGAGTATCTTATAATGGGGACAGCCCAGGTATTAATTCCTTTGATCAGATTTCTGCTGTTAAGTTTCGTTTCTATAAGTTTTCTAGTTCTCCTGAGATATTCCTTTTTAACTTTTCCTTTCATTTCTGCTTGCATGATATTGTCCGCTTCCAAAATTCCTAAGTATTTGTAGCTTTCATTTTCATCAAGAGATTTTATAGTTTCCTGATTTGGTAGTTGTATTCCATTTAATAGTTTTCTTTCACCCCTTTTTATTACAAGCATAGCACATTTTTCGATTCCAAATTCCATCCCTATATCCTGGCTATATATCCTAATAGTTTTGTACTAGGCTCTCCAATTCTTTTTCATTTTTTTGCAAAAATTTTAATGTCATCCATGTACATAAGGTGGTTGATCTTTCTTGT
The DNA here is from genome assembly GCA_023376005.1 of Doryteuthis pealeii. Taxonomy (NCBI): domain Eukaryota; kingdom Metazoa; phylum Mollusca; class Cephalopoda; order Myopsida; family Loliginidae; genus Doryteuthis; species Doryteuthis pealeii. The sequence continues at coordinate 110,862,247 of CM042141.1, read as the reverse complement.
GAATTACTAAATTTGTATCCCCCGGTACATTTTTTCAGTATATGATTTAGCGGCATCATTGCAATAATAAAGAGTAGTGGTGATAATGAGTCTCCTTGGAAGATACCTCTTTGGATTTTTACTTCTGCCAGGGATTGTTTTCCAGCTTTAATTGAACTCGCCAGTTTTCCATGGCTTTTTTAATGAAGTTTATAATGTTGTTGGAAATTTTATACATTTGTAGGCATTCTAAAATCCAGGTATGTGGGACCATGTCATAGGCTTTTCTGTAATCGATCCAGGCCATTGCAATATTTTTCCGTTTATTTTTGACTTCTTTAAGAATGTATTGGTCTATATAGAGTAAGTCGTGGGTTCCTCTTTTTCCCTTGCGACATCCTTTCTGTTCTTCTGGGAGAAGTTTCCGCCAATTGAGTGAAAAGTATACTTCTTCTCTTACAACAGCAGTTAGAATTTTCCACATCATGGGTAGACAAGTTATTGGTCTATAATTGCTGGGGACATTTCCTTTTTGTGGGTCTTTCTGGATTAGTGTAGTTATTCCTTTTGTCATCCATTCGGGTATTTCCGTTTCTGTAGGCATCTGTTCAGTTGCTGGCCATTCTTTTGTGGATAGTCGTAAATTTTTTGAACCAGAATCCATGTATGCCATCATGGCCTGGTGTTTTCCAATTTGTTACTTTCTTGAGTACTGATTTAAGCGTAATTACATGAACACTGGCAACAGGTCCTTCCTCAATTTCCATCAGTTCATTCTTAATATCACTTTATCCACTTTGACTGTTTATTATGTTCTTTCCTCATCCATATATCACTCCAGAACTTTTCTGCTTCTGTTGCATTTGGGTGTTCACTAATGTTTGTTTTTGCTCCATCAATTTGTTCATAAAATCTCTTTTCATTGTTTTGGAAGGTCCTATTTTTTGTTTGTACTGTTTAGTTCTCTCTCGATATCTTTTGAGTCTTCCTTCTATAGCCGATATCTTTTGTTTTACTTCTTCTTTTTTTCTTTATTTTTTATTATTATTATTATTATTATTATTATTTTTTATTATTATTATTATTATTATTATTATTATTATTATTATTATTATATTAAATATATATGGAAATCAAAGTGATACCAATTGTAGTTGGTGCACTTGGAACAGTCCCAAAAAGCTTAGAAAAAAGACTGGAAAATCTGGAAACCAGAGGATGAATTGAGACAATCCAGAACACTGTACTGCTGCAATCTGCCAGAATACTCAGAAGAGTCCTGGAGACCTGAGGAGACTTGCTGTCACTCAGACTCCAGTGAAAGACCATCAGCTAATGCTGATGTGAAAACTCAAAAGGAGTAAATAATAATAATAATAATAATAATAATAATAATAATAATAATAATAATGATGATGATGATGATGATGATGATGATGATGATGATGATGATGATGATGGAAATCAGAGGAAGGATTGAAATGTTTGGAAATCAGAGGAAGGATTGATACCATCCAGAACACTGAACTGCTGTAATCTGCCAGAATACTCAGAAGAGTCCTGGAGACCTGGGGAGACTTGCTGTCACTCAGACTCCAGTGAAAAACCATCAGCTAATGCTGATGTGAAAACTCAAAAGGAGTAAATAATAATAATAATAATCTAATATTTATATTATAATTATATTATAATTGTATTTGAGATTTTACTGATGATATCTAATTTTTTTTAATGTATAATAGGAGTACTACAATATTAATAATATAATAATTTAATATAACAATTATATTATGAATAGAATATATGGTTGTTGATGATAAGGATAATAGATAATAACAATGACAGTATTAATAATACAGTATTAGTATTAATAATAATAATTGATTATATTAGTAATAATTGTAATAATGGAGGTAAATATTGTAATAATAATAATTATCATGTTTTAATAGTGATCATAATAGCAATTAAATTAATAATCTTATTTTATATTTCATATTAATTATTAAATATTAAATTTTAGATTTTAATATTAATTAATTCTGAGGATAAAGACTTTTAATGATTATTAGAATTCTAAGGTTTAAAAAAAACGTCTAGACTTTTAAAAAAAAGTATTTTTTTATTTTATTTATTTGTTTGGGAAGAAGTCGTCCAAAACAGGAAATTAAGGTATACATTGTATCTTTTTTGACATAGATTAGGATTTAAATTTGTTATTGTTGTCATAATTGTTTATGTGTGTGTGTGTGTGTGTGTGTGTGTGTGTGTGTGTGTGTGTGTGTGAACAATGCAAAGGATTTTCTGGTGATGAATTTCCCTTTTTTTAGGATCCCTGTATTTTCTAAAACCCATCTAATGAGGCTAGAACTTATTTCTTGAGTTTCTGATTGAAATAAAAAAAAATATAACAGGATGACGGTTTGTTAAGTTTTTCTTCTTTGAAAGTTTTATATATATATATATATATATATATATATATAATATATATATATATATATATATATAAACTGTGTTTATCATAAACAAGGACTATCACAGTTTTTCTCGTTATTTAGTGATAAAAATTTTTTTATTACCTTTCCTTATATCAACAAATGCCCTGAAGAAGATCTAATTAATAGATCGAAACACTGCAGCGTCGGCTTATAAACTTACCACTCAATTTATCTAAACCTTTGTTTTTTCAATTTTCTTAATATACTACATATATATATATATATATTATATATATATATATATATATATATATATATATTATATAATATATATAAGATAAGCTATTGATTATAGAATTAAGTCTTTAATGAGTATAGTGCTAAAAATTTTATTAATATTGGGCAATGTCCTGAGTTTTGGTAATTGTTTAAAATATTATTTTAAAATGATACAAAACCTTGAAACATATCACAGCACATAATTCATTACATTCTATTTTATTATGTTTTTATACCATACTGTGCTATTGTTCTTATTTAAAGAAAAAAACTAACAAAAATAAGGATGTTTTTTCCGGATGTGGTGGGGAGGGCTGTAAAATACACTCGGCAAAAGAGTTATTTCCCTTTGACTGGTTATGCAAATTCTAATTTTATATCACAAGACAAATTGTCTGAATTTGTTATCCAATAAGAAATCAAAGATACATTTAATGACTTTGTGATCAAACGTGAACTTTTAAAAATTAAAAAAAAATTAAAGGAATTGATAAAGGTAAATTTGACTATCATGAATTTTTTCCAAAGTGGAAAAATGGCATTTTTCACCATCAATTGTTAAATTTTAAAATTGTAACCGTAACCCTAACCCTACACCTAAGCCCCAATCCTACCCCTGACCCTAACAAGATGAATTCTTGACAAGTACCATTTTAAGAAATTAGCTTTTAGATAGATTGTTTTAAAGTTTGTTTGTATCACACAACAACTACTTTTTAAGCAATTACCTTTTAGATAATTTCAGATTGCTTATCAACAACCATTTTAATCTTTTAACTTTTAGATAATTTGAAATACCCTGAGTTTTAGTAATTGTTTAAAATATTATTTTAAAAAGATACAAAACTTTGAAACATATTAAAGCACAGAATTCATTACATTTTATTTTATTCTATGAAATTACTATATACAATACAGTGCTATTGTTCTTATTTAAAGAAAAAAACTAACAAAAAAATAAGGATGTTTTTTTAGGGGGGCGGGGGGCTGCAAAATACTCTCTGCAAAAATATCCCTTTTAATTTATAAACATACCATTGGGTGAAATACTAGGCCGCAGTCATCAGTGATGAACGCAAGGTCAACTGGTGTTTCGGGTCATTACTCACCATACACCCTCGCCCAGGAGACCCCAACTGGACTGATCAATTCCCGGTTTGCGACCTAGTGGCACTTATCCAAACATCGCTCCTGCAGATCCAGAGCCATCTCATTCTTTCTCAGCAACTCCTGTTATTTCTGTTATGGCTCTTCTACTTTGCTGGCCCCTAATGCCAAGGGTCTTAAACATCTTCAAAAGTGACCTGCCAGCAAAGCTACGGCACGGCATCCAACCCCAAAAGGTTCATTTCGGGCCTTCCAGCCATTTGATCTGCATTCGACCACAAGCTCTTGGTATTTGGCCGTCTTCCAAAAATTTGCCTCCTCTAACCTATCTTCCCATCTTTCTTTGACTATTTATGTAAATTCTACTTTTATATCACAAGACAAATTGTGTGTATTTTTTTATCCAATAAGAAATTAAACATCTTCTATGTTCATCTGTTTTTCATCATTCAATTTACAATCCTCCATTTTAACTAGGCACACAATATATTGACTCTACCTCTTACAGAGAGATAAGACCTTCTTCAAAAGGGGAGTCTTGGATATGACACTAAACTGCATATGGTAGTGAGGTTCCAGTTCTGTAGATCTGGTGAGTGTAGAGATGCTTTAATGCACAGCTTAGATTACCTGACCTGTGGCTTCTTAGTTGGATGCTCTACCAACTGAGCTAATTAGATAATATATTAAAATGTAAATGTTGGGGATAAGCTTTTGTTATGAAGCCTCTTTAAACCTGCCAAATTAAGTGAAATATTCTTGTTTGTATTTTTGTTTTTTTCATATCACTTTTACCAGAAATGTGTTTGTATATATGTAGAGTCTTACAGCAAGTGTTTCAGGAAAATTTGATTGAACCCCCCACCCCCCCAAAAAAAAATTATGAAAATTAAAATTTATTCAACTTCTTTCATGAAAAGCTAAATTTAATCAACTTTTAGTAAAAATAATTTATGCCTTTATTAAAGGATAATTAATGAGGACCATTAATTATCCTTTAATAAAGGCATAAATTATTTTTATTATTATTTGTTTGTTACCTATGGGTATCTCCCTTTTTTTCTATTTTCCCACATCAAACTGCCATTATTTCCAAGTTCACTCTGACCTGGAGTGGTAGTAAATGGTAACGTCCCATCTATGTGTTAAATTTATTTATTTAAAAAAAAAAGTGTGTATTATAAAGAAATAATGACACTAGTGGCAGTACTCCTAGGTTTGTATGGAGTTAACCACGAGTGTAGCAGACAGGTTAAGAGTCAAAGAAGTAAAACGAACAACTAGAATATGAATAAAAGACTGTATTACAGAATAACAAAAGTTGCAAACTTTAGTTTCATTTGCGCAAATGATAATATTTGTCACTTAACTGGTATATCCTGAGATATGGGGTATTAATGAAGCCCTTTGCTACGGCCTTCTGATAGTTCGGATATGTTGGACTTCTGCTTTGCGTCTGACTCCGATTCTGGTTGTCTGTTGAAGAAGAGGTAGAGAGACCCTTTTTTAGGTCTGTCTCCGGTGAGGGTTGAATCAGAAGAGGCAGCATGAGTTTGCTTATTCGGCTTTGCCGCCAAAGTATGCTGGCTCATGATTGGTTGGTTTGAAACAGAGGCTCGCAGACAAAGGATGATAACCCCCATACCCCAGAATTCTCAATAGTATTCAATATGAATACTTGATGTCATATAACTGAAAATAATGTGCATTAGTATTAACTTAAAGATATAAATGTCTAGGGAGCCTAAACAAGAACTTTCCTGCATCAGAAGACATCAGAAGAGTTAGTCGGCTGAAGAATTCAGCCAGTTAGATCTAAGACACAGGACAGTTAACAAGATTAAAAAGTTCTCGGGTGTAATGATAGCTGCTAAGAGACAGCTAAGACACTCCCTCCTGTGAGGAAGAACTAAGGTTTTGTGTAACATATATGTACATTGTTAATTGCATTACATAAATAAACATAGTAACTGCTATTTAAGAAATCTCTGGTATATTTCCTATTGTAAATCATATTTTCTGTTAAATGCTTGCATCTAAGTACCAAGCTGTCATATAACAAGTAACCATGATAGTTGGTTACTAAAGATTATTATTAGTTACTTGAAACAATACAACTGTGTGCAAACAAATGACAATTATTAAACAGAAATAATTACTTGAAACTATATAATTATTAATATCAAAGATAAATCTAATGAGTCAGACAAATCTACTAAAAGTTTCGCTTAATGCTCTTCAGGGCTAAGAGCATTAAGCAAAACTTTTAGTAGGTTCGTCTGACTCATTAGATTTATCTTTATTATTTGCTCTACTTAGGTATTGAGCACTTTTTACTTATTAGTTTTAGTCTCCTGGCGGTTTTGTATGAATATATATATCTTATATATATATATGCATATAAATTGTTTTTTCTTTTGGCCAAGATATTGTACTAATAGATTATTTTTTGTTGGTACGATTATCTTGGTCTTTTCTTTTTTCCAAAAATTTTTTCTTCCCGGTTGATGTTTGGTAGTATATTTTTACAATCAAACTATTTGCTGGGTTTTTTCTCACCGTGAGGATTTACCAAGAAGTTTGGTATATTAATTATTAATATTAGATAGAAATGTGTTAAACCATAAAACTGTTTAAAAATTATTTGTATTAGATAGGAATACTTAATACAATATAACTATAACTTATTTGTATTAAGAATAGTTACTTGAATCTATAATTATTCACTAAGAATTATTATTAGTTACTTGAAACCATATAACTGTGTGCAAACAAATGACACTTTTTTAATAGGAATAATTACTTGAAACCATATAATCATTAGTATAACCAAGGAATACTTGAAACCCTACAACTGTGTGCAAATTTATTTTATGAAGTTAGAATGTTCGGACCATATGACCTTTAGGCACCCCTTTTTGATCTCGATTCAGGACATGTTTTTCATTTACACCATCAATATCCGGTTGTTTGTTAATAGACGATTTTTAGAGTTTTTGTTTTAAATTATAAAACTAACCCCTAACCCTAATCCTAACCCTAACTCCTAATCCTAGCCCCTAACAAACAATGGGATATTGACAGGATAAATGAAAAACATGTCCTTCTGAATCGAGATCAAAAAGGGGTGCCTAAAGGTCATATGGTCCGAATGTTTCACTATAAGGTAAAACCAGTTGTGCAGCTCATCTGCTATTAGTATATTTACAGCTAAAGAAACCTAAGTGCACATCCTCTAAAAGTGCTAATTTCCTCATTTTTTGCCAGGGATAAGACATTCATGCTCATGTAATAAGAGTAATTGTTTTGCTGCATCTTAAATAAAATGAAACTGAACTAAATTCTGCTTCATCTGTGTCAGTCACTTGTGATTTTAAACAGTATCTTGTTGAAATTAAGCAGCATGTTTACCTCTAAACACTGTATATATAATATATATATATATATATATATATATATTGTGTGTGTGTGTGTGTGTGAGTGTATGTAATATATATATATATATAAATCTCTCTAAACACTATATATATATATATATATATGTGTGTGTGTGTGTGTGTGTGTGTGTGTGTGTGTGTGTAATGTAAGTATATAAATATGAAAAACAATAAGGTGTTTAGAAGGATGACATGTTTTTTTAATTTTTATATATTTACCTACTGTCAAATTAATTTTCATTCTTCCTATATATATATATATATATATATATATGAAAGTGAATGGAAGTGAATCCGACAGTATGAATAAAATATTTTAGAATAAACAAACAAATGATGTTATAGTTCGCTGACAGAAATCTGTTTCGACCTTTGATGGAAAGACGGGTTAAGTAAACCGTTACATCACAAATATTTCGCTCTTGATGAAGACCGCTTTAATAAAAGGTCGAAACAGAATTTCTGTCAGTGACTATAACATCATTTGTTTGTTTCTTCTAAAAATGTTTTATTCATATATATATATATATTATATATATATATATTATATATGGGGTTATGTATGTATATCTATTATTATACAAAAGCTGAGTGAAACACTTTTTGTCTACTAAAGGGTTTTGGATTGTTTAGTTTAATGATACAAAATACATCCCAAAATATTCCTTAGATTTAGGATTAAGTTATGTTTGAAAAAAAAAATTCCATTTTATTTGGTTCTAATTAGTCGTAATTTGCAATTAAGTCAAAAACTCACACGTTTCTTACTTAACATTCTGCCTGTCACTTTCTACCCCTCTATATGTTAGTTCTATCTAGTAGAGATAAGAAAGAGAAGAGTGTGAGAGAGAGAGAGAGAGAGAGAGAGAGAGAGAGAGAGAGGCTTTTCAGCAGCCTATAACAAACAAATAAAGTGAGAAGGCAAATCTACCCCCCCCCACACACACACACACACTCACAATATTTCTCTCTCTTTTTATTGTCACAGAGAAGACTAATTTTTTATTTAATTTTCCAGTCTATTTTTTTTTTATTTAATTCGTTTTTCAAACTAACTTTTGATCACAATTATCTAAAAATACTTAGCCTTTTTATCTATAACTCCATATATAAAAAATTCTATCCCCCTTAATTTACATGATTTAAAGTTTGTTTTAATATTCAAATTTCGAAAGTTGTTTTTACTAAGCTTTTAATTTACAAAGCTCAAAAATCTACTTAAAATTTATCGAGGGAGGGGAAATATAAAATAATTGTTTAATTTCTAAAAAAATGTAAATAAGATTCAAACACAATGTGTCTGAAAATTGTTTTCTTGGTGGTAAAAAAAAAAAATTCGAATTGGTGATCATGTTTTAAAATAGATTTTTTTTAAATTACTTTGATTATCAATTTTTAAAATTTATTGGTTCAAAGGGAAAAACAAATTGAATAAATCTGGAACCCCTATCTTGCTCAGAACATTAACCTCCTAGAAACTGTACAGAGACGTGCAACAAACGAATACCCTCCATCAGGTATCTGCCATATTCTGAATGTCTTGCTGCCCTGGGAATGGATTCGTTGAAACTCTGGCATCTGGCAACTGACCTGGTAAACACTCATAAGGTCATTAATCATCTTAACAACAGCAACCTTGAGCACCTTTTTGATCTCCATGTTTCTAACACACATGGGCATACTTACAAAGTCAGAAAACAGCATTGCTCACATGACTTTCAGAAGCATTTTTTCATGCTCAGAATTGCCGAGGCATGGAATAAGCTGCCTGCATTCATTGTAGGCTGCCGAAACACTGCATCTTTCAAAGCCTCCATGCTTCCTGTAGTCCACCAACACTATACCTGATACCTCTCTCCACACACATATGCACACACATGCACACATAAATGTATATTATTACTGTAAACTGTTCATGTTCCTGACACTAATACATGTATTCTGTGTACTAGACATGAGACTTTGATGAGTTGTGGTGCACCTGAGCACTGTACACAATAGATTTCATTATTAAGTGTTTGTAAAAATTGAGAAAGAGGCTATTTAGCCGGTTTTGGTAAAATAGAAAAAAATACTTTTATGCTATTTTAACAGCCGTGTAAATTTTTTTAGTTTGAAAAATTCTTCTAAATGAAAAATATAGATATTGTTAATGACTTTGTGATCAAATGTGAATTTTTACAAATTTTTTAAAGAAATTGAAGGAAATGATGAAGGCAAATTTGTATATCATGAATTTTTTCCAAAGTGGAAAAATGGCATTTTCCACTATCAATTGTTAAAACATAAAATTGTAAATCTAATCCTTCCCCTAAACCTAACAAAATGTATTCTTGACAAGTACCATTTTAAGAAATTAGCTTTGAGATAGATTGTTTTAAAGTTTGTTTGTATCGCAGAATTACACAACTACTTTTTAAGCAATTACCTTTTAGATAATCCCAGATTGCTTGTCAACAACTATTTTAATCTTTTAGCTTTTAGATAGTTCAAGATATATTTAAATATATTTCAAATATATTTGCTGGCAAAATAGTATGTGGTCTATTTTATTAGGACTGGTAAAATAAGCCTAAAAGTAGATTTGCCTATTTTACAGGAACCGGCTAACTAGCCTATTCAGAAAATTTATATAAAAGTACAGAATCAAATTGTTTAATTTCTAAATAAATGTAGATAAAATAAAGTAAATAAATTTTGTCTTTGTAAATTAAAAAAATCTTCATAGAACCAGAAATTTACATGATTTAAAGTTTAAAAATTTTTTTTTATTAAACTTTCAGTTTTCTAAGCTAAAAAATATTATGTTTTAAAAATAAAATAATTATTCTATTTCTAAGTAAATGTAAACAACCTTTTTTTCTCTCTCTCTCTCTCTCTCTCTATCAAGCGATCCTCAGCCATACAGTACGGCAGACAAATCGAAGCATCTGTGCATGTGTAAAGCTGACTTAGTTCTCCGTACCGGATCGGGTAAGTGTAAAGCAGTACCCAAAAAAGTACAACCCTCATTTTTATGTCTATTCTCAATAAAATCCAACTTATTTGGATAGTTTTGTAAAACTTTAAATTGATGTAATAATATTATCCTGTGATTTTTTTCAACAATCTAATGTGAGCTTAATGGGAGACCCAACTGTACACGTTTTCTCTAGTATATATATATATATATATATATATATGTATATATATATATATATATGTGTGTGTGTGTGTGTGTGTGTGTGTGTGTGTTTGTGTGTAAGTAGAAAAATGGAAATGAATTCGACAATATGTTGAAAGGATAAATAAATAATGAAAGAAAATGTTGGATGGATAAAATTGGTTTAATGAAGTACCAACACATGTTTCGACCAAGAGTTTGTTCATGTACACATTGTATTCTATTTATTATTATTTTAAATATGAAATGAAATAATGATAATAATAGAAAATTATAAAATATTTAAGTATACATCTTCAGGACAAAATGTTTGATATTTGAAGTTAAAGTGATCATAATACAGAGATTTTTGAAGTGTCCGAAAAAGTGTTTCAAATATATATATAGGATTTGTTCATAGATATTTTCACACAGCTCCATTTCATATTATTTATTTGTTTCATCATCATCATCTTCATGTCACACTGACAGCACAGATACCCATGACCCTCTCTTTTGCTACCCGTCCCTATGAGTCATCACTCCTGGTGAGTCATCCATATGGCATCCAGAATCCGTACAGAGCTGATTGATGAGAGAGAGAGAGAGAGAGAGAGAGACATGGGAATCTGTGTTGTCAGCACGACCCTGTGATCATGATGATAATCATATTGAGAATTCATTTTTTTATTCATCTTGTTCCATTTGATTTGATTTTTTTTCTTTGTTTTTTTTTTTTTTGTCTTTTGTTTTGTTTTGTTTTTCTCGGTTTATTTTTTTGTTACTTTTCCTGATTTACTTACCTGTCTATTCATAGAAATTGACAGAGGGAAAATAAATGATTTACACTATGCATAGGATTTGACACAAGGTTACGTGTATGAGGCATCTATCGACGATCGAACTTGCTTTTCAGTCATACCGGATCAGGAAGACTAGCTTGCTAACCATTACACCACAACGGGACGCCATTACAAATTTACAGAAAATGTCACTTCGATTCATAATTGCCTGCAGACGACGTAATCTATTAATAATGGAGATTCGCTTCCGGTTTTTGTCTGTAACAAAAATTATGTCACATTACCCAAAATCGTCATAACATAGAATAAATACTCTCAAAATTTGAACATGCAACATTAGACAGTTCTCATTGTTTTATAAAACAAGTTTTAATAAATACATGACTGGTATTATATATCTATATATAGTTTGTTTTATTTTAATACATATTTAAAGTTTACATTTCAAATTGTTTTATTTTTTAATCCTTTAATGAATTTGATGATTTTACTTACTTAGGGTACAAACTCGCTGACATTGAATTTTTTATTCCCACCCCTCAGGCATCCAGAATCCGTACAGAGCTGATTGATGAGAGAGAGTTTAAAAAATCTATTTTTACATCGCCCGAAGTGTTTTTTAAATTTTGTACTAGTATAAATAATTATTAGATAAACTGAAATAATGAACAAGTAATTTATAATTCAAGGGAGGCAACTCTTAATCTATGGTAAGAGTTATTGGTCTTCTAAACAAAATCTATTTTTAAATTGATAACGTTTTTGTTCATCAAACGTTGCTTAACCAGAAGCATGTCTTTGCCAATCGGTTTTTCTTTCATGTTTTTTGTTTTTGTTTTTGTTTTTAGATCAGGAAGAGAATTTTATTTCAGTTTAAATCCGACAACAATCCGGTATCATAATTTGTGGGATTTTATCAGAATTTTAATATTCAATTGTTGTTCTGTCCCTGGTTTGATCAATTCCGATATTTCGGGTGAACGTTCAGCCTTTGTCAAGGTATATGATATCAGGCGATCTGGAGAAAAATGAAATGCTGTATATGAGAGCAAAAAAATAAATGAAGTGAAAGGATTTGGCGTTTTTTAGTCATTGTTTTTCTTTCGAAATTGTGTGACGTAACTCACCCGAAATCGATCATGGTAATCATTCAAAATTAGGCATATATATATATATATATATATATATATATATATATATATATATAATATATATATATAGTAAGCTTGAAAGCTTGTTACTTGAATTTTCATGCGGTGTACACAATCATCAGACGCCTGAGTATTGTACACACCACATGAAACTTCAAGTAACAAGCCTTCTAGAGTTCATAATTATATTTTCTAGGTTTTATATCTGCTCTGCCATAATAGCATAGAGAGGGCAAAGGTCACGAGACTGAACTAAACTTTCTTAGTTTTAAACAAATTTTGAAACAGATTTTTTAGCATGACAGGATTATGCATGGATCAGCATTTCTGTTTGGGATCAGAGTGTAGTATCTGTTTTTCTTTTTGTCAGCAGTTTTTGTCTTTAGTGGTGGTGCTGAGGATTCTTATATTAATGCAACACCTCCCCATTATATATATATATATATATATATATATAAAGCATAGGATAGGCACAAAATGAACGCTGCTTGGTAACTGTCAGTTTCACGCCTGTGTATTTACCAACCCCTCCGCATGAGTAGGATGTAACACAAGGTTAATTTTTAAGCAGAGTTTGACAGGTTTTAATTCAGAGGTTTCCTTCTCCTAGAACGGTTGCCTAACCAAGGTTAAAGGCCACAGTCTGCCCTACTATTTACCCATAGCTGGAGGGAGAATGGCTGGATGCATACCTTTTACAAATGCATTAGTGCTACTTGAAATGCAAACAGCTTTGTCCAGGATTTGAACCATGTTCCCTGTGTCCATTTCCTATGATGATAACCATTGCACTACAAACGCCTATGCGGTTCTCTGACGAAGACTTGGCTTATTCTAATAATTGGTCTGATGATCACATAAACATGAAACTGACAGTTACCAAGCACCATTAACTTTGTGTCTACACTATCCTAACTTAGAGATACAGTGTGGTCCGAAAGTTTTGTCACCCTTAATACATTTTTAGTGGTAAAATGATTGCGTACACCTTTGTGCAAATTAATTGAAACAACCGCTTTAGTTTCCTTTATTTCATTATACCGTCAGTTTTAGATCCACTGGAGTGACAGGATGTAATCGATTTCTTTTTTTCCTCAGAATAATTCATTTGCAGTGGCATACACTAATATGAATCTATTTTCAGGGTGTATGATGAAATTTTATTGGCCTTGTAAAATATTACCTCATCCATGATTGCATCAGATTTTTATCACACCCAGCCTTGACTCTCAATTAGTTGTCTTATGGCCATTGTGTGTGATGGGCATTATTCCAAGGAAGCATACGAAAATTGTAATGCTGCAAGAACACACAAGCCTTACAGAGAGATTGTGGATATTATAATAATAACAGAATTACTCGTTTTATTTCAATTAAATTGTACAACCCGAAATTCTAGAAAATGATTTGACTTTTAAAGACTATTTTTTAGTTGTAAAATAATTCCGTAACTTACATATTATATTTTTAATACAAAAAACAATGAAAGTTAAAACTATATTCAGGGGTTACAAGACCTTCGGACCACCAAACATGTACATGCTCTATCATCGATATTGAGCACTTTTTATTTATAAATATAGCAAAGTACATTATTTATATATTGTGTGTGTGGTGATCAGTTTCTCAAATTTGATATCAGTTCTCTGAAGTCAGTATGCTGACCATGTGGGACACGATGAACATTCGTGTAAGCAACATATATCAATCGATGTACAGACATCCATTTAAAAAGTTTATTCATGCAAAAAAGTCGATTATCAAGAGAAAGCAGGAAACAAGTGGTCTCATGCCTTCTCTATAAGTATGGGAGTAATATTGTAATACTGGAAAGGAACTTTGAATTCTGTTCACAGTTAGTACAAATGGTTACAATGTGGTTCACTACGAGCCTTCGAGTATGCAAGAATCTATCATTGGATGTGTAGGCTTCCATTGTTAGTGGTCTTTATTCTCCAGCTAAAATCATTCCAAACTGACGCTCCTTTCTTTCACCATTTTATTCACTATTTTGTTGTATTGAAAGTGTTGTGAATCCTTTCCTCGTTAATATCATTCCAAACTAAAGCTACTTTCTTTCATTATTTTATTCACTATTTTCCTGTATTGAAAGCGTTTGTGAATCCTTTCTTCGTTAATATCATTCCAAACTGACGCTCTTTTCTTTCACCATTTTATTCACTATTTTTGCTATATTGAAAACATTGAATCCTTTCTTCGTTAATATCATTCCAAACTCTACTTCCTTTCTTTCACATGTTCATTCACTATTTTTGTAGAATTGAAAGCGTTTGTGAATCCTTTCTTCGTTAATATCATTCCAAATTCAACTTCCTTTCTTTCACAAGTTCATTCACAATTTTTGTAGAATTGAAAGCGTTTGTGAATCCTTTCAATTGAGAAAGTAATCTGTTATGATAATGACAGTTCAATGATTGATAAAAACTGAAATTCTCATTTAGAAAGCCGAGGCTAATAGCATTGCAAGTATGGCTCAGTGGTAGAACGGAGGCCTGGTAGTTGAAAAATCCAAGTTTCATTTCTGTTGTTGATTTCGGAAGTATTATACAACATTTGTTTGGAAAATTTTGAACCAGGGATCTTTTGGATAGTGAGCAGTTTTACACTGATAACATTTGATTTAACCCTTAGTTGTTGCGCCAACAAAAAGTTTTTGTATTTTTTTCAATGATTTCAGGAATTTAAAAAAAAATACATTGTAGCATTTTGTGAATTATTTCTCTAATTAGTTTTCTTTACTAAACTCTAATACAAGATTCTGCTGTTTTTTCCTTGTGTTTCTCTCCCTCTTGTGACTTTCTCTCCTGTTCACATGTCCTCATTTTACTAATCACCACTTCTTCCTCTTCTTGTGTTCTCAGATAGAAATTGATGTGACTTCTCATCGGATCGTTGGAAGGGGTCACCTGGACGTGTGGCATTTCTTTCATTTGTCTTTGACGCGTCATTTTCCTCTCAGTTCGAAACTTGGCCACTTTCGCCGTAAACTCACTCGTCTGAATCAATTTGAGAGGTTCTCGTATGTTTGGAACAGATGATGATATTCTCTTTGTGGACGACGGGATTTGACTATTGTATCGCTCAACAACAAAGGTTGTATGCGGTCGACTCTGCGACTTGTCGTTGGCTTCTGTGGACCAAAACGTTGACACAGGATGCAGTGCCCATTCTTGCGGAATAGTCGATCTTATATTAACAGTTTGCATTTTCTGTTGTAGTTCCGATTCAATGACATATTTCGTTGTGGTCGCTTTTTTCTTTGTGTCTTGAACTAAAGAATTAGCATTATTATTATTGCTATTAGAATCAGCCGTTACTCCAGTAGCATTTATAGTTTGAACGTCTTTTTTATCTAATTCTTTATCTTTTAATTGTGCTAATTGCAAATCATTGATCCATACTTTGGTTCTAACATCAATTTTGCTCGGTGAAGAGAGCGGTCGTCTCCGACTGTCGATCGATTCACAATCATCTGGACATTTTCTTTCTTTGTGATAAGCCTTCATCGTCTCATAAACAAATCTCGGAACTTTCAACTGACCCTTAGTCCGGATTTGAGACCTGAGCAGATTTTTCATCTCGGACAGAGAAGTATCTTTTTCTTTGATTTTTTTGGGCTTGTCAAATGCCCAAGACGTTCTCCGCTTAAATCTTGGTGCCGCATCTTCGCGATTAGGATGACTGGATTCTTGAATGCTAGAGTCTTCCTTCAACTTATTACTACTACACGGAATATCCGTCGTTCTCATCGGCGAAACTGATCTGTTTGTCTCGGTCATCGAACCGGTGAGGCAACTACAAAAAGACTGAGAACTTTTGTTCATCCACCTGAGGGAACCAGCATTTTTCTGATTATTGTAAACGATTCCAAATTGTTGAATGAACCTGGCTTTTGCAAGATTCTTGGCGCTCAAAAGCCTTGCACTGTGATCCAATTGTCGTACTTGGTGGCAGACATTTTGAGTAGATTGTTTCTTTTCTGTACCAGATGCGTTTGAGGATGCACAACTTGTCGCTCTTTTAGAGTGGGTATGTTGTAGAATCTTTGTGTTGGAAGCACCGACTTTTTCCATTCGTTTGGCCCTCACGTAGGAATATGCCTTTTTCTGGATTGGTACATCTGAATAAGAGCCGTACTTGATCAACGGGGGTAGACTATCGTTTTCCAAGTCGTAATTCCATTCTATTTCTTCAAATTGCAACAATAGTAAGTTCGTATGGGTATTCACTATAATTCTTGAAAAAAGAAAAAGAAAAAAGAAAGAAGAAAAAAGAAAAATGTAAAGTACAAATGAGAGCAACAAAACAGTTTTTTTTTAATTCATGCAAAAGTTACTTGAAATGTTATTATTTTATTTATCTATTCATTTTGGGTGGTGACCCGTGTTGCTTAAGAACGGATTCTTGTTAGGTGATCAGTCCATGACATGCAACACCCGACTTTGACCCTTACTTAAGCTAAACGGTCGGTCGGAGAGGCTTCCTTTTATCAATCGGCTGGTCATGTCAAGCCCTAGTATTTATATGCTTGTCCCAACCCCTTTGCCCTTATGGTAAACTCCCAACCCTTTTTATCATATCTGCTAGAAGTTGGTGGCTGAGGGTCTTAGTATCCAGGGTATGACGTTAAACTGCATCTGATGGGGGAGTTTGAATTTTGGAGCTCTGGGGTGTTTCGATAACCTCTTCATCCCCATTACTCCCAGGTCCACCCAGTGGTAGTACCTGTTAGAGTCCCATCCATAGGTTAAATAGAAAAAATGAGTTTTAAAAAAGTGTTTTTAAAAATTGAGTTAAAAAAATTGAATACTCATCAAGAATAAATACACCAAAATGTCTTCGGCATAAAATAACCCAACAGGAGTTGACACGCCGTAAAACCCAACCAACCTTATCTATTAATTTACTTTAGTAGGAGTCCCCGTGGTGTAGTGGCTAACGTGCTCGATTGCGAGATCATATTAAGAGAGTTCGAACTCCATTCACACTATTGTGTTCTATTCAGAACTATTGTGTTTGTGGAAGCACGTTGCGTAATGGTTACCGTCATAAGAAATGGGCACAACGAGACGAATTCAAATCCTGGACGCGACCGTTTGCATTTCTCATATCGCTAATACTCTTGGGAAAGGTATGAATCCAACTAAGCTCCCCACCCCTGCATTGTGGGTATCCTCTGGAGAGAAAAGGGCTAAAAGAGAAAACCCTGACAGAAAATACGGCTTGGACTCTGTTAGGTAGTTCAATGTGTAAAGCATTATTTGGCAACTCCTGCAGCCGATCTGACGCCGAACGTATTGGCTCACCATTCCTTCAGATCAAGCCATCAAAGCAGAAAGAGAGGGGGGCCTTGTCGCTTACATCTCCATACATCTTGCCCTGGTTTTCTGTGCCCTGGAGAGGAAATCTATAGTCTTCCGAGACTGCGATGCCGATTTTTTTTTTTTTGTCACCATTAAATTTATAAAGTTCGTGTTGATAAGAAAAAGTCGGTTATTTCTTATAACTCTAACCTAAAAAAGAGGAACCCCTCTGAATGAATTTTATCTGTTAATTAATCTACCCATTATTTTCCCATTAAACTAACCCGAAACCCTAACCCTAAACCCTAACTCTAACCCTAACCCCGTCTTTTTTCCTAGTAGATCAATAAATAAATAAATAATTTATAAAATTCATTCAGAGTGGTTCCCCTTTTTAGGTTGGAGTTATAGGAAATAACCAAAAAGTCTTTCTTACGCGTGTTTCTCACGCCGGGGTATACCAGTTATAAGAATAGAATGTGCTTGGTGAAAAGACTTTTTACGCGTGTTCATAACGTCGGGGTATACCAGTTATAAGAATAAGAAGTGTGGTTCTTATAATACGTTAGAAGACTCAGAGTAACCTTCCAGCGTAGGTACATACATGTACATGAATAAATCCCGACAAAGTTGTAAAACATAATAACAAATATAGGCTTTATTGTCTGAGCACATGGACGAATGAACAAATACAATGACATACATAAGAAGATACAATATAGATACAAATACAAGAAGATAGGACTAAAGTCCTAAAGAAGTAAGAAAGTGTTTATGAAGAAGTTACTTACTGAGAGTTGAGGGGCAAAGCCCCCCCCCCACACACACACACTTAATGGGACAGAGACACCAAGCGTCTAGCCCATGTTTAGTGGGTGCTAGATCGAGAGAGAGAGAGAGAGAGAAAGGGAGATAGATAGATAGAGAGAGAGAGAGAGAGAGAGAGAGAGAGAGAGAGAATTTCCCGGGCTACTGTTTAAATATGCAGCCACCTATTGGCGAAAACCTGGTGGCAAGGGAAGATAACCCTTTGGACACATGTCCATCCCAGCAGGGGCGGACAATCGCTACACTGATAATCGTGTTAGTATAGCGTTTATTCTAAGACTAACAACAACAAATAAATGAATTAAAACTTAGTTTACTTCTAACGGTTTATCAAACAACAAAAACAATGAGTAACAATATAAATGTTCTTCCTATATGTAGTGTCAAGCTTGAGACCTAGCTATCTGATGGAGAGGGAAATTTAGGATATGTAGTATCTTCTATTTGAGTCAGTCCTCTTAGAACTGATCCGTAGGTGTCTATTGAATATGTGGGCCAAAGCTTCTGAGCTCGTCATGTGATTGCTATGTCCAATCACAGAAAGGATCTCCCTCACTTTACCCCACGCATAGAAATAAACGTATTTACCGTCAGCTATGGGTTAAATAGTACCACAGCTGTTCTTTTAAAAGGGTGGCTTCGGCATTAAATAACACACAGAGGTTTATTTGCCATTAAACAAAGAAACCAAATAATTTATCTCAAAGTGTTTAATTCTAAAGAAAGGCAGTCATTTCTTATTTACAACTAGCAGAGCTACCCAGCGTTGCCCGGGATTTAAAAAGTTTAAAATAAAATAAAATAAATCTCTTATTCATATTTATATGTAGGTTAATAATATGTTTTTATTATAATTTCCAAAGTAAATATCTCTTAAATTTCAAACAGGGTTTTGATAAAAATAAAATTCTTCAATTATTCCACTGTTCAATACAAATTAGAGATGTTTACTCACACGTTTTCGCAAGATTTTATCCTTCTAAATGTGTTTTGAGAGTCAAATATGGCTCTCAAACGTGTCACAGGAAACACTGAAAGTAACATGCGGCTCTCAAAATAGTGAAAGGGTTATGATCAGATAGGGGTGAGGGTGTCTAAAAGTTCTGAGCCTGACTAAAAAGAGAATCCATCTATAATCATGAAACGAATATGCAGTATTCCATGAAGGAGGTCCCAGAAACTGGGCCCTTCCACACACGCATACAGTTTGTAAAAATAGAGATTTTTTTTAAAGTGCTTTTCAAGTGGGTGGGGTAAATACAATTTTTAAATTGCCAGTCAGAAAAGAAGAAAAAAAGCAATTTGTCCTTTTTCTTTTATTATTTTCATAGCTTGTTAAATAAGAAGTCATTTCACGCCCGAAATCACTACAATTGTTATGTTATCAAACAGACATAAATAACTTTTTTGGGCATGGACGAGTTAGGAAAATAATTCTTTTGATCTATTTTTGTTATTGTTGTTGTGAAAACAAACTTTTCTGGCGTGAAACAAACAACAACACACAGTGCAACAGTGCTTAAGTTTTTAACAGTGGTCTGGTGTCGCTGTTGAGCAGAGGAAAAAAAAGAAACTAGTCGAAAAAAAAAAACAACAAGGTGTCACTGACTTCCAAGTAAAGTGTAAAATATTCAACCAAGGCTGTAATAAAACACCTTGTACATTCAAGTCGAAAATTTAGTTTCTTTCTTACAGTTGTGACAATCTAGGGATTTTTTCTTTTAAGGTTCTGCCTCGATGAGGTAATTTATGAGGAAGTGCGTCCCGGCCTTCTGCCTCAAAACTTGCTACCCGGTGACTATTAAAATAACGACACAGCTCAGTCTATTCAAAACTATCCATCTTCATATCTATCTATCTATCTCAATTTGTTCATATTTATCTATATTACTTTAAATACTAAGATTTTTTTTATTCAGGTTTGTTTTTTATTCAGGTTTGTTTTGGTTTTTAGTTTAAATAAACAAAAATTACGAAAAAAAAAAGGAGCGACCTTTACTTGTCGAAAATATCTATCTATCTCCATTTGTTCGTATCTATCTATATTATTTTGTTTGTTTATCTACCTATCTATCTCAGTCTATTCCAAACTATATATCCATCTTCATATCTAAACAAGAATTACGACAAATTACGATAAATAAGCAAGAATTACGACGAGCTGGGGTTGTTATTTTGATAGTCACCGGGTAGCAATTTTTGAGGCAGGAGACCGGGACGCACTTCCTCATAAATTACCCTCGATGACACTACCCTTTGTATTTGCAGATTCATAGGGACGTCCAATCTGACGTATAAAATTTACCTCCTTCTTATATTTAACACAATAGTTAATATTATCTTCAATTTTTTTGTTTTGGTTTTGTTTTACGGCATATCAACCTCAGTGGGTCATTTAATGCCGATAAAGTTTGGAAATAAATCAATTTCTTAATGGATAATAAAAAATTTTTTATAAATATATTTTTCTATTTAACCCATAGATGGGACCCTAACAGGTACTACCACTCGAAATTAGAGAGTGTAACGTAACAAACATATCAAATCTAAACATATAATTGTGGTATATCAACAGGTCCTGCTAGTTCAACATTAATTACATAGAATTATCCAATTCAATTTTTTTAATATGTAGATTAGAATGGACAAGTTTAAGGATGAATCATCATGAGGTTAGATTTGAATTTAAAAAAAGCATCATAAGGCCACATTTGAATTAAAAAATCTTCTTACCTGTTTCCGATTGGGATGAGATGCAAAATAGGATCACTGTAGCTGTTACCGCGCATAATCCGACAACATTGACCAGTCAAAAGGTTCCAAATTCTTATCCTTCCATCATTAGATCCTGTGATGACGCGGACGTAGGCAAGATCTACACATCGTACTTCTCTGGAGATTAAAGAAAAAAATCGGTTTTATTGATTTACTAGGTGTTTAGCCAACAGGATGACAAAATATTGCGGTGATGCAATCTACGTTGATTTTCTAGCAGTCAGTAGGTATTTTCCCAACCCGTTCACCACGGATGGGATGTGACACAAGGCTGATTGTTTGTTTGTTTGGTTGGTTGGTTGGATTTTACGGCATGTCAACCCTTGTTGGGTTATTTTATTCCGAAGGCATATTGTTTGATTCATTCTTGTTGGGTATTCATTTTTTTTAAAACTTAATTTTATAAACACATTTTAAACTCATTTTACCATATTTAAACCATATATGGAACCCTAACAGGTACTACCACTCGGGATCAGAGAGGACCTGGAAGCAATGGCGATGAAGAGGTACTCCACACTCCCCAGAGCTCCAGAATTGGAACTTCATCCTTAGATACAGTTTAATGTCAACAGTCACGACCTTCTAGCACATATATCAGAAAGGTTGGGGGTTGCCATAAGGGCAATAGGGTTAGGACAATCATATAGGTGCTAGGGCCGATTGATCGGAGAGGGCCTTCTCCGACCGCCCGTCTAGTCTAAGTAAGTTCCAATGTGGAGTGCTGTCTGTAAGGACTGCTCAGACACCAGGATTTCGTCATTAAGCGCCATTCATGGCCAATAGGTGGCCCTATTGGGAGGGGGTTACCCCTCTGCAGAGGTGTAGTCGGAGTATTCTACAGCCCGACCGACAGGGTGGGTAACACAAGGTCAGTATCTTTATTTACTTGTAATATATCTGTCCACATATTTTATAGATGAGTAGAGAGGGAGAATGAGATTAATAGAATAAATAATTTTTTAAAATACATTTTCCCCACGATGCCAAAAAATGATAAATAAAAATAAAGATAAGTAAATAAATGAACCGGGAATGTGTTGTATGTTGAGACTTCTTCATCGGTATTCGTTATTGCTGTTTGTAACGAACACAAAAATTTGGGTTTGTGGGGATTAAAATAAGATTAATAAAAAAAATAACAATCTTCCATAAACCTTCATATCGCAAGAACCCTCCGAGCATATGCGGGAAAAAGGACCCACTTCCGACACCAAAGATAATATCTCGGCCATTCGAACTTAGGCCTTATCTGGGGCGAGACACGACTACTGATCAGGAAGGAATTTCCTTACCACGTGGTGGCTATGACCCGTGAATAAAGCCTAAATCATAAAATTAACTTTTGTTATTGTCTCTTCCTTTTTCTTCCCTTGA
>CM042141.1:110744607-110834607 GCA_023376005.1 Doryteuthis pealeii | reverse complement strand
TATAGAGAGAGAGAGAGAGAGAGAGAGAGAGAGAGAGATTGATAATATGGGTGCTATGTTAATAAATGAAAAATATCGTGAAAAGAACATTTAGTTCTAAGTTAGGGTAGCGTGGACTTTGAGTCAATGGCATTTGGTTACTGACAGTTTCTCGTCTTTGCGATTGTTCAAACAGTTTGTTTTGAGAATTGCATAGGCGAGAAAACTGTCAGTAACCAAGCGCCGTTGACTCCATGTCCACGCTACTCTAACTTATATTTATATTAGAAAAACACATGATCCGTTGGGTCACCTATTGAGCTCTGAGTAGATATGATCAGAAAGAAAGTTAGTTTGCAAACGAATTTAAATTCTTTTAAAAATACAACCGGAGAATTTTGATAAAATTTTTTAAGTAAAAAAACTGACCGTCTTATATATAAAGCCAGTCGTTAGCAGGTGAAAATTAACATACGTTATAAGTGGCAAGTTTAATCTACCGCTTACACTCTCTAATCTCTCTCTTAATTACAGAGAAAACTAACATATATAAGGAGTAGTCAATCAAGATATATATTGAGCAGGGGAAACTGATAGGCAGAATGTGAGTAAGAGAGGGGTCAGTTTTTGACTTAATTGCAATTAAGACTAATTAGAACCAAATAAAATGGATTTTTTTCAAACTTAACTTAATCCCAAAACTTAGGAATATTTTGGGATGTATTTCATTAAACTAAATAGGAAAAAAGCCTTTAGCAAACAATCATTGATTCACCCAGCTTTAATATAATATAATATAATATAATATGGGTGATATATTCATAAGTAAACAGTCCTTGATATCGTGAAGAGAGTATGTAGATCTAAGTTAGGGTAGCGTGGACACGGAATCAATGGCATTTGTTTACTGATAGTGCGATTGTACAAACTAAGTTAGTTTGAGAATCGCATATACGAGAAACTGTTATTAACAAAGCGCCGTTGACTCCATATCCACGCTTATATATATATATATATATTTATATATATATATATATATATATTAGAGTCGTAAGGAAGATTTCTTCCCCTGGTCTTTGATTATATATATATATATATATATATATATATATATATATATATATATTGGTCTGGAGGTTGATTTTGAAGGCTATCACAATGCAGGTGTAAAGAAAAAATAAGGTAACAATGGTGTTGTTTGTTGACCTGTCATTTATTCTTAATATTTTTAAGAATAAATGACAGGTCAACAAACAACACCATTGTTACCTTATTTTTTCTTTACACCTGCATTGTGATAGCCTTCAAAACAACCAGCAAACCAATATATACACAAGGCTTCAAGCAAATTATAAAACCCTTTTATATATATATATATATATATTATATAATATATAATAAAGGAAAAGGATCATTTCAGAAAATAAATAATGTGTGTGTGCTTACTTTTATGAGTTGTCCCGTGTCCCTTTGCCAGACATTTACTTTACCACCGTCACATCCGCTCAAAACCAATTTTGCTGACATAGCAATTGCATGGACAGGACTGGTGTGACGAAATGTCTGCAGACATTTCCCAGTTTCTAAATCCCAAACTAAAGTGTTAAAAAAAAAAGAAGAAACAAAATAAGAGAATTATTATTCATAAAAGAAATCCTTCACCATGTAAGAATTAAAGTGATATATACTTGAGGATACAAACTCCGACAAAGGTTTATAGACAAAACATTTAATATGGTACAGCACATGGATAAACAGGGTACATAATACAAGAGGAGGTGTACATAAACATACATACAAAAGTAGAGATAAATGACACATTCATGAATGGTAAAAAGATAAACATAAAAGCCACAGACATGAGACTAGGAATAGTCCATGCTGTGTGAATCACTTACAGTAATGTAAGGGGGGGCCCAAAGCCCCAACGAGAGGAAGGTAGACCAGAGTCCAACCCATGTGTCTCGTAGGTCGAGGAACAGGAAAAGAGAAAGAGACGTTCAAACCAGCCGCTAGCAAACTAAACGGGCAGACAACTCCACAGGCAAAATACGAAACTAACGCCACAACCACAACCAACAATGAATCTAAATTGTTTACGCCTGCAACAAACGCGAATAAAAATGTTGGATAGAAGACGTATATTGTATATTTATGTTACTTTTCTATTGTTTTTATATGTGCTGTTTCTTTTATTTATTTACCAACTCCTCCGTACGAGCAGGATGTGACACAAAGTCAATTTCTTAAGCGGAATTCAACAGGTTTGAATTCAGAGTTTTCCTTCTCCTAGACCAGTTGCCTAACCAAGGTTAAAGAGCCCGGTCTGTCCTACTATTTATCCATAGCTGGAGGGAGATTAGGATTCATACCTTTCCCAAGGGTATTAGCGCTAAGTGAAATGCAATTACCACATCCAGGATTTGAACTCGGTGCGACGAGTCCATTTCCAGTGACTTTAACCATTACACCACGCACTGTCTCTTTTATGTTGTCTCTGCTATTCTCTGTTATTTCTTATCTTCTTTTAATTATTTTTAAAAATTCTTCTTGGGATTTCTTGTCTATGCTCGTTGTTGGTTTTAATCACGAACACAAGACGATGTTATTTTTCTTAGACGTCTGTATTTTATTCAACCCAAACACGCGTGGAGAAATGTCCATAGAATGCGACATAACGCCATTTACGTCTATTCCGTTCCGTCGCCCAGCCCAAATTAACTTCTATCTTTTCTATTTTCACGCTTTGTTCTCTGTCCAATCAGAACCAAAATCAGAAAAGGTTACGTACACGTATCCCTTACATGAGTTTTCCCTATTACCGTTATTTTCAATTTCTGCACTATAGTACATAATTTATAGGAAACCTATCAATTATGTAACTAATAGTTAAACTGATATATTACATGATTCATGACTCCTCGTCAAGGTTCAAAAAGTAAGACGGTTCCCGTTCACACTGTACACCGGCTAACTGCTTACTCTACCGACGCGATGTGGGGGTGGTCACGTGACCTCGTTTGACCAATTAGAAGGCACCTCAAGCAGTAACCCGGAATTAATATAGATAGACTATATAGCATATAGCTTCTCTCTTGTCCCTTGGTAGCCAGCTAGCACACATGCTCTGTGCTTTGGCCACAAAACACGTGCTGAACGTGTGAACGTAGTGTGCCTTTCATCTTTATCAGCAGTCAGCTAAGCACACCAACGGACCAGTTGACACACAGGCTACCTATGCAGACCCCCATGCAGCACAGCAATTTCTACACGCGTCTATTCTCAATGTCGCGGCTTGTTCACAGATAGAACAACACATGAAAGTAAATGCAGCAAATGGACCCCAGCGGTTTTATTCCATCATCGACCCCATTCTCCCCACATAAATACGTGAAACACAAGAGACTTACACAGCTATACCCTCTCTTCCCAAGTAACTACGTGCAGCGAAAGAGTCCTTACGTCGTTATCCGCCATACCGGTGCCATGAACAAACAAAATCGACCACTTCTAACGGTTCAATCCCGTCATCTGCTCCTATCTGCTACATACCCAAGAAGAGACTACTCGTCTGCGCCACTCACGCAACTAGAAATAAATATGCTACCTACATCCAAACGTGTGAAGCCGAAACCATGGCTGCCATAATTTTTCTTCCTGTCTACTACTTTTGTGTTGAGAACAAGTACAACCTTAAACACAAACAAAACCCATCCCTACTGTCTGTATTGTTTTTCTATTACTTTTTATTACATCCTTGTTGTCTGTCATTTTTCATTGGTCATATGATTGATGGGTTACCTATCACATTCTCTTTCTCTCTCCTTATCCCACCCTCTTCGGCAAATTCCCCCCTCTCTCTCTCTCTCTCTCTCTCTCTTCTCTCTCTCTCTCTCTCTCCTTCTCTCTCTCTTCACCCTATTATCTTGTCTCTCCTCATCCCATTCCTTTCTCTCTCCTCATCTTTCTCTCCACATCCTACTCTATTATCTCTCTTCGTTTCATTCACTCCTCCTTCCTAATCCCATTCTATTTCTCTCTCCTCATTCCATTCTTTCCTTTCTTTACTTGAAAGTTGCCGTAATACGATGAACCTTCCTACTTCTTTCTATTTGGCAAGAAGTTGAACTTGAAAAATATTGGGAAAATGAGATAAAATTTAGAAGAAAAAATTATTACGAAAATGAGTTAAAAATTTGTAGAAAAAAATATTGGAAAAATGAGTTAAAATTTAGAAGAAGAAAAAAAGAATGAGCAAAGGAAAAAGTCATGTTAACTTAGTGAGAATTAATCAATATTAATGTGAAGTTCTGTTTACCTTTACAAGATCCATCTTTCGATCCAGAAGCCAAGGTATTCTTGAGAAGCAGCAAAACGACCACTGTGTCTCGATGTCCACGAAATATTCGGAGACACTGACCAGTTTCTATTGACCAGCATCTAGCAAAAAGAAAGACATTTTTATTCAAATCGGCAACAACTTCTTCGAGCCGTTACCGAAACCGAAGTGCCTAAGATTGAAAAACGAATTAATGTTATAAGAATTATTGATTATTAGTTCAAAGCAAACACTAAGTCCTTATAACGCATTAAGGCATACATAGATAACTTAATAC
This sequence comes from Doryteuthis pealeii, assembly GCA_023376005.1. Classification (NCBI taxonomy): domain Eukaryota; kingdom Metazoa; phylum Mollusca; class Cephalopoda; order Myopsida; family Loliginidae; genus Doryteuthis; species Doryteuthis pealeii. The sequence continues at coordinate 110,830,012 of CM042141.1, read as the reverse complement.
TGAACATTTGGTGAGAAAAGACAGACAACTAATTCACATTAACAATGTGTTTCATTAACATAAGATGTAATGAAAGATACAGGATGCATGCATCTCAAACAAATTAAACATAATATGTTCCATGAATAAACAGTATAATTACTAAGTGGGTTAATAAAGACTTGCTGACTTTATATGGTTATTCTGGGATGTGCAATACAATTCTGCTCTATGAATAGAGTTGGGATAAAATGTCGCATTCGTCCAACGAGCGTGGACCAAAAAAGGGTAGGGGTTATTTCTTTGAAGACAAAGAACAAAAGAGGACGTTTGAAGCGGTCGAATTATCACGTGACCAACAGACACATGATGTAGTGAGCCACGTCTATAACCTAAGGGGAGACAATTATGTTTGTCTCTCTATAATATCAAACTAATAAGTTACGGAATTTCGGTAAAAATTAAGGTAAAAATATAAATTCTATCCATATGGTGTCGCTTGTGGGGAGGGGATGTATTTATTCGAGTCCCTACTCACCAAGAACCAATATTAGCATTAGCATTAATATATCCGTGATATACTAATACTAAATAACCGAAAGGAAAGATAAGATAAGCTCATTTAGACACACAGAAACATTTACTATATACATAATATGCATACAAGTATTATTGAAAAGAATACACAAACGTGTCATAACCGCTGGAAATATGCACATATTGTTCTATGAACAAGCAGTATGTGGAAGGGGTACAAAAACGGAAAAAAGGTTATGTTGTTAACGATAGACAGTAAAATGATTATAGCCGTGTTGGCTTTCCAGTTCAATGTTAGGACATGAAACAATTTCTCTACTGTTTAAAGAACAGAAGCAAAAGAGGGCGAGACTGTGACAAGCATGTGATAGTCCACGACCCAACCAAAAGACACGCTCGTTCACCAAGGGAGACATTTATTGTCTCCTTACACCCTCTATAGTTATGTGAAAACCTGTTATCATGGTAATAACAAAAGCAACACAAAGAACGAGTTCAGTAGCCCGGACAGGTCTTTGAATATAATAGTCTCATTTTCCTAAAAACTTTCAAGTTAGGCACTCATCAGATATTGTAGTATTATATATTAGCATGTTATAAACACCATTTGCAATGCTATTTTACGAGTTTTAAGAGTTTGTTCACAAGTTTCTTTTTAATAAACGGTAATACATAATGAAAATGGATCGATACGGAGGTGTTTTCATTAGAATTTTACATACACATTTTAAAAATTTTCCAAAATGTTTCAAGTTTGACACTTATCAGATATAGTGGGATTGTATATTAGCATGCATAACAAATCATTTCCAATTTTATTATTCTTAAGTGTTTGGTCATAATTATTATTATTATTTTTAATAGACCCTAATACATAGCGAAAAGTAGTCGATTTGGATGTGTTTTCATTAGATTTTATGATAGACAATTCATATTTTCCCAAAGGTTTCGAGCTAGACACTTATTAAAAAAAAAAAAAAATAATGATTAAATTTAGTGGAATAGATCACTAATTAGGACTGAGCCTATTCTAGTAGTGACCACTCCAAGAGGACCCAACAGGTTTGAATTCAGAGTTTTCCTTCGCCTAGACTGGTTGCATAACCAAGGTTAAAGAGCCTAGTCCACCCTACTATTTAGTCATAGCTGGGGGGAGAGTAGTTAGATTCATACCTTTTCCAAAGGGTATTAGCGCTATGGGAACTGTAGTTTCGTCTAGGATTTGAACTCGGGTCGACGAGTCCATTTCCTACGACTCTAACCATTACACTATGCACCTTCAACTATCAGATATAGTAGGAGTATATATCAGCATGCTGTAAACGTTTGCAATATTATTTTAAAACTTGAGATTTATGTAAATTTAGCAATGTTCCAATTAATGTTTTTTAATCCCAAACCACATACTAAATGACTTTAAAAATATGTTAACTGATATTCAATTAAAAAAATGCAGTGTCAAATTTACCGTATACTGGTGTCGTAGCTGCCACTTAGAACAATATTCTTCTTTTCACAAATGCATACACATCGAATGGAACCAGCGTGTCCTTTGATCACAGGATTGACATCTTTACGCGAATTTATGTCAATGAAACGCACTTTTCTGTCTTTGGATCCGAGAGCAATCAACTTGCCACCGTCTGTATGAACAACGCGATGATAATCTTCTCTGCGATAAAAAAAATAAATAAATAAATAAATAAATAATAATAATAATCACATGAAAAGACTTGGACATGGTTAAGAGCACAGGAAAAGACTTGGACTTGGACATGGTTAAGAAAAGGAAACCTCAAAAGAGAAACTGAATCACTAATAATTGATGCACAAAATAATGCCATAAGGACAAACTATATCAAAGCGAAAATTGATAGGACCCAACAAAATAGTAAATGTAGACTTTGCGGTAATAGAGATGAGACTGTAAACCATGTACTCTGTGAATGTAGCAAACTAGCACAACGGGAATACAAAACTAGACACGACTGGGTTGGGAAGGTGACCCACTGGGAATTATGCAAAAAATTAAATTTTGACGATACAACAAAATGGTATATGCATAAACCAGAATCTGTTCTTGAGAACGAAACGCATAAAATTCTCTGGGACTTTGAAATAAAAACGGATCACCTTATCCCAGCAAGAAGACCAGACCTAGTGTTGATCAACAAAAAAGAAAGAACTTGTCAACTGGTGGATTTTGCAGTTCCAGCAGATCATAGGATGAAGCTAAAGGAAAATGAAAAAATGGACAAATATCTGGACCTTGCCAGAGAACTGAAAAAGTTATGGAATATCAAAGTGATACCAATTGTAGTTGGTGCACTTGGAACGGTCTCAAAGGGATTGGAAAAGGGTTTGGAAAGTTTGGAAATCAGAGGAAGGATTGAAACCATTCAGAACACTGCACTGCTGCAATCTGCCAGAATACTTAGAGGAGTCCTGGAGACATGAGGAGACTTGCTGTCACTCAGACTCCAGTGAAATACCATCAGCTAACGCTGGTGTGAAAAACTCACAAGGAGTGAAATAATAATATTAATAATAATAGTGTTGATTAACAAAAAAGAAAGAACTTGTCAACTGGTGGATTTTGCAGTGTCAGCAGATCACAGGGTGAAGCTAAAGGAAAATGAAAAAATGGACAAATATCTGGACCTTGCCAGAGAAGTGAAAAAGTTATGGAACATGAAAGTGAAAGTGATACCAATTGTGGTTGGTGCACTTGGAACAGTCCCAAAAGGATTGGAAAAGGGTTTGGAAAGTTTGGATATCAAAGGAAGGATTAAAACCATTCAGAACACTGCACTGCTGCAATCTGCCAAAATACTCAGAAGAGTCCTGGAGACCTGAGGAGACTTGCTGTCACTCAGACTCCAGTGAAATACCATCAGCTAACACTGGTGTGAAAACTCATAATAATAATAATAATAATAATAATAATAATAATAATAATAATAATAATAATTAATTAATTAATTAACAAGAAGAAAAAGTGTCATCTCGTGTATTTTGCCGTCCCGGTGGATTTCAGTGAATGTGAAAGAAAACGAAAAGATTGATAAATACTTGGACCTGGCCAGAGAGCTAAAAAAAACAAAAAAACTTTGGAACATCAAGATAAAGGTCGTATCGATTGTAATTAGAACGATTCCCAAGTTTTTGTAAAAGAGTCTGGAGGAATTGGAAATCCGCTGAAGAATCGAGACCATCCAAACAACAGCACTGTTAAGATCAGCTAGAATACTCAGATGAGTCCAGGAGACCGGAGAAAACTTGCTGTCCCTCAGCCTACAGTGAACCACCAACTTAGGCGGGTGTGAAAAACCTTCATAATTATGTGGTTCACAATATTATCCCTCTAACATGAGGTAATTACCTCTCGTGTCTCCTATTAGTCGGGAAATGTAATCCTAAGAGGTGATTTTTTTTCAGCAATCGTAAGCAATGAAAACTGCATTTAATATTTCTGATTGATTGATTGATTCTAACGTCATGTTCGTATAGGACTATTTTGTACTTAGAGGTTAGGGAATCGCGTTTAAGTACATTTATATGTTGAAAAGATACTTGGAAGAAATATATATATACTTTGGTATGGATGAAATTTAATATTGTTATTGTCAACACGTGTTTCGACCAAAATTCGCTTACACACATAGTATTCTTTTTAAAATTATTTTAAATATAAAAATGAAATAAAACAATATTAATAGAAAACAAAATTAAGCGTGTAAACAGAAGGTCATCATCAGGATAGAGTGATTTTTAATTTTAACAAAAAAAAGATAGAAGAAACGAGTAACAGAAGAGGAACATTCGAATTTTTCTCCTGTATTACTCGTTTTCTTTTTCTTGGTTTGATTTTTTGTTTGTTTCTTTCTTTTATATATTCTGTGGGTAAATAGTAGGGCAGACCAGTCACTTTAACCTTGGTACGGCAACCAGTCTAGGAGAAGGAAAATTGAATTGAAACCTGTTAAACTTCACTTAAGAAATTGACCTTGTGCCCGGTTTAGTTCAGTCGGTAGAGCGTTCGGCTAGGAATCATATGGTTCCTGATTCGATACCGACCCTCACCAACTCAGCGTATGAGTAGCACAGGGATCTAGCGCTAGTGAAAAGGGGATAGACTCCCTCGCTGTCTAGCAGATACCGACTTTAGGCCACCCCGACGACTTTACTTACTTTATATATATATATATATATATATATATATATATATATATATATATATATGTGTGTGTGTGTTTGTGTGGTTGTGTGTGTGTGTGTGTGTGTATTTCCAAAGATCGAAACAAAATTTACCGTTAAAACTAATTAATCGTAGTAAAATACATTACTGTAAATCTTGCCGTGTAGTTTACTCACATATTTTTTAGGACCATTACATTGTACGCCCCGCAGTAAATGTTTCGTTCCTCCATGATGACATTTCTGGTTGAAATTCCACTGTAAGCAATTGTAAAATTTGCTTCACTTCTATAATTTGTCTTTATGACCGGTTCTTCTGTGCGGATTACGTTCCATGTTTTCGGAGTGACATTTGGCACAGGGACATCAATATCTTTAGCGTATATCGGATTGACACCATAGGAAGAAGTACCCTGGACAAAGAAAAATTAATTTTAAAAGCTGGTAAGAGAATTTGACACAATGAGGATTTCTGTTGCTGTTTACAATTTATTTACGAGAAAAGAAGACTTATACTTATACTTGTATGTATTTATGGATGAGACTTGATATGAATAATTTTGATATTTCGGACTGTTGTCCTCATCTTTATTGTGTATAAACACAACGTTCAGGTCACATTAACCCCAGGTGTAAAAAAAAACAAAAAAACAAAAAACAAAAAAAAAACAAACAAACAAAAAACACCTGAACGGAGCCCAAAGTTAATGTGGCCTGAACGTTGTGTTTATATACAATAAAAATGAAGACAACAGTTATGTCAATTTTTAGCTTTTCAAATTTGAGCGGGTTCGCGAAAATTGGCGACTTTTTGTAACCTATTTTTGTCTGTAAAATGAGCTTCCCAACTCCTAAAAGTTGATTTATAAAAGCATTTTTGCCCAAAAATAGATTATAAAAAGTCGCCATTTTTCGCCAACCCCACAAAATTTGGAGAGCTAAAAATTGACATAACTCCGCCAATTTTTGGAATTGGAAGCTCAAATTTTGGGGATTGTCTAAAGTTAACATAGTCCACATCCGGAAAAAATTAAGAAAACTTGAAGGGGGTGGGTGACAATTTCACTTTTTTCTGGATGATTTGACATGGAATTACCCCCTTTGTAATTAGTTTTTCATAAGTTTTCTACTTTTGTTTTATGTGGCAAACAAAAATTTCATAATACATCCCCTGTCACCTAAAAGAAGTCGGATTCATTGCTAAATTCCCGATGAATCTCCTCAAGGGAAGATGACGATGAAGCTTGGATTGTTTTAACTGTTGTCTACCCAGAAGAGTCACTTCCTGACAGGATTCCCTTGTTAAATTGACCTTGCGTCAGAGATTCGAAAAAAAAAAAGAAAAAAAGAAAAAGAAAAAGAAAGTCAGTGATCACTGTTGCTGTTATATACTGGTCTTTTCACAGTACCAAATCTATATAACGTTGTATACTCTTCTTACTTCCTACTCTGGTCGTATTTTCTTCTGGCCGGCTTTGCTATTCTGATCGTCTATCTTCTAACATCTTGGTCTGGTTTATCTTCTAAGGTCTGGTCTTCTATTGAGGATTCCGGGTCTGGTTTCTGTTAGGGATCACTCCTTATCAGAAGCCCTGTGTTATTGTTAGTTTTTAGGTAATAAACACAAGACTTCGATTTACGTTGATGTTACTTTATTTGTAAATCCCCAAACCAGACAATCTGCGCAGATGACAGGATGCGCATAGAAATGTGACTTACACCTCGAGCTCCTACCTGCTAACTGACTCTTACTTACTTAGTATCCTTAAACCGGAAGAGCCTTCTATGGGGGTTCGATTCTCGCGATTTATCCCCGGAAAGCAAGGTCAGAGTGAGGTCAAGCGCTGTCACTCACTCTCAAGGTCATCAGCTGTACTAATCGCCATAATGATTTCTACAATACCTTATAAAAGCATTAGGGATCCAATAATTATGTAACATCGCGTATATAAGCTACTTTTGATGTATCCCCTTTATTATGCTCCCTATTGTGTTTTAAGGAAAGCATCGCTCACTGTTTGCATGACCCAGCAATAAAGATGTTTTATACACAACTCCGTTATCGTTCTCGTTTAAACTGTACACTAATATATAGTTCGTAGCTCTCCTAATAAGGAAAGCGGCACTTCCTGTTAGCATGGCCCAGCAATAAAGATGTTTTATACACAACTCTCTTTTTGTCCTCGTTTCTACGATACACTAACGTAACAACCACCAAACTATTTCCTCGTTGCTTAAATGCCGGACTTTTTCTCTTTATGGCTGTTGAGATTATTTACTCAGTATTGAACACAGAATCGATTGTGGGAATTTATTCATTTTATTCTTTTTATCTTCTGTCATTCTCTATTTATTTTTCTGTTCGATAACAAAAACAAAAAGACAAGCATTATAGATTCGTCAAGTGTAGAATGGCTTTTGGGTGTGATGTGCCGGGTTGGTTAAAACTTCTTTTCTTTTCATTTGTTTATTTGGAAACTTGTTTGAATGAACTGTCATCGTCGCAGCAATAAACAACGATAACACATTAGTTACAATAATGGGCACCACGTGATGTATAGAAAACCAGGTTAGTGAGTTCGATTCTTGCTGTGTGCTCCATAATTCTGTCCGTGTATCAAACTAAACCAAGTTTAATAAATGACTGAAGTGGTTACATAGACGTACAGTGATCGTATTGACAATATGCCATCGGGCCATCCAATATATATATATATATATATATATATATATATATATATGTGTGTGTGTGTGTGTATGTGTGTGTGTGTGTGTGTGTGTGTGTGTGTGTGTGATGGCACTTCGGAGGGCCGAAAGTACTAGGGATTAAAACTTTGGTGTACTAATCAATAGATTCCACCCTGATATTAAGAAATTGTCCGGAAAACTAAAAGATCGAAAAGAAACTCGTCAGACACGGGACGTCCATCTTTTTTAATACCGTGTGCATTAAAGAAAAAGTGCTGCCCATATATATATATATATATATATATATATATATATATATATCAAACGGAGTGCAGCCGGTTTAAGATTTTTTTTCTTTCTCTTAGACTGGTCGTCTAACCAAAGCTAAATAACCCAATCTACCCTACTATTTACCCATAACTAAGAGAATAATAAATTGATTTATGCCTTTTCCAATGGCATTTGCGTGAAGTGAAAACGCAAACAACCTCGTCCAGGATTTGAACTCCGGTAGTTGATTCCATTTCCTACGGTGATAAGCGTGCCTCCTTTCATTGAGATCGGACTTACAGTCAAGTCCTGTCACGCTGAAAGCACCGGTTGCCGCTAGATCACAGAAATTAGGCATCGATGCAGATGTTCAGTGCTTAGATGAGCGACCATTTAGGAAGAACAGGTACTGCAAGCAAGCCGATGTCCTTGTGCCAGACTAAGCAAAGTTTTTTTTTTTTTAGTAAATAACAATAAGTCATTGTGAACACGAGAGTGGCATTTGTTCATAGACGCATAGAAATGTGTGTCAGAGAAGGAATGTGTAAGGATAACCATGTCCGTACAAGTCTGGACGAGAGGTACTGTTAATGCCGGCGCTAGCTGATACTCCTTAGTCATGGTGACAAATAATCTTGGCCCACGGCCAATCATACAAGTAAGTTACTGCAATGAACATAAAGGCAAATTAGAGAAGACAAAACAACAAATTAGAAACAAAACCAAATTGGGGAAAAAAAAATAAATAGGAGGGCACATAGTGTAACGAATATAGGAGTCGACAAACGGAAAGACTAGAAAATAGAAATGGAAAAAAGGCAATTATATGGATAATTCAAGCCACAAAGTGAAGAGATTGCATTCGAGAAGACCCGGGCATGGCTAAGAAAAGGATATCTCAAGAAAGAAACTAAATCTTTCATAATTGCAGCACAAGACAATGTCGTAAGAACAGGAGACATAAACGAAACAGTTAATCATATAATAATCGAATGCAGCCAACTTGCACAAAGGGAGTACAAAACTAGGAACGACTGGGTAGAAAGGTGATTCACTCGGAATTATGCAAGAAATTACAGTTCTAAGTGACAATCATCTGGAGGTTGCAGGTTCAATCCTGACTACAGGAGAAAATAGTATAGAATACTTAACATAGCTTAACACTTGTGCCCATTTATGGTTAACGGAATGAGAACAATCTACTCCGAAGGATTAAATAAAGGTGCAGGGACTAGAACTCTCCTGTGCCTTGGGGACAGGAAGTAGAAAAAGTAACGTCCCTGGTCGGGTTGAGTGGAAGACACTCTTTACCGTTTTGGTACCAACGAGTGAGCCTCGTTGAAGTGAGCTCTTATCTCAATCCCCGGTGACTGAATGAATTCCCCCTCAGTGAGGGAGTCACAACTGAAGACTCAACCTGAGCACCCCCCTCAACGAGGGAGATATAGGAACTGTGAGTACTGCCTATAAGTACTTGTTATATTGTCTGTTATTGTGTTTACATGTTAATAAAATAGGTTAAAGGTACATGTGCTTTCCCTTTTGTCATTGATTTCTGTGAACCTCTATTTTGTTTCTCAAAAAATGTAGAACAGCTATTCTTACAAAGGGTTTGGTCTAGAAGAAAAACCGAATTCAAACCAAAGGGACTCTCTTCTCATTAGTTAGACTATTTTGAGAGACCCTCATTCATTAATCCCTCTATTCTATAAATATGATGAGATAAAAGGAGAAAGATTTCTTTTCAAACAGATTGTCTTATGTTTTATTCATTACATTTCTCCAAATTTACAATTCTAAATTAAATTTTGTATTATCTAGATTTTTCAAACTGTTGTGCTCATTGTTATTGTTATAAACACAACGTTTCGGTCAATGTGACCTCCATCCAAAAATCCTCATCTAAAAAGAACTCACACAATTCTTTTTTCCAAGCCTTTGGGGACCGTTATAAGTGCACCAAATACAATTGGTATCACCTTTATCCTCATGTTCTACAGCGTTTTTAGTTCTCGGGCAAGGTCGAAGTATTTGTCTATCTTTTCACTTTTTCGTTTTCCCTTTGGGATCCGCTAAAACGGCAAAATCCACTATACTGGGTCTGGTCTTCTTGCCCGGGATTAGGTGATCCGTCTGTATCTCAAAATTGCAGAGAATTTTATGCGTCTCATTCTCTAGGATAGATTCCTGTTTGTGCATATACCATTTGGTAGTATGGTCAAAATTTGATTTCCTGCATAATTCCGAGTGAATCACCTTTCTACCCAGTCGTTCCTAGTTTTGTACTCCCTTTGTGCAAGTTGGCTGCATTCGATTATTATATGATTAACTGTTTCGTTTATGTCTCCTGTTCTTACGACATTGTCTTGTGCTGCAATTATGAAATATTCAGTTTCTTTCTTGAGATTTCTTTTTCTTAGCCATGCCCGGGTCTTCTCGGATGCAATCTCTTCAGTTTGTGGCTTGAATTATCCATATAATTGCCTTTTTTCAATTTCTATTTTTCCATATTGCTTTTACTGGCTGCTCTTTCTTTGCTCTTTTTAGCGTATTCTTCGAGTCCTCGAATGACCGCATCTTCGCAATTCTCAATGTTGGTAAGACCTCTTCCCCCTATTCTTCTTGACACATATAGTCAGTCTATATCATCTCTCGGGTGTAATGCCTTGTGCATCGTCATCAATTTCCTTGTCTTTTGGTTCATTTGTCAGAGTTCCATCCTTGTTTATTTTAAGAATAGCTAAGAGTATCTTACAAGAGGAACAGCTCAGGTGTTTATTCCCTTGATGATATTTCTGCTATAGAGTTTGGTTTCTAGAAGTTTTCTTGTTCGTCTAAGATACTATTTTCTTATTTTTTCTTTTATGTCTTTTTAATGATGTCTGTTTCCCAATATTCCCAAGTATTTGTAATTCTTTTTCCTCCAAGAGTTCTTATATTTTCCTGGTTTTGTACTTCTATTCCTACCGTTGTTTCTCTTTTCTCGTTTTTCATCATATGTTTGGCATAATTTTCGATCCCAAATTCTATTCATATATCATGACTGTATATTCTTATGGTATGTACAAGGATTTCCAGTTCTTTTTTCATTTTTGGCAAAAATCTTGGTATCATTCATATACATAAGGTGAATTTTTTTGTGCTTTGCTAAATTTTTAGCCCCCTGTAATGTGTAATTTAGTGGCATCCTTACTATAATAAATAACAGTGGAGAGAGAGAGAGAGAGAGAGAGAGAGAGAGAGAGAGAGAGAGAGAGAGAGGGGGGGGGAGAGAGAGAATTTGTAGCTATTTTATTATTTTTTTCTTACTTATGTATTTATTTATTTTTAGTTATTTATGTTATATACAGTCATTTGGTTGTCAGAAAAATATAACGGGATAATTGAATTTGTTTATTGTAAAATAAATAGAGGTGTAGAATTCTTGGTCCCAAAAAGGAATGGTAGGGGTCAGTAGGCGAGTGAGTGTAAGCTCGATCTTTGTCCGGTATGCATAGCATAGATGACCTAGTTCTGGTCGAGCGAGGTCTAGCCACCTCTGCGCTCATCCCAGATGCGTGGTGAACTGCTGTTCGTATATCTGCGTGACTTCTGGGATGAGAATTGGCCAACAAAGTTTTGTATCCTTATAATGCATTAGGCTATCGAAATGATAACATAACACTGAATATTTCGGTAAGGAAAAGACAAAGTCAGTTTATAAAGGATATTAACATTTAATTATATTTATATAGAAAGACAAAACATGTTACAATTCTCAAACCACAAAAAGGGTACAATGCTTGTCCGAAGGAACATAATGAAGTATAATAAGAAAATGGTTGAATTCACTTCCAGGTTTTCCCTTGGCTGGTCTGCTCGGGGACACATGTGCTTATTCGCTCGAGGAGCGGAGAACGAGAAAAACATATGTCTTATTCGTTCAGAAATGAGTCACTGAGAGAGAAAAAGCTAAGGTTTTGAATTATCACGTGACTAACGGACACGTGACGTGGGAAGACCCACTCATAATCTCAAAAGGGAGACAATTATATTTTGTGTCCCTAAACCGCTTTCCTTAATAGGAAAGGTACACAGTAGGGGTAGCTTATATACGCAGCACTTGTGTCACATCCTACCCACGGCGAACAGGTTGGGTAAATACCTGCTACTTGCTTCTTGGTCTTGACAGGACCAGGTTTATTGCCAGGTGCCTGAGGCGCCCCAAAAGGGGAGTGCCGAGGGGATCACTTTTTTAGCACCTTTCTAAATAGAAACATCAACATCATTATGTATCATTGTTACAATGGGAACTCAACAGGTTCACTGATCATCTAGTTAATATCAAAGTGAAAAATAGGAATGATTAATAAAAAATATTAAACAAAATAATTATCTGAGACTGGGAAAACATACTCTAGAAATGAAAAAGCAATATAAGATATTTTAAGGTAGTGTTGTTGGTAGACAAAATACAATTGTCTCCCTTTTTATATTGGAGGCGGGGATTTCCCACGTCACGTGTCTGTTTGATCGCATGACAAGATGAGCCCGAAAAAAAATCTCTCTCTTTCTCCGACATAACTGGAACGATTCAGACGTGTATCTTTTCGCTTCCTCAACAAGTATGCACATATGTGTCACATTTGTTCCCAGACCTCCAGAAACAAAAAATAATAGTAAGTGGCTTTCAACACTTTTTATTTAAAATTCCTTCATGTTCTTTGAAACACCCTGTATCTGTTTTATGGTTTGGGGCGGGAATTATGCTCCATCTGTGTATGTTGTTTTAATTAAAGGTTATCTCGTATAAATTGACTTGTCTTTTCTTTGCCGAATATTCTGTGTTGGGTTACTCTCGCCTGGATAACCTAATGCATTATAGGAATGCGGGTGCTAGCTTCGAAATAATTATTATAGAGTGGGGATTAAAATCAGATTAAAATTAAAATTAAAATTAAAAAAAAACTCCCATGAGCCTTCACCGGAAGAACCCTCCAAGCATGTGTGGGAAAAAGGACCCACTTCCGACCCCCAAGAGAATCTCTCGGCCATTCGAGCTAAGCCTTAACTGTGTCTAGTCACTACTACTAGCCAGGGAGATATTTCCTTGCCACATGGTGGCTATGACAGGTGAATAAAGCCTAAATAATAAAACCTCCTTTTGTCTTTGTCGCTTCCTTTTTCTTTCCTTGAATTTCTTCCTTTTTAGTGCAACCTCCAAATATGATAGATTAAAAGCAAACCCCTAGGAACACACACCAAGAACAACCAGCTACCTTTAAAATCTTTTAAAAAATCTAAAAAAATTAAACCTCTCGCCAGCCCATAATAGTGTGGAATATCAGCCAAGTAGAAAAATATTACTTTGTTGATTTAAAATTAAATTATTAAAATTAAAAATAACATTATCATTATTAATCTTGATTGGAATTTTCTCACTAGGGTCGTCATTCTATTATAGCAACGGACGATGTAGATTTGAAATATTAATAATGGTTGAGCTGACAATGAAACATGAACTTGTCGCGAGGCCGATAAGGATGTCGACCCCACGAATGTTTTGTAAAGAGAATAGATTGACACAAACCAAGTAAAGGAGGACAAACACGTTCGTGGGGTCGGCATCCTTATCAGCTCCGCGACAAGTGGTGACCCCAACGTGATCGAATTGACACTGCTAGGTATTGGAGTGGACCGGAGACGGTGCAACAAATCTGACGGCACATTATACCGCCAACACAATTCATACAACTGGTTCCTGCAACAAAACTCTGGCTTCCGGCAAACGCCGGGAGTCCAGTGAGCTTTGGCCGCTGGACCTGCCATAGATTAAATTAACAGCGTTGATCCCAGGGGGCCATCCCCCCAGGCAACACCTGCCCCCTCGATTTAAAGGGGCAGAGCTGGGTTTATTGCCCATTGCCGACGGGATGAACGCAATTTTTCCACCCGCCACCCATGAGTCTCGGCTTGTGGGTGGTCCTATGTTAATATGGCCTTGTGCCTCACTCGTACAAGTGGGGTACGAGGAAAATAAAACTATCGGCGCTCTTCAACTATTAATTGGAGGGGAGCCTTGTCGCCCCCTTATACCACGGTGCTCAAAACCATAACCTCCTTCACCCACTTTCTGATTCTCCCCTGTACCTAATCAGCAGGGAGACAAGCCAAGCTTTCAGTGAGGCTTCGTTTCAACAAGAATCGCGACCTTGAACTTCCCAACTGACCGGAACACTTACAAATGTGCAACAGGAATTGAACTCTGCGTACCAACGCTAAGCCAACACTAACTCAGCTGTGTTGACACATTCCAATAGCAATCCTATTTGTTTCAGGTTCAGTGCTTCATCTGATTAGTCAAGGGATCACCAAACTTTTTTCACGGTGGGCCAGCTAATTGAAAAAATAACGAGCGCGAGCCACATTATTATTGTGTTCAATACTTGCTAGCCAGAACGAAAGCTCTGAGAAAAAGATGTTAAACAAAATTTATCTTTCCATGTTATATTCATGGATGAGTGGCGTAAAATGCACCAAAACAAATTTAGCCAACATATCTATTTTCAAAATATTATCAAAGAACGCAACATTAGCAGAAAGGTTTAGCGAGATTTGTGAAACTGAAGTTTGCCTTTCAAGATATCGTCAATGTTTGGTTTGGAATTGCTACATCCAATCAATAGAATTGCTTTCAAATGTTTATCAGTCAATTTCGGTCGATTCCGTAGTCAAGTCCATGAGGATTTAGTAAGCTTAACATGATATTTAGATTTAAATGGTATCAGGACGTTTCACGTTCCGTACGTTTTAACAAACAAATTCAAGTACCGTCGGTGGGCCTGATAAAATGCCTTCGCAGACCGGAGTTTAGTGACCCCTAGTTTAGTCAATTGAGCTATAAATGATTATAAGTTTGCAAGACAAAATTATAAATTCATTCATTATTCTGCTTCATCTTTCTCAGCGCCATATTTGTTGTTATTGATTTTATGATTGTTGTATTAATAGCAGATTCAATTTACTTGTAGCCCTGTCGGCTGAGGCTTTATAATACATCGAGTGCACCTCTGTAAAGGGGAAAGACCCTCCCCTCTGCGTGCGTCCACCTATTGGCTGTGGGTGGCGATTCGTGATGCTTAAGGATGGAACCTTGGTGGCTGAGCAGTCCATGACACTTTGGCCCATACGTAAGCTAGATGTGCGGCCGGAGAGGCCCCCTCCGATCTGTTCACGTCAAGCTCTAGCACTTATATTATTGTCCCAAGCCTATTACCCTTATGACAAAACCCCAATCTTTTTTATCTTATGGGTGCTAGAAGGTGGTAGCCGAGGGTCTTAATGTCCTCGGTATGACGTTATACTCTATCTGACGAAATTCCAATTCTGGAGCTCTGGAGAATATGGAGTAACCCTTCATCACCATTATTCCCAGGTCCACTGATCTGGAGTGGTAGTACCTGTTAGGGTCCCATCTATCGGTTAAATTAGAAAAAGAAATTGAGTTCAAGAAAAAAATAATTTTGAAAAAATAAATTGAGTTTAAAAAAATGTTGAATACCCATCAAGAATGAATAAAACAAACCATCTTCGACATAAAATAACCCAACAAGGGCTGACATGCCGTGAAATCACACCAACCAATTTTTAAATGAAGTATTGCCAATTTTTGAAGAAGACTGCAAACAAAGAAACTAACCGAAAATTCCTACCTGAAGAACCATAGCTTCTTCTCTGACTTGCTGTCCCAGGGTGGAATCGGCTATAACTTCTTTGGTCAGCAGGCGCCATTTCAGACTGACCTTTAACGCATGTGTTAGACTAGCCTCGTCCAACAGGCTGAGAATATATTTCGCCAAATGAGCCGGAAGGCAATAAATAAAATCTTTGTATTGACAAGTGGCACTGTAGGTCTCGCCGACTGTCGACTTCTTTTTACGAGGCTGACCAATAAAGTTCTTGATGCCGGTGACTTCTATAGGCTTGCGAGATGTGACGTTTTGGCATGAAATGTTTCGATGCAAAGATTCAATCTCAGTTGGTGTAGTATGTACATTTCCCTGTGTGTTTGCTTCGTCTTCAAAAAAAGAATAAATAGATAAAGGAAAGAAAATTGATATTATTAATTAGAAGCTGATTCTTCTAATTTATTGATATACATGAAGTTAATGAAAATAGATCTAAAATAGATCGGTAGCAACTCTGCAGAGAGGTACCCTCCTACAATGGGGTCACCTGTTGGCTGTGGGTGGCGACTCGTGATGCTTAAAGACAGAATCCAGGTGGCCGAGCAGTCCATGGCATGCAACACTCCATTTTGGCCCTTACTTAGGCAAGACAGGCGGTTGGTCACATCAAGTCCGCTAAGACTATTGATATATGATGATAAAACATTGTTGTAGATTATTTTGGTTTGTATTGTAGGGAGACAATGAATGATTGTCTTCCCTTGGATTTGTGGGCGTATCTTTGAGCATCACTTGTCCATTGAGCACGTGAGAATTCAGAATCTTTTCTTGTTCTTTTTTGTTTGTTTTTTGTCTCCCTGTTCTCCGAACGGATAAAACCTGTCGAACAGAAGAGAGACTTTGTCTCCAACTCTGGTAAGATAATTTATTTCGTATTTGCATTGAAATGTAAAGCAACACGGCTAAAAACCATTGGAGACAAGTAAGACTTTTTTACCATTTTAGTAACGCTTTTTATATTACTGCTTGTACTTGGAACAATGTGCACATTTAATCTGTTGGGTAACGTTTGTGCATTCTTGAAATACTTTTTATATGTTTTCTATCGATGTAATATTTTGAATAAGCAAAATAGCTTGAAATGTTTTTTTGGAAATACTTTTAAATATTTTATAAGCAAAATACCTTTAGATATTTCTTTAATCAACAAAATACCTTTGATCTTTTTTAAATAAGCAAAATAACTTTAGATATTTTTCTAATAAGCAATATAACTTTAGATATTATTGTAATAAGCAAAATAACTTTACATATTTCTTTTAAATAGGCAAAATACCTTTAGATATTTTGTAATCAGCAGAATACCTTTAAATAATATATTTTTTAAATAAGCAAAATAGCGTTAGATATTTTTATAATCAGCAAAATAACTTTAGATACTTTTTTTTGAATAGGCAAAATATCTTTTTTAGATAAGCAAAATAAATTTAGTTATTTTTGTAATCAGCAAAATACCTTTAGATATTTTTTTTTTTTTTTTGAATAGGCAAAATACCTTTAGATAATATCTTTTTTAGATAAGCAAAATAAATTTAGTTATTTTTGTAGCCAGCAAAATACCTTTAGATATTTTTTTTCAAATAGGCGAAATATCTTTAAATGATATTTTATGAAAATAGGCAGAATACCATTAAATAATATTTTAATTGGTAAAATACCTTTAAATAATATATTAAAAAGATAAACAAAATAACTTTAGATGATCCTATTTTAAAAAAGGAAGACATCATTTTCTCCATTAAATTTGAATCTTATATGAAAGTGTTTTACCTGATTCCTGTTTTGTCTGTTCAACTTGAGTTTCCAGCAAGGCTTTGGCGTAATTGTTAACAACATGTAAAAGATGGACGTCACACGATTGTAATACAATCATTAGAAAATTCATCTTAGACCAAACAATCACCTTCTCGTACCAATTCCACGTCTGCAATATGGTCTTATTCACAAAGGATGTTGTCAGGGTTCGATCACTACTCACAGTGCTTGAATCTGTCTCCAGACTTGGCGCTGTCCTGCTGTTGGCATACATAAAATCTTTTCGCGTAGTCGGCAAAAGAACTTCACAGACCCGTTGCAAAACGTCCGGATGATCAACAAGACGATGCACCAATCCGAGGAGACAGATTCGTTTGTTCTGTTCGCCTAACCGAGGGAACCATTCGTTAAAAAGCCGCAGCTGTTCAGAAAGAGAGCAGAATTCACAAGGTTTTTGACTCGTGACAAGGCAGCCATTTTGACACTTTAAGGAATTTGAATTGGCCAGCTGCAATATCTCTTTCGGACCGGGATAGGGTCCGTCATTTTCACAATTGGAACTAAATCCAAAACCTTGGCTTCTGGAATTGTCCGTGTTTTCTTCATTTTCTGTTTTTCTTAGTTTTCCCATGATCACCTGAAAGATAATGAGCATATTTGTTTGGATTATAGGAATTACATACCCTACTTATCCCGTTTCTCCTGTTTGGCACTAGGTGGCATAGCAAGTAGCCTTATAAAATCAGAAGCACCAAAGTCAAAAATTCTTTTTCTTCTAGCCTCGAAAAGCGTATCTCCTGTCTACGTAACAGGGGGGAGGGGCTTCTTGTGCCAGCAACCTCATGTCGCATGGCACACGAGAACACATGCTCAACATGTAATAGCTTCAAGAATTTTATCTACACAAAAAGAAGACATTAAGACATTCTACATATTAGGACCTTTCCCTGATACAGTTATGTATATTCTTCTTTGTATCTATTGTTAATTTTGTATTTCTCTTCTACTAAGTTTGCTCTGGCAAATAAAAATTGCGCTTTTTATCATATTTGGGAAATCCCAATTTACATATTTACCCCCCCCCGCACACACACACACACAAGAGTATGACGTGACACAAGGTCAATTTTTAAGCGGAGTTTAGCAGGTTTGAATTCAGAATTTTCCTTCTCCTAGACTAGTTGCCTAACTAAGGTTAAAGAGCCTAGTCTGCCCCTCTATTCACCCATAGCTGGAAGGAGAATAGTTCGAATCATAACTTTCCCAAGTGTATTAGTGCATTGTTAAATGCAAGCACCCAAGTTCAGGATTTGAACTCGTCTCACCGTCTCCATTTCCTACGACGGTAACCATTACGCCACGAGAGAGGGAGAGAGAGACAGGGAGAGAGAGAGAGAGAGAGAGAGAGACAGAGAGACAGAGAGAGAGACTACGAATTTGTCATACATAGGTGTGGTGAACAACGCCCGGTTAAAGGTTAACAAAGAGTTTTATTTACCTTAGTATACAATGGATGATGTGTGCAGTTCAAGACGCCATCTTTGTTCCTCTGTTATTGGCTATATCTCGTTTTAACGAGATTTCTCTAATCTCGTCTTATCGTGGTGTAATAGTTAGCAACCTAGTCTTTCAAATCTATTACTACTGAATAGCGATTTCGATCATCGCTGAATGCCCCATACTTTCGACTTTGTGTCACATCCTACCCATGCCGAACTGGTTGGGTTAAGAGGGCGTCTCATCGGGATGTAATAGTTAGCGATCTAGTCTTGCAAATCTATTATTACTAAATAGAGAGTTCAATCCTCGCTGGATGTCCCATACTTGCGACCTTGTGTCACTCGCTATCCGTGACGAACGGATTGGGAAAATATCTACTTCGGTAACTAGAGTATATTACAATTAGTATACCGTATATTGACAAATGTCACGACGCATGCGCAAAGCATGGCAGTGCATTTACCTTTTGTCTTCCACTTGAGATATGATAACCATGCAAACAGAATTGTATTTCGTTTTATTGGATGCTTGGAGGTAAGGAAGATATTTAGTCGAATTCCCACTAACTAAGGACTAACATTAGCATTAGTATATCCGTGATGGACTAACACAGAACACAACGAAAGGAAATTTATTTAACATTTAATCAGTCGGTGGGGCATCCACATAGGAACCACAAGGTTCCAGATTCAATACCGACCCTCGTCAACTCAGCACATAAGTAGCATCGCTTGGACCTGTCCGATAAATTGAGAAGCTGATGTTAGGTGTGGTGCTCCACATTAGACGCAAAAACAATCTCTCTGATCAAGCGCTAGTGAAAAGGGGTTAGTTTCCTTGCTGTTCGAGTAATACTGACAATAGGTAATTCTACCGACTATACAAAATATAGTTTTTTTGAAAGTTTTATTGAAAGAAAAAATTCGCGAATATATCCCAATAGAAAAGAATATACACATATTGTTGAAAGAACAAGCAATGTGTAGAAGGGGTACAAAAATGGATGGCTTATTTGATGATGAGTAGGTAATATCACCATATGCCTTTACCATTCCTTGACAGGGCCAGAGACAACGTCTAAACTGTTCAAAGAGCAGAGCAAAAAGGGATTTCTGGGACTATCATTTAACATCATATAAACCCCTAACGGACAAGACTTAATAAAATTGAAACAGCTGTACGATGTTCTACGTAGGGCGCGATATTTGCCGAGTTCGCTTGTCATGATTATTTTCATTAATTATCGAATTTTATACGATATACGCACTGTAACTGCCTTCAAGCAAAAAATATAGATAATAATATACTTTACTCAACAATGCTTCTAAAGCAAATTATCAAATCTCATATATATATATATATATATATATATATATATATATATAATGAGACAATTATTTTTTGTCTCTGTATTTTTGAAAAAAATCAATGACGAATTGGGTGGTACCTAACTTTTGAGCGGGTGTATATTTGAAAAAAGAAAAGAAAGCAAAACAAAAAATACAATAACTTTAGAATTAATGAATTGGTTTGATCGATATAACTCTCATAACATTGATCAACTTAAATTAATCAAATAATGTTTATATAGCACTTTGCTAATTGCTGAGGACAACAATGATTCCTATGTCAAATTAATGCGTGACAATCTTCTTGGGACCAATAAAAACAACTTAATTAAAACTAGTAAATTAAAACATAATTGCGCTCTTCTAATTACCTTAAAAAGACCCGTTAATACTGACCAATCAAAAACGCCTATTGGTATACTTGATACCAAGGACGATATTTAGTTGAGTACCCACTTACCAAGGACCAATATTAGTATCGTGTTAGAATAGCATTTATTCTAAGACTAATAACAAATAAAAGAATTAAAACTTAGTTCGGTTCTAACTGTTTTTTTTTAAACGATGACTATCAATATAAATGTCCTTCCTATATATAGAGTCAATTTTGAAAGACTTATCCGTCTGATGAAGAGGGAAAATGAGGATAACTGGTATTTTCTATTAAGTCAATAATTCTCAGAGATAATTTCTGGTTGACTGCTCGTGGAACTGGACCGAATGTGTCTATTGAATGTTGACGCCAAAACTTCTGGGTGCATCACGTGATTACTATGTCCAATTACAGAATGTATATCCTTCACTTAACTCCATACATAGAAATAAACGTATTTTACTGACCCAACATTAGCATTAATTTATCCGTTATATATCAACACTGACCATAACGTAAGGAAAGATAAGATAAACGCATTTGTACATTCAAGAACATTTAACCTTTTACATACAAAATATCCATACCAATGGTATTAAGAAGAAAGAATGCACAAACGTGTCTCAACAGCTATATATATATATATATTATATATATATATATATATTGTTTTATGAACAAGCAGTATGGAGAAGGGATACAACATGAAAAAAAAGTTTATTTGACGAGGGAAAGTGAAATAGCTACGTGGCTTTACCACCCCACCCCACCCTTATATGCCTCCTTAAAAGGTTACCTGATGGGAATCCCCCCCCCCCCCCGAAATTTTTCTTATGGGAAAAAGCTTCCAAAAATTTTTCAAAATGGGAAATGCCTCCCAAATTGTTCCGTATGGAAAATGCCCCCCCCCCCGCCACAAAGTGTACTCTATAGGAATTGTCCCCCAATGATCTTTCTTGTGCGGAATGGGCCCCACCACTAAATTATTCCTTAATGGAAAATGTGTCCCCAAAGATTGTTCCTTATGGAAAATACCCCCAATATATTCTTTAAGGAAAATGCCCCCCAATTGTTCCTTATGGGAACTTCCCCCATTGTTCCTTATGTGAAATACTCCCCCTAAATTGTTTCTTATGGGGAAAATGGGCCCCCAACGACTGTACCTTATGAAAAATGCCCCCAATTATTCCCATAGAAAATGTCCCCCCAAATTGTTCCTTATGCGAAATGCCTCCATTGTTCCTTATGAGAAGGTGGTCCCCAATCGTTCCTTATGAAAAATTCCCGCCCATTTGTTCCGTATGGAAAATGGATGGCAAATAATTTTTCTTATGGAAAATGTTCCCCCTTGTTCCCCATTGAAAATAACCCCCCGAAAAAGATTATTCATAATCGGAAATGCCCCCTTTCATTGTTCCTTATGGGAAATGACCCAAAAAAATTGTTCCTTGTGAAAATATCACCCATTGTAACTTATGGGAAATGGACCCATCATTACAGGTATAGGGCATCTAGTAAAGATCGAACTCGCTATTCAATAGTAATACTAGCTTGCTAACCATTACACTACGATGAGACGTCTAAGCAGTGTCCGTAGTATTACCAAATTAATATTAACCATGCTGTTCAAACGCTGCTTCAGTCTAGATCGGATGTTTAGGAACCACTTGTAAATTTTAATATATCTGTTTGCTTTGGCGCGGCAGAAGTTAGAGACAGAAAAATGCAACAAAAATAACAAAGAAACATACAGAAAAGGTCACATTATTTGTTATTATATGAGATGAGTTATTTAAGAACAAGCTTGCAAACTATTACAGCACGATGGACGCCTAAGTAGTGCCCTTACTATTTCCCTTGTTAATATCACTATGCTCTTCAAATAGCAGAAATCCTTCAGTCCAAATCAGATTTTCAGAATCATTTGTTAATTTTCAATATCTGTTTGTTTTATAGGGATGGAAGTTACAGATAAAAACAATGAAAAACAAAACAAAAAAACAGCAAAAGAAACACAGAGAAAAAATCACATTATTCGTTATTATATAAGATGAGTTATTTAAAAACTAGTGAGCAGGGGCACTAAATAATTATCTCTCTTAGAGAATAGATATATCCGTTGGGAAGCCTCGTGGGATGTCACATGATAATTCTCAATATCCCTTCTCTACCTCTTTTTTGCCTCTGTTCTTTGAACAGGAAGAGACGTTGTCTCGGATTCCGCTAGGGAACGATAAAAGCCATGAGTCGATTTCACTTTTCCTCTCATCAAACAAGCCTTTTTCTATTTTGTACCCCTTCCTCATACTGCTTGTTCATGGAACAATATGTGTATAGTTCTAGGGATACATTTGTGTATTCTTTCTTTTTAATACCATTGGTATGTATATCATGTATATAAAAGGTTAATGTTCGTGTAGATACACACACATCTATCTTGTCTATCCTTCCGTTGTATTCATTGTTAGTATATTACGGATATTCTATGATGTTTTCGCGGACTCATATAATTTCCCAGGTTATAAGCAATTAAATTCGGATGAAGAAGACAACAACAACAATTGAGATAAAAACATATATTCAAAAGGTACAAAAGGTTGCAAACTTAATGGCGCTTTGCTGCCAGACTTATCTTGCTGAGGGTTTTGGAAGGTAAAGAGAGCGCTGGAAAACACGACTCGCTGATTGACTGCCCAAAATTATAAGTGACTTTTGTCAGAGAAATTTAATTTAGGTGCCAATATCGTATATTAGCGATTTGCCCTCTGGTGCCAGGGGCAGATAATTTATCTATAATTCTTACGATATTAACGCTCAAATTGGTCTTTGATGAGTAGATACGCGATTAACTATCTTTCCTACAGCAAAGCGTACTAATATTAGCATTGCCACTATCTTTTAGCAGCTAGTAAACCTCTGAAAGCAAATGACATGTTCAATATGCCAACATTCTGCTGTTGTTTAAACAGTGCTTGGTTTGGCTAATGGCATATAAAACCCTGTGGGTTATTTAATGCAAAACTGTTAGATTGCGACATAAAACTTGGTACTCAAGTTTCCTTTACAGGTGTATTTTTGTAGATTGTTTCGTGGATGTATTTTATATCTGATTCATATTTTCGGTATATTTTTATTTCTCTCAAGAAGGATAAAATGTCATCCATGCTAGTATTCTAAAACAGATCACATACCGTGCAAGATATGATATCATTAGATTACGTATAAAAAGCACTGGATTTCAGTACATTTCAGGGAAATACCCGAAACCTTTGAGACGCTAGGATTAGGGTTAGGGTAAGGGTTAATGTTAGTTTTTAAGGTTAGTGTTAGGGTTAGGGTTAGGCTACTTCGGGGGGTTCCGTAATCTAATACTATCTATACGTAAAATGCCATTCTAATGATATTATCTCTGGTGCACACTATTCTGCATTTGTACCACATCAGGTACTGTAAGCAATCTGAGTTCTTTGTTTATAAAAAATGACTTGATTCGGCATTAAATGATCCGAAAAGGGTTGATATGCTGTTTTCTAAATTAGTCTAAATTAGTGAAATAGATCACTAATTAGAACTGAGCCTATCCTAGTAGTGACCACACCCAAGCAAAATTTAACAGGTTTAAATTCAGAGTTTTCCTTCTCCTAGACTTGTTGCTAAACCAAGGTTAAAGAGCTCAGTCTCCCTACTATCTATTCCATAGCTAGAGGGAGAATAGTTGGATTCATACCTTTCCCAATGGTATTAGTGATATGTGAACTGTAGCGCTAATACCCTTTGGAAAGGTACGAATCCAACTACTCTACCTCCTGCTGTGGGTAAAATAGTAAGGGGAGACTGTAAAACAAAACAAACAAACACACCGTGTGACCTCCCACCCACCCACCCAAAAAATAACAACAAACAAACAAATTACCTTTCTCCAAAGATGAAATATTCTGCTCGAAGAGGGCAATGTTCCAAAGGTTTTATGAATTCTGGATATTTTTCCTAATTCAAGAATGCCGGTTGACATAATCTTGGAAAATATGAATGTGTATTTTCAGGTAGACGTCAAATAGATGTCATCAAATGTTTCATTAATCCTCGACATGGCGATAAAGTGCTTTAAAAATCCTGTGCGTTAAGTAATGACGCAAGCGTTCACTTTTAACGTTGAATGAGCAGTCTGAGGCTGTGATCAAATGGGTGAATCTATGTTTAATATAAACGACATGTTTGTTTTTTTCTGTATGAATATATATATATATATATATATATATATAGATGTATTTATGTATATTTAATTGTTTGTATAAGTGAAATTGTGATTGATGAATCTGTAGTGATGAATAATTGATTTACATTTTTTATTCCAGTCGTTTCTAATAATGGGTGGTGCGTGGGGGTTGAGAATGGTAATAAAGATGAAGTAAGGAAATAAAGAAAGGAACGAAAAATTAAGTAAAGAAATAAACCCAAAAAAAAGAAAGGAGAAAGTGAGAAAAAATAATAAAAGAAAGAAAAAATGCTAAAAAAGGCGAAGAAGAAAAATTCAATCAAAAGTTAAGAAAGAAACCATTTCTTTCTTTCAGCATTTTTTTCTTTTGTGAACATTCAGGCAGACAAAACAGAAGAAGAAAAAGGATTTTTTTAAAAAAGTGATTGTTTTTTGGGGTTTTTTTTTCGATGTTTCGACCAAACAAACAGTTAATTTCTATAAACAGACGCGTCTTACTTCAGATTAGCACGAAGGTGATGAGAAATGATTATAAAAGAATGAAGTCAGGGAAATAAAGAAAACAACGAAAAAGTAAGTAAAGAAAATAAATCGGGTAAAAGGTAAGGACGTGGGAAAATTATTAAATGAAATGAAGAAAAAAAAAAAAAAAGAATTGGAAAAGACAAAAGTAAGTAAAATGTCAATCAGAAACTTAAGAAAGAAACCATTTCTTCCGGCTTTTTGTGTGCGTGTGTGTGTGTGTGTGTGTGTGTGTGGTGTGTGTGTGTGTGTAAAAGACACTAAGGAGACAAACAGCAGAAGAAAAAAGGACTAAAAAAGTGAACAGTGTTTTTTCGATGTTTCAGACCATGATTTTGTTTTTTTAAGAAATCGTCTTCTTGCAGAATCAGCAAAAAAGGAACTTGTTTAAACATTTTCTTAAACTTTTTTTTCCGCTTGTCCAGACGCAATCCACAACTCCTGAACTCTTCCCTCATTTTTTTTTCTATCGCATCTGTCATGTTTTATTCGTAAACATGTTCCGACAAGGCGTAAAAGTTTTATAAGCCAATTGTCTGTCCACTGAGTGGCAACGGTTTTTAGTTGCAACTGTCTACGAAAAGAAATGCCGTCAAATATACAACTCAGGCACCTAACAAAGAAGTCAGTAGTAAGTAGTAGTAGTAGTAGTTAGACGACTTTATTATTATTTGTTACTTTTCTTTGAGACACGCTGGGTCTAAGTTAGTCCAACATGGGTTTTGGTGGCAAAGGTTGTGGTGGTTACTCAAAGAAAAGTAACAAATAATAATAGTCGTCTACTACTAACTACTACTCTACTCTACTCTTTGTAGGTGCTGAGTTGTATATTTGACGCGCATTTCTTCGTAGACAGTTGAAGCTAAACCGTGCATCATTGGACAGATTAGAGTATAAACTTTTTACGCCTTGTCGGAACATGATATATACGAATTAACAGACAGAATTGGAAGAGGGGGTGAAAAAGAGGAAGAGTTAGGAGTTGTGGATTTGGTGACAAGCGGAAAAAAGTTTAAGAAAATGTAAAAGTTCTTTTGCTGATCTGAAGAAGACGATTTCTTAAAAAAAAGCAAAACTTTTTTATTTGTTTGAAACATTCGAAAAAACACTGTGCACTTTTTTAGTCCTTTTTTCTTCTGCTTTGTTGTCTACCTTAGTGTCTTTTACCACACACACACACACACACACACACAGCACACACACACACACACGCACACAAAAGCCGAGGAAGAAATGGTTTCTTTCTTAAGTTCTGAATTGACATTTTACTTACTTTTGTCTTTTTCCTAATTCTTTTTTTTTTTATATTTTTTTTTATAGGAGGGAGGGGGCTTCATTCATTTAAATATTATTACACGTATTCTTTTTCCACGTTATTTTTCTTTAGCTTACTTTTTCGTTGTTTCTTTATTTCCGATTTTTTTTTATAATCATTTCTGCTCACCTTCCGTGGCTAAATCTGAAAGAAGACGCGTGTTTAATAGAAATTAATGTTTGTTTGGTCGAAACAATCGAAAAAAACCGCCAAAAACAAAATCACTTTTTAAAAAATCTTTTATCTTCTTCTGTTTTGGGTCTGCTGAATGTCTTTCAGCAGAAAAAATCAGAAAGAAATGGGTTCTTTTCTTACTTGATTGATATTTTTTTGCTTCTTCGGCCTTTTTTAGACATTTTTTTCTTTCTTTATTTTTTTGCTCACTTTTCTTCTTTCTTTTTTTGGGTTTATTTCTTTATTAATTTTCGTTCTTTCTTTATTTCCTTACTTCAATTCTTTTATACTTATCTCAACCCCGCACGCACCCACCCATTATTAGAAGCGACTGGATATCAAAAATGTAATCAATTATTTCATCACATAGCAGATTCATCAATCACAATTTCACTTATACAAACATTAAATATAATTACATGTATATATATATATATAATATATATATATATTCATACAGAAAAAAAAACATGTCGTTTAATTACATGATTCACCATTGATCACAGCTGGCAGAATGCAATTCAACGTTAAAAAGTGAACGCATTGCGTCATACTTAACGCACAGGATTTTTTAAAGACTTTATTCGCCAAGTCGAGGATTTAATGAACATTTGATGACATCTATTTGACGTCTACTGAAATACACACTCTTTGATTATGTTCAACCGGCATTCTTATTAGGAAATTATCAGAATCATAAAACCTTTGGAAGCATTGCCGCTCTTCGAGCAGGAATTACTTCATCTTTGTGGAGAGTAATTTGTTTGTTTGTTGTTATTTTTTTGGGTGGGTGGGTTGGGAGGTTCACACGAGTGTGTTTGTTTGTTTTTGTTTTAACAGTCTCCCCTTACTATTTAACCCACAGCAAGGAGGTAGGAGTAGTTGGATTCGTACGCTTCAAAGGTTATTGCGCTAGCAGTTCACATATCGCTATACCCATTGGGAAAGGTATGAACATATTTACATCGTAGCTAGATAAGATAGTAGGGGAGAGGAGGAGGGACTTAGGGAGGGGAGGGGAGATTACTTTTAACTTGGTTTGGGACAACAAGTCTAGGAGACAGGAAAAATCTGAATTTAAACCTGTTTAAACTTTGCTTGGGGTGGTCACTATTAGGATAGAGCTCAGTTCTAATTAGTGATCTTATTTTCAGCCTAATTTAGACCATAATTTATGAAAACAGCATATCAACCCTTTATTATAGGGAGGTTTTAAAATGCCGAATCAAGTCATTTTTATAAACAAAGAACTGCAGATTGCTTACAGTTACCTGATGTGGTACAAATGCAGAATAGTTGCACCAGAGATCATATCATTAGAATGCAATTTTACGTATAGGATAGTATTCAAGATTACGGACACCCCGCTCGAAGTAGCCTAACCTAAACCCTACACTTAACCTTAAAACTAACATTAACCGCTTACCCTAACACCTAAATTCCTAGCGTCTCAAAGGTTTCGGGTATTTCGCGCTGAAATGTAACTGAAATCCAGTGGCTTTTATACGTAATCTAATGATAATCATATCTTGTCAGCGTTAATGTGATCTGTGTTTAGAATACTAGCAGTGGATGGACATTTTATCGCTTCTTGAGAGAAATAAAAATTACCGAAAATTATGAAAATGAAAAAAAAAAAAGAACAGATATAATACATCCACGAAACAAATCTACAAAATACACCTGTAAAGGAACTTGAGTCCAAGTTTTATGTCGCATCTAACAGTTTTTTGGCATTAAAATAACCGCACAGGGTTTATATGCCATTAGCCAACCAAGCACTGTTTAAACAACAGCAGAAATGTTGATATGA
This sequence comes from Doryteuthis pealeii, assembly GCA_023376005.1. NCBI lineage: Eukaryota > Metazoa > Mollusca > Cephalopoda > Myopsida > Loliginidae > Doryteuthis > Doryteuthis pealeii. The sequence continues at coordinate 110,801,597 of CM042141.1, read as the reverse complement.
ACATGTCATTTGCTTTTCAGAGGTTTACTAGCTGCTAAAAGATAGTGGCAATGCTAATATTAGTAGCTTTGCTGTAGGAAAGATAGTTTAATCGGCCGTATCTACATCATCAAAGACCATTTGAGCGTTAATATCGTAAGAATTATAGATAAATTATCTGCCCATTTGGGGCACCAGAAGGGCAAATGGCGCTAATATACGATATTGGCACGCTAAATTAAATTCTCTGACAAAGTCACTTATAATGTTTGGGCTAGTCAAATCGCAGCGAGTCGTGTTTTTCCAGCGATCTTCTTTACCTCCCAAACGCCTCAGCAAGATAAGTCTGGCAGCAAGCGCCAATTAAGTTTGTAACCTTTTGTACCTTTTTTGAATTATATGTTTTTATCTTCAATTGTTGTTGTTGTCTTCTTCATCCGTAATTTAATTGCTTATAACCCTGGGAAATTATATGAGTCCCGCGAAACATCATAGAATATCCGTAATAATACTAACAATGAATCAACGGAAGGATAGACAAAGATTAGATGTGTGTGTATCTACACGAACATTTAACCTTTTTATGATACATGATATACATACCAATGGTAATTAAAAAGAAGAATACATCAAAATGTATCCCTAGAACTAAAATACACAATATTGTGTCAATGAACCAAGCAGTAATGAGGAAGGGGTAGCAGAAAATAGAAAAGGCTTGTTTTGATGAGGAAAAAGTGAAATCGACTGAGCTCTTATGCGCTTCCTAGCGGGAATCCGAGACAACGTCTCTCCTGTTCAAAAAGAACAGAGCAAAAAGAGGTATGAGAGGGATATTGAGAATTATTCATGTGAACATCCCACGAGGCTTCCCAACGGATTATATCTATTCTCTAAGAGAGACTAAATTATTTAGTGCCACCTGCTCACTAGTTTTAAATAACTCATCTTATATAAATAAACGAATAATGTGTTTTTTCTCTGTGTTTTCTTTGCTGTTTTTTTGTTTTGTTTTCATTTGTTTTTATCTGTAACTTCATCCCTAATAAAACAACAGGATAATTGAAAAATTTAACAAATGATTCTGAAAATCTGATTTGGACTGAAGGATTTCTGCTATTTGAAGAGCATAGTGATATTAACAAGGAAATAGTAAGGGCACTACTTAGGCGTCCCATCGTGCTGTAATAGTTTGCAAGCTTGTTCTTAATCTCATCTCATATAATAACAATAATGTGACCTTTTCTGTATGTTTCTTTGTATTTTTTGTTGCATTTTTCTGTCTCTAACTTCTGCCGCGCAAAGCAAACAGATATTTAAAATTACAAGTGTTCAAACATCCGATTAGACTGAAGCAGCGTTTGAACAGCATGGTAAATTATTTGGTAATACTCGGACACTGCTTAGACGTCTCATCGTAGTGTTAATGGGTTAGAAGCTAGTATTAAACTATTGAATAGCGCGAGTTCGATCTTTACTAGATGGCCCTATACCTTATGGATGGGGTCCCATTTCCCATAAGTTACAATGGTGATATTTTCACAAAGGAACAATTTTTTTGGGTTCATTTCCATAGGACAATGAAAGGGGGCATTTCCGATTATGAATAATCTTTTTCCGGGGGGTTTTATTTCAATGGGGGAACAAGGGGAACATTTTCCATAAGAAAAATTATTTTTGCCATCCATTTTCCGCATACGAACAATGGGCGGGAATTTTTCATAAGGAAACGATTGGGGACCACCTTCTGCATAAGGAACATTGGAGCATTTCGCATAAGGAACAACTTTGGGGGGACATTTTCTATGGGCAATAATCTTGGGGCATTTTTCATAAGGTACAGTCGTTGGCGGGCCCATTTCCCCATAAGAACAATTTTAGGGGGAGTATCTTCACATAAGGAACAATGGGGGAAGTTCCATTAAAAGGAACAATTGGGGGCCTTTCCTTAAAGAATATATTGGGGTATTTTCGGCATAAGGGAACAATCTTTTGGACACATTTCCATAAGGAATAATTTAGTGTGGGGGCCTATCCGCACAAGAAAGATCATTGGGGACAATTCCTATAGACGTATACACTTTGTGCGCGGGGGGGGGGGGCATTTTCCAATCGGAAACAATTGTGGGAGGCATTTCCATTTGAGAAAAAGTTTTGGAAGCTTTTTCCGATAAGAAAAATTTCGGGGGGGGGGGGGATTTCCCATCAGGTAATCCTTTAAGGAAGGCATATAAGGTGGGTGGGGTGGCTAAAGCCACGTATGCTATTGTCACTTATCGCCTCCGTCAAATTAAACTTTTTTTTTCATGTTGTATCCCTTCTCCATACTGCTTGTTCACTAAACAATATTATATATAGTTATATTATATAATATATGCTGTTGAGACACGTTTGTGCATTCTTTCTTCGGTAATACCCTTGGTATGGATATTTGTTATGTAAAAGGTTTAGAATGTTCCTTAACATGTACAAATGCCCGTTTAATCTTATTTTTCTTACTGTTATGGTCTAGTGTTGATAGTATAACGATAATTATGCTCATGTTGGTCCAGTAAAATACGTTGTTATTTGCTATGTATGGAGTTAAGTGAAGATTAATTCTGGTAATTGGACATAGAATCACGTGATGCAACCAGAGTTTTGGGCGTCACATTCAATAGACAATTGGTCCAGTTGCACGAGCAGTCACAGAAATTATCTCTGGGACTTATTGACTTAATAGAAAATACAGTTATCCTCATTGTCCTCTTCATCAAGCACGAATAAGTCTTTCAAATGACTCTATAATATAGGAAGACATTTATATTGATAGTCATCGTTTTAACAAAACAGTTAGAACGAACTAAGTTTTATTCTTTTATTTGTTTATTAGTCTTAGAATAAATGCTATTCTCACACGAATACTAATATTGGTCCTTGGTAAGTGGGTACTCAACTAAATAGTCGTCCTTGGTATCAAGTATACCATAGGCGTTTTGATTGGTCAGTATCTAACGGGTTTTAAGGTAATTAGAAGAGCGCAATTATGTTTTAATTTTACTAGTTTTAATTAGTTTGTTTTTTTATTGGTCCCAGAAGTTGTCCGCATTAATTTGACCATGGAATCATTGTTGTCCTCATCGCAATTAGCAAAGTGCTTATATAAACATTATTTGATTATTTAAGTTGATCAATGTTATGAGAAGTTATATCGATAAACACATTCATTAATGTCTAAAGTTATTGTTTTTTTTGTTTTTTGGCTTCATTCTTCTTTTTTCCAATAGGTACACCGCTCAAAAGTTTAGGTACCACAATTCGTCATTTGATTTTTTTTCCTTTAAAAATACAGAGACAAAAAATATTGTCTCATCCTATATTTATTATTATATAATTATATATTATATGAGATTTGATAATTTGCTTTAGAAGCATTTGTTGAGTAAGTATATTATTATCTAATGATTTTTGCTTGAAGGCAGTTACAGTCGTTATATCGTATAAAATTCGGGATAATTAATGAATAATCATGACCAGCGAACTCGGCCCAAATACTCGCGCCCTACGTAGAAACATCGTACAGCTGTTTCAATTTTATTAAGTCTTGTCCTTGGGGTTTATATGATGTTCAATGATATGTCAGAAATCTTTTTGGCTCTGCTCTTTGAACAGTTTTAGACGTTGTCTCTGGCCCTGTCAAGGAATGGTAAAGGTCAAATGGTGATATTTACCTACTCAATCATAAATAAGCCATCCTTTGTGTTACCCCTTCTACACATTGCTTGTTCTTTTCAACAATATGGTATATTCCTTTTCTATTCGGGATATATTCGCGAATTTTTTCTTTCATAAAACTTTCAAAAAAACCTATATTTTGTATAGTCGGTAAGTTACCCTCTTGTCAGTATTAACTCGAACAGCAAGGAATACTAACCCTTTTCGCTAGCGCTTGATCAGAGAGATTGTTTTTGCGTCTAATTGTGGGAGGCACCAACAGCCCTAAACATCAGCTTCTTCAATTTATCGACAGGTCCAAGCGATGCTACTTATGTGCTGAGATTGACGAGGGTGGTACTTGAATCTGGAACGCTTGTGGTTCTTTGTGGAATGCCACGACTGATTAAATGTTAAAAATAATTCCTTTCGTTGTGTTCTGTGTTAGTTCCATCACGGATATACTAGTAATGTTTAGTCCTTAGTTAAGTGGGGAATTCACTAATATCTTCCTACCTCCAAGCAATCCACTAAAACGAAATACAATCTCTGTTTGCATGGTTTATCACTAGTCTCAAGTGGAAGAAAAGGTTAAATGCACTGCCATGCTTTGCGCATGCGTCCGTGACATTTGTCAATAATACGGTATCTAATTGTAATATATCAGTTTACCGGAAGTCGGAATACTTTTCCAATCCGTTCGGCTCACGGATAGCGAGTGACACAAGGTCGCAAGTATGGACAATCAGCGGGAATTGAACTCTCTATTTAGTACATAATAGATGTTTTTTGCAAGACTAGATGCGCTAACTATTACAATCCCCGATGAGCGCCCTCTAACCCCCAAACCACGTTCGGCAGTGGTAGGATGTGACACAAGTCGAAAGTATGGGGCATTCAGCGTGATCGAAATCGCTATTCAGTAGTAATAGATTTTGAACAGACTAGGTTGCTAACTATTCACCACGATAAGACGAGATTAGAGAAATCTCGTTTAAAAACGCAGCTTATAGCCAATAACAGAGGAACAAAGATGGCGTCTTGAACTGCCACATCATCCATCTGTTAATACTAAGGTAAATAAAACTCTTTGTTAACCTTTCACCGAAGCGTTGTATCACCACAACACCTAAATGTATGACAAATTCGTAAGTCCTCCTCTCTGTCTCTCTGGTCTCTCTCTCATCATCTCTCTCTCTCTCCCTCGTCTCTCTCTCCCCTCTCTCGTGGAGTAATGGTTACCGTCGTAGGAAAGGAAGACGGTGAGACGAGTTCAGAATCCTCGAACTTGGGCGTGCTTTTGCCTTTAACATGCCACTAAGTACACTCTGGGAAAGTTAGCTTCCGAACTATTCTCCCTTCCAGCTATGGGTGAATAGAGGGGCAGACTAGGCTCTTTAACCTTAGTTAGGCAACTAGTCTAGGAGAACGGAAAATTCTGATTCAAAACCTGCTAAACTCCGCTTAAAAATATGACCTTGTGTCACGTCATACCTCTTGTGTGTGTGTGTGTGCGGGGGGGGTAAATATGTTAAATCTGGGATTCCAAATATGATAAAAAGCGCAATTTTTATTTGCCAGAGCAAACTGTAGGTAGAAGAGAAATCAAATTACATAGATCAAAGAGAGAAATACATAACTGTAATCAGGGAAAGGTTCCTTAATATCGTAGAACTGTCTTAATGTATTCTTTTTGTGTAGATAAACTTCTTGAAGCTATTAACAGTGAGCATGTGTTTCGGTGTGCCATGCGACATGAGGTTGTGGCCAAGAAGCCGCCTCCCCCCTGTTACGTAGACAGGAGATACGCCTTTCGAGGCTAGAAGAAAAAGAAATTTTTGACTTTGGTGCTTCTCGATTTTATAAGGCCTACTTGCTATGCCACTAGTAGCCAAAAGGAGAAACGGGATAAGTAGGGTATCGTAATTCCATAATCCAAACAAATATGCACATTATCTTTCAGGTGATCAATGGGAAACTAAGAAAAACAGAAAATGAAGAAAACACGGAGATTCCCGAGCCAGGTTTGGGCTTTAGTTCNGGTAAAAGTATTTAACCACAATTAGTTAATGAATCCTGGAAAATATGTTGATGGATCCATGAACATGAACACAACCGAAATGGATAACCATAACATTTCGCCTAAAACAGAAAAGACTTTTTAATAAACTGTCTTCACAAAAGTAATCCCAAAAATCTCACCCAATTTTCATGGATAGTGACAATTCTCTCGATCTACATAAAACAACACACATGCAAGTGTGATTGACAATATGACTAAGTGTGTGAATAAGGAGTACATGAGTAAAAAAATCATTTGAATAAAGACCAAAAGCCAAAGTCTCAAACACAAATAGGACTTGATGATCATTAACATTTCTAACAAACTAAAACACCTTACACTTAGAACTGAATCTCAAGACATATGATATATGGACTCACCATATATTCATATTAAAAGGAAATGGTTTGATATCTTTCTTGAATAGTTACCTACTCTATATTAATATTTCTTTAAAAAAACTGTCACCCTGACACTAAGACTGGATATGCAGGATATGATATATGGACGTATATTCATATTTAAAAGGAATGGATCATCAACATATTTAACGTGGGACTGACAAAGTAATAGTTTTAGCCCGCGTGCCTCCGGATTTGGATGTGGTTTTCGATGAGACTATCAAATATTCAATGACAGTCTAAATGAAATACTAAGTGACTATCAGTATAATAGGGGATAGTGAGAGCGAGTTTGAGATTATAAATGAGACGAGGTGGTGAATGAAAGTGTCAAAATGAGTGGTGGGGTTAATATTCTCAGTCGACATGAGATATATATCTTCAGGCTATTATACTGAATAGGTACCTACTCAATATCAAAATTCTGTCAAACTGTCACCCTAACACTGGGGACTGATCTGTTGGCATATGATTATGGACCACACTATATTATATTTAAAAGGAAATGGTGATCAACATATTTAACGTGGGACTGACAAAGTAATAGATTTAGCCCGCGTGTCTCCGTTTTGGATCGGTTTCGATGAGACTATCAAATATCACGACAGTCTAAATGAAATACTAAGTGACTTATCAGTCTAATAGGATAGTAAAGCGAGTTTGAGATTTTAGTGACTTTGAGATCCACCATCATTTAGCCTCACGGACGATTCTCTCCTGATAGATAATTTTTACAGCCAACCTTCAGAAAAATACTAAGAGAGCAAATACCATATTTGCCAGGATATATCCCTGAAATATTGATCGTATGGATCAATATTTCCGACAATCTGTAACACTGACACTGAGGACGAGATCTACTCAATATCAACACTTCCGACAAACTGTCACCTTAATCCTGAGGACTGAATCAGCTGTCATATGATATATGGACACATACATATTCAAAAGGAAAGGGTCATCAACATTTTCATCGTGGGTCTGGAAATTTAATAGTTGTAGCCCTGCGCCTACGACTTTTATGAAACTAACTTAGAAAGTCTTGATTACGGTGAACGTTTCAAGTACATTACGAGATAGTTTAGCATTTGTGATATGTTGACAATGGTACAAGTGTGAGTGAGATATGAATAAGACGTAAATAAAGGGTGAATGAAGATATAAAAATGAGTTGTGGTGGTAATATTCCCAGTAAGGAGATACCATCTCTTACCATGGTATATCCCAGAGTCAGAAGAGTTGTATACACCATGCTCAATGGTGAATGAGAGACATAATAAGCGTAAGAATGGGAGTCCATAAGTGTGTTTGAGGTTCTCAGCGATGTATTAAGACTTGAGTAACACGTTAAAACGAATCCACCATCAAACGCATGAATATATTTGACCATATTCAATTTTTTGGGTTGCCCTACAATTGCTACGCTTAAACAATGAAGCTTGTATGGCATGAAACCCAATAGTAGCAGAAGAAGAAGTTAATTCTTCTATGCCCAATTTTAAATGTACAAACCAACATCTCCAAATCAGACGTAAACATTCCGACCAAAGAAATGTGTAAACAACATGAAAGTATAAGTGAGAGTGTCAATAAGAGTGTGAATGAAAAGCACTTGAATGTGTGAGAGGTTTTAAGCGAGATTCCTTGCATTAGTGATCTTGTGGATAATAGTGAACGATCCACCATCATTTAGCCTCACTGACGATTCTCTCGTGCTAGATAATATTTCCAGCCAACCTGAAGAAAAATCCTTAAACGAGAAAATACCATATCTGCCAGGATATATCCCTGAAATTATTGATCGTATGGATCAAGATTTCTGAGGATAGTGTAAGTGAGTTTGAGATTATGAATAAAGACGTGAATTAGGGGGTGAATGAAGGTGTCAAAATGAGTGGTGGGGTCAATATTCTCAGTCCACGTAAGGAGATACTATCTTTACCTGGGTATATACTTGAATAGGTACCTACTCAATATTAAAATTTCTGACAAACTGTCACCCTAACACTGAGGACTAGATCTGTTGGCATATGATATATGGACCCACACATATATTCATATTTAAAAGGAAATGGATCATCAACATATTTAACGTGGGACTGACAAAGTAATAGTTTTTGTCGGCGTGTCTCCGGTTTTGGATGTGGTTTTCAATGAGACTATCAAATATCAATGACAGTCTAAATGAAATACTAACTGACCTATCAGTAATAATAGGGGAGAGTGAGAGTGACTTTGAGATTATAAATAAAGACGTGAATTAGGGGGTGAATGAAGGTGTCAAAATGAGTGGTGGGGTTAATATTCCAATCCAGCTTAAGAGATGATACTTTACAAGGGTATATCCCTGAGTCCGAAGAAATATATGCACCACATGCAAGGGTGAGTGAAAGAGATAATAAGAGTAAGAATGAGGAGTGCATAAGTGGGTGTGAGGTTCTCAGCGATAGTATTCTAAGTGAACGTAAAGACAAAAGCGCATTATTGATTGTATGGATCAATATTTCCGACAATCTGTCACCTGACACTGAGGACTGGATCTTCGATCATATGGTATATGCACCTACATATATATTCATATGTAAATGGAAATGGTTTAATATCCATTCAACCTGTTAATTAAATTGCGGTTACAAAAAAAAGAAAGTGTAAACAAGTTTGAGATTTTAGTGAGTTTGAGATCCACCATCATTTAGCCTCACTGACGATTCTCTCCTGATAGATAATATTTACAGCCAACCTTAAGAAAAATCCTTAAACGAGCAAATACCATATTTGCCAGGATATATCCCTGAAATTATTCATCGTATGAATCAATATTTCCGACAATCTGTAACCCTGACACTGAGACTGGGTCCACAGAGATATAATATATGTACCCACACGTATTCATATTTAATATGAAATGGTTTGATATCTTTCTTGAATAGATACCAACTCAATATTAACAAATGAATGATTGTGATAACCTTAGTGATAATTTTTCCGTGCAGGATAAACTTCACATCCTATGCATGTTAGAGTGATAACGGGACGAAGAGTGTGAATGAGGAGTACATAAGTAAAAAAAATCATTTCAATAAAGACCTGACAGTTAGGACTGAATCTCCAAACATATGATATATGGATCCATACGTGCACCATAAGCAAGTGTGAATAAGAGAGATAATAAGAGTAAGAATGAAGAGTGCATATGAGTGTGTGAGGTTCTAAGCGATATTTCGAAAGCTTGAGTAACACATTAAAAAGACCTATCATCTCTTATTTATTTTTTATTTTATTAAAATTAATACATTAAAGAAATTGCCAAATGATGGTCTGTTGAGATTTTCTATATTATTGGAAGTATATATATATATCAGGATACATAGACAACATCCTCAATCCCCTATGACACACAATCCCCATACACATCAAAGACACCACGCACTTCCTAAATGAAATACAAAAGATAGGTACACTCCCCGAGGGAACCATTCTGGCAACAATGGATGTTGAATCCCTATTCACCAACATACAACATAAAGAAGGGATTCAATCATGTAGGGAATTCCTCACACACAACAAACACCTATAGACAAAATCAACGACACATGCCACATAATCTGCTTCATTCTAACACATAATAATTTTCAATTCAACAAAACAAACTACCTACAAACCAATCCCGAAAAAGTAATCCCCAAAAATCACACCTAATTTTCATGGATAGTGACGATTCACTCGTGCTACATAAACATACACCACATACACCAAATCATTTGAATAAACACCAAAAGCCAAAGTCACAAACACCAACAGAAACTTATGGATCATTAACATTTCTGACAAACTAACACCCTGACACTTAGAACTGAATCTCAAGACATATGATATATGGACTCACACATATATTCATATTTAAAAGGAAATGGTTTGATATCTTTCTTGAATAAGTACCTAATCCATATTAACATTTCTAAAAAAAACTGTCACCCTGACACTGAGACTGGATCTGTAGAGATATGATATATGGACCCAAACGTATATTCATATGTAAATGTAATTGGATCATCAACATATTTAACGTGGGACTGACAAAGGTGGAGTTAATATTCTCAGTCAACATAAGGAGATTACCTATCTACCAGGTTACATACTTCAATAGGTATCGACTCATTATCAAAATGTCTTTCAAACTGTCACCCTAACACTGAGGACTGGATCTGTTGGCATATGATATATGGACCCACACGTATATTGATATTTAAAAGGAAATGGATCATCAACATATTTAACGTGGGACTGACAAAGTAATAGTTTTAGCCCGCGTGCCTCCGGTTTTGGATGTGGTTTTCGATGAGACTATCAAATATCAATGACAGTCTAAATGAAATACTAAGTGACTTATCTGTCATAATAGGAGATAGTGAGAGCGAGTTTCAGATTATAAATGAAGACGTGAATTAGGGGTGAATGAAGGTGTCAAAATGAGTGGTGGGGTTAATATTCTCAGTCAATATAAGGAGATAGCATATTTACCTGGGTATATACTTGAATAGGTATCTACTCAATATCAAAATTTCTGTCAAACTGTCACCCTAACACTGAGGACTGCATCTGGTGGCATATGATATATCGACCCACACATATATTCATATGTAAAGGGAATTGGTTTGATGCCCATGAAATGTCTGATTGGGAACCATTTTTCTTCCTATATGGAATTAAGATGTTATTTCCACAAGAACCGGTGAAGGACTAATACAAAGACGAAGAAACCGGTACCGGAAGTAAATCCTTCTTTCTGCAATAAGGAATAGAAACAATTGTTTTCTTTAGAATACGTCAAGTGTTCTAAAGTGACGCTTTAACTGAATGTTCAATTTTCAAATTGTTGATATCGTTTGAGGGAAGCGTTCGTATGTTGAAAATGAGGCTTTACAAATTTGAGATTGAGGTAAGACGGATTACTCTCAACGGGAAAACTGTAAGGACAACATTGGTGATAAATAATTAAACGTGAAATTAAAAATAAATCTTACCATCTGAATAAAAATCGTTCAGATTTTAGCAATTGTCCGTTATTTGTTTTGTTTTCTGTTAGACTGTTTTTTCTTTTCTTTTAATTATGGACAAAATAAATGATTCAGGCTGACAATTCTGAAAAGTTGCTGAATGTGACAGAGTCCGAAAAGTTAAACGACCTGAAATAAGCAATGAAGACGGGAAACGAGGCCTCATTCAATCGATATAGGTATTTATCCAATCGATCTGCCACGGGTAGGATGTGACACAAAGTTACAAGCATAGGGCATCCAGCGAGAATTGAACTCGTTTTTTCAGTAGTAATGGATTTGCAGGATTAGCTTGCTACCCAATACAGCACGGTAGGATGTTCATCTCTTTCAATCATTGTATAATAATGTCAACGAGCCGTGTTTGATAGCGAATGTTTGGAAGCGAATCCGACGGTAAAAGTATTTAAACACAATTTAGTTAATGAAATCCGGCAAAATATGGTGATAGGATCAATAAACATCAACACAACCAAAATGGATAACCATAACAAAATACGAAAATAGAACAAATTATTAATCGCAGCTCATTTCGCCGAAAATAGAAAAAAACTTTTTAATAAACTGTCTTCACGAAAAAATAATCCAAAAAATCACACCCAATATTCATGGATCCTATCATTAAATTTTCCCGGGTTTCATTAACCCATTTGTGGTTAAATACTTTTACCGTCGGATTCGTTTCCATTTTCAACTTACACACACACATATATATATATATATATATATATATATATATATATATATATATATATATAGTGATGCCGGTGAATGACGAAAGCAAAATGCAAGAACGAATAACGGATCACGTAAACACGAGCCAAAAGTTTAAAAACTGTCCATTTTTTCAAAAGTCAACGTCTCTGACGACGAATAACACCGAAAAAGTGATATTCAGAAACCAATGGTTAGACAGACTTTTCATTTGTATTAGTTAATATGAATAAATATATATATATATAATTTTTAATAAATCCGAAGTGCACTAGCGTCCGCGAAAGTCCCTGACGTTATTTGCGGTCGAGAATGTGACATTAAGAAAAGATCTTCAATAAACACCATGGGATCTAATTCAACAACCTGATGATTACGCCCTAGCAAGAAACCTGGGTAGCTGTTTATAATAAACATTGATCTATAAAAACTCAGCAAATTAAAATATATATATATATATATATATATATATATATATATATATATCGATTATATATATCAATTATATATATCGATTATATATATAGTAATCGTTCGAAATTCGGCATGATTTTGATCGTGATATATATATATATATATATATATATATATATATTATATATATATATATATATATATATCACGATCAAAATCATGCCGAATTTCGAACGATTACTATGATCGATTTCGGATGAGTTACGTCACACAATTTCAAAAGAAAAATAACGCCTAAACAACGCCAAATTCTTGCACTTCCTTTTTTCTCTTTTATATACAGTATTTAATTTTCTCTAGATAATTTATATTATCTATACCTTGAAAAAGGGTGAATGTTCACTCGAAATATCGGAATTAATCGAACCAGGGACAAAACAACAGTTGAATATTAAAATTCTGTTTTTTGTTTTGTTGTGTTTGTTTTTTTATTTCATTTTTGTTCTGTTTTTCCCCAATGCTTCAAAATACAAAAAAAACACCGTTCACAAGAACAAAGTTTATACATAACATACATACATACATACACACACACACACAGACATATATATATATATATATATATATATATATATATATATATATATATATATATATACTAGCAGCCAGTAGACCACTCAACTAATACCCCAAGGAAAAGATACTTATACCTTATCAAAAGTATGCATATATACATACAGAATATGCAAATATATACAAAAAACATGACGGATATTCTCCCCTCTTTGAGGGAAATAGAATTATACCATAGAATATAGACATGAAACTAATCAATACCATACAACATAATCCCCAATAATGCGGACACATTGTTAAAACCAATTACTAAAAAGTATAAATATAAATACATGATATGTATTACTTCCTAACCGTTAGGCATGACATCCCCATATGGGTTGATATGCCGTTAAAATCAATAAACAAACAAACAAACAAACTGCCATTTTATATCCCTGAATCAGAAGAAATATATGCACCATATGCAAGGGTTAGTGAGAGAGATGATGAGTAAGGATGAGGAGTCCATAAGTGTGTTTGAGGTTCTAAGCGATAAGTCTAAGACTTGAGTAACACGTTAAAACGATCCACCATCATTTAGCCTCACTGACGATTCTTTCCTGCTAGATGATATTTCCCGCCAATCTAAAGAAAAATCCTTAAACGAGCAATTACCATATCTGCCAGGATATATCCCCGATATTATTGATCGTATTTATCAATATTTCCGACAATCTTTAACCCTGACACTGCAGACGAGATCTGTGCACAGAAGATATATATTCCCATACATATATTCATATTTAATATGAAATCGTTTAATACCTTTCTTGAATAGATACCTACTCAATATCAACACTTCCGACAAACTGTCACCCTAATACTGAGGACTGAATCAGCTGTCATATGATATATGGACCCATACATATTCAAAAGGAAAGGGGTCATCAACATTTTCCTTGGAGCTCTAGAAAAATAATAGTTGTAGACCCGGCGCCTACGACTGAATGAGGACGTAAATGAAAGGGTGAATGAAGATATAAAAATGAGTTGTGGGGATAATATTCCCAGTCAACGTAAGGAGATAGCATCTCTACCATGGTATATCCCAGAGTCAGAAGAGTTATATACACCATGCTCAATGGTGAATGAGAAAGATAATAAGAGTAAGAATGGGGAGTCCATAAGTGTGTTTGAGGTTCTAAGCGATATATCTAAGACTTGAGTAAAACGTTAAAACAATCCACCATCAAACGCATGAATATATTTGACCATATTCAATTCTTTTGGGTTGCCCTACAATTGCTACGCTTAAACAATGAAGCTTGTATAGCATGAAACCCAATAGTAGCAGAAGAAGAAGTTAATTTCTTCTATGCCAAATTTTATACATAAGTCGGGCCAATTGGATGTAAATGTTACAACCAGCATCTCCAAATCAGACGTAAACATTCCGACCAAAGAAATGTGTAAACAACATGAAAGTATAAGTGAGAGTGTCAATAAGAGTGTGAATGAAAAGTACTTGAATGTGTGAGAGGTTTTAAGCGAGATTCCTTGCATTAGTGATCTTGTGGATAATAGTGAACGATCCACCATCATTTAGCCTCACTGACGATTCTCTCCGGCTAGATAATATTTCCAGCCAACCTAAAGAAAAATCCTTAAACGAGAAAATACCATATCTGCCAGGATATATCCCTGAAATTATTGATCGTATGGAACAATATTTCCGAGGATAGTGAAAGTGAGTTTGAGATTAGGAATATAGACGTGAATTAGGGGGTGAATGAAGGTGTCAAAATGAGTGGTGGGGTCAATATTCTCAGTCAACGTAAGGAGATACTATCTTTACCTGGGTATATACTTGAATAGGTACCTACTCAATATTAAAATTTCTGACAAACTGTCACCCTAACACTGAGGACTAGATCTGTTGGCATATGATATATGGACCCACACATATATTCATATTTAAAAGGAAATGGATCATCAACATATTTATCGTGGGACTGACAGAGTAATAGTTTTAGCCCGCGTGCCTCCGGTTTTGGATGTGGTTTTCAATGAGACTATCAAATATCAATGACAGTCTATGTGAAATTCTAAATGACTTATCAGTCTTAATAGGAGAGAGTGAAAGCGAGTTTGAGATAATAAATGAGAACGAGGGTGGTGAATGAAGGTGTCAAAATGAGTGGTGGGGTTAATATTCCAAGCCAGCTTAAGAGATGAAACATTACCAGGGTATATCCCTGAGTCCGAAGAAATATATGCACCACATGCAAGGGTGAGTGAAAGAGATAATAAGAGTAAGAATGAGGAGTGCATAAGTGTGTGTGAGGTTCTAAGCGATAGTATACTAAGTGAACGTAAAGACAAAAGCGCATTATTGATTGTATGGATCAATATTTCCGACAATCTGTCACCTGACACTGGGGACTGGATCTGCGATCATATGGTATATGTACCTACATATATATTCATATGTAAATGGAAATGGTTTAATATCCATTCAACCTGTTAATTAAATTTGCGGTTTAGAAAAAAAAGAAAGTGTAAACAAGTTTGAGATTTTAGTGAGTTTGAGATCCACCATCATTTAGCCTCACTGACGATTCTCTCCTGATAGATAATATTTACAGCCAACCTTCAGAAAAATTCTTAAACGAGCAAATACCATATTTGCCAGGATATATCCCTGAAATAATTGATCGTATGAATCAATATTTCCGACAATCTGTAACCCTGACACTGAGACTGGGTCCACAGAGATATGATATATGTACCCACACGTATTCATATTTAATATTAAATGGTTTGATATCTTTCTTGAATAGATACCAACTCAATATTAACAAATGAATGATTGTGATAACCTTAGTGATAATTTTTCCGTGCAGGATAAACTTCACATCCTATGCATGTTAGAGTGATAACGGGACGAAGAGTGTGAATGAGGAGTACATAAGTAAAAAAAATCATTTCAATAAAGACCTGACAGTTAGGACTGAATCTCCAAACATATGATATATGGATCCATACGTGCACCATAAGCAAGTGTGAACAAGAGAGATAATAAGAGTAAAAATGAATAGTGCATATGAGTGTGTGAGGTTCTAAGCGATATTTCGCAAGCTTGAGTAACACATTAAAAAGACCTATCATCTCTTATTTATTTTTTATTTTATTAAAATTAATACATTAAAGAAATTGCCAAATGATGGTCTGTTGAGATTTTCTATATTATTGGAAGTATATATATATATCAGGATACATAGACAACATCCTCAATCCCATATGACACACAATCCCCATACACATCAAAGACACCACGCACTTCCTAAATGAAATACAAAAGATAGGTACACTCCCCGAGGGAACCATTCTGGCAACAATGGATGTTGTATCCCTATTCACCAACATACAACATAAAGAAGGGATTCAAGCATGTAGGGAGTTCCTCACACACAACAAACACCCTATAGACAAAATCAACGACACATGCCACATAATCTGCTTCATTCTAACACATAATAATTTTCAATTCAACAAAACAAACTACCTACAAACCAATCCCGAAAAAGTAATCCCAAAAAATCACACCTAATTTTCATGGATAGTGACGATTCACTCGTGCTACATAAACATACACCACATACACCAAATCATTTGAATAAACACCAAAAGCCAAAGTCACAAACACCAACAGAAACTTATGGATCATTAACATTTCTGACAAACTAACACCCTGACACTTAGAACTGAATCTCAAGACATATGATATATGGACTCACACATATATTCATATTTAAAAGGAAATGGTTTGATATCTTTCTTGAATAAGTACCTAATCAATATTAACATTTCTAAAAAAAAGAATGTCACCCTGACACTAAGACTGGATCTGTAGAGATATGATATATGGACTCAAACGTATATTCATATGTAAATGTAATTGGATCATCAACATATTTAACGTGGGACTGACAAAGGTGGAGTTAATATGCTCAGTCAACATAAGGAGATTACCTATCTACCAGGTTACATACTTCAATAGGTATCGACTCAATATTAAAATTTCTTTCAAACTGTCACCCTAACACTGAGGACTAGATCTGTTGGCATGTGATATATGGACCCACACGTATATTCATATTTAAAAGGAAATGGATCATCAACATATTTAACGTGGGACTGACAAAGTAATAGTTTTAGCCCGCGTGCCTCCGGTTTTGGATGTGGTTTTCGATGAGACTATAAAATATCAATGACAGTCTAAATGAAATACTAACTGACCTATCTATCATAATAGGGGATAGTGAGAGTGACTTTGAGATTATAAATGAGAACGAGGGTGGTGAATGAAGGTGTCAAAATGAGTGGTAGGATTAACATTTCGAGCCAGCTTAAGAGATGAAACATTACAGGGTATATCCCTGTGCCCGAAGAAATATATGCACCACATGCAAGGGTGAGTGAAAGAGATAATAAGAGTAAGAATGAGGAGTGCATAAGTGTGTGTGAGGTTCTAAGCGATAGTATTCTAAGTGAACGTAAAGACAAAAGCGCATTATTGATTGTATGGATCAATATTTCCGACAATCTGTCACCTGACACTGAGGACTGGATCTGCGATCATATGGTATATGCATCTACATATATATTCATATGTAAATGGAAATGGTTTAATATCCATTCAACCTGTTAATGAAACGTGCGGTTTAGAAAAAAAAGAAGAAATTCTTACCATCTAAATAAAAAAAATCATTTGAATAAAGACTGAAAGCCAAAGTCATAAACATGAACAGGAACTTGTAGATCATTCAACCTTTTTGGCAAATTGTCAACCTGACACTGACGAGTGAATCTGCTGCTATATGATATACGTTCCCACGCATAT
The DNA here is from genome assembly GCA_023376005.1 of Doryteuthis pealeii. NCBI lineage: Eukaryota > Metazoa > Mollusca > Cephalopoda > Myopsida > Loliginidae > Doryteuthis > Doryteuthis pealeii. Next base: position 110,783,816 of record CM042141.1, on the reverse strand, counting down.
ATTCATATGTAAAGGGAATTGGTTTGATGTCCATGAAATGTCTGATTGGAAACCATTTTTCTTCCTATATGGATTTAAGATGTTATTTCCACAAGAACCGGTGAAGGACCAATACAAAGACGAAGAAACCGGTACTGGAAGTAAATCCTTCTTTCTGCAATAAGGAATATAAATAATTGTTTTCTTTAGAATACGTCAAGTGTTCTAAAGTGACGCTTTAACTGAATGTTCAATTTTCAAATTGTTGATATCGTTTGAGGGAAGCGTTCGTATGTTGAAAATGAGGCTTTACAAATTTGAGATTGAGGTAAGACGGATTACTCTCAACGGGAAAACTGTAAGGACAACATTGGTGATAAATAATTAAACGTGAAATTAAAAATAAATCTTACCATCTGAATAAAAATCGTTCAGATTTTAGCAATTGTCCGTTATTTGTTTTGTTTTCTGTTAGTCTGTTTTTTCTTTTCTTTTAATTATGGACAAAATAAATAATTCAGGCTGACAATTCTGAAAAGTTGCTGAATGTGACAGAGTCCGAAAAGTTAAACGACCTGAAATAAGCAATGAAGACGGGAAACGAGGCCGCATTCAATCGATATAGGTATTTATCCAATCGATCTGCCACGGGTAGGATGTGACACAAAGTTACAAGCATAGGGCATCCAGCGAGAATTGAACTCGTTTTTTCAGTAGTAATGGATTTGCAGGATTACCTTGCTAACCATTACAGCACGGTAGGATGTTCATCTCTTTCAATCATTGTATGTCAACGCGCCGTGTTTGATATTTTTAAGAAACTGCGTTTTTTTTTGTTTTTGCTTTTTTGTTGTTTTTTTTTTTCAGTTTTTTTTTCATTTATAGTTACAGTAACTTGATTTAGGATTTTTTTTTTCGGATATTTTTTACAATTAACCCATTGTTGGAGAGATTAGTTTGATTCATTCCTTTCGTGGTGAAAGTAGCCGAAAACATTTATTATTCACAAAAAGTGAAGGTGCAGTTGATCACAGCACAATAATCTGATGATTAAAATAAAAATTCGCCCGTCTTGTAAGAAGCTCGTCGACCAGGCAGACCGTCGCAAATTCTGGGGTCGTTTTCAAGCCATAGAGGTAGACTTAGTGAGTAGCACTCCAATGTTGTTCATCAACTTGACGACATCAGAAAAAAAGTATCTGGAGATGCCGAATCATATCCCATGTTACCAAAATAAAAATTCGTCGGTGTTGTAAAATCGTCGTCGACCAGACAAACCGTCTGTTGCGTTGCACCCTCTTCTTTTCTTGTCAACAAATATTTTATTTTTGTTGCGGCAACTTGCCCAGTGGAGGAAGCACGAACACGGAGAGAGAGAGAGAGAGAGGAAAAAAGAATGCTTTGATTTTTACGATGACCCACCGGAAAATCGGAGGGAAAAGAAAATGATAGAGACAGGAAAAAGTATCGGACTGACCCATTGATTAAACCGCCGATGTATCTTCCATCTGGATTTTCTTTCTTTCTTTCTTTCTTTCTTTCTTTCTTTCTTTCTTTCATTCTTTTTACTTTCTTTCTTTGTTTCGTGCTGTCTACTTCAAAGATTTTTCTCTCTCCGTGTTTTCCGTGCTGTTTCCTTCAAAGATTTGTCTTCCTCTGTCTGCGTTCTTTATTTAAGACGCGACGCTTAGCATCGACAGTTAAAAAAAAAATTTGATAGATTAGATTTGATTTTTTGGCGTCTGTGAATAAGGGGAAATAACTCAAGATTCTTAGTTATTTCCCTTTGACCATTACAAAATAATAACTAAAGTTATTTGATACTGAAAACATAACACTTTTAAGTTGAACAACAAACGCTCCGAAAAAACAAAAATATTCACCTCGAATTTAAATGGGAAATGTAAATTTAATTTCATCAATAATTAGAATGCATTGTCAATGATGTAGCTTGTTAAATATAAATATTTATTAACATATTTCACTTCTTCGTCTCTGCAATAATGTTTGCCTGTAAAAACCCTCTTTCATGGGGCCGAATAGAGGCAAACATTATTTCAATGATGAGGAAGTGAAATCTGTAGTGAAGCAGTGGCTCAAAGAATAGTCAGAATTTTACGGGGCAGGGATACATGCCCTCATTCAAAGGTGAACATATATATATATATTTCTCCTTTAAATTTTGAAAAATCGTTTTTTGATTGGGGAAGGGTTCATTTCATCTCTTAATAAAAAAAAAAATATTAGCAAAAATCTAGCATACAATTTTTATCATATACCGAGATAATTAAGCCACCACAAAATGCATGAAAGTTAAATCAAGATTATAAATATATTCCTTACAAGAGAAAAAAAATTGATTATATTAGTCAAAATGAAATTGAATTAGTCAAAATTATTATTATTATTATTATTATTATTATTATTATTATTATTATTATTATTATATATGGAAATCAAAGTGATACCAACTGTAGTTGGTGCACTTGGCACGGTCCCAAAAAGCTTAGAAAAAAGACTGGAAAATCTGTAAACCAGAGGATGAATTGAGACAATCCAGAATACTGTACTGCTGCAATCTGCCAGAATACTCAGAAGAGTCCTGGAGACCTGAGGAGACTTGTTGTCATTTAGACTCCAGTGAAAGACCATCAGCTAACACTGATGTGAATAACTCACAGGAGTGAAATAATAATAATAATAATAATAATAATAATAATAATAATAATAATAATAATAATAATAAACCATTCAGAACACCGCACTACTGCAATCTGCCAGAATACTCAGAAGAGTCCTGGAAACCTGAGGAGACTTACTGTCACTCAGACTCCAGTGAAAGACCATCAGCTAATGCTGATGTGAAAACTCAAAAGGAGTAAATAATAATAATAATAATAATAATAATAATAATAATGGAAATCAGAGGAACGATTGAAATGTTTGGAAATCAGAGGAAGGATTGATACCATCCAGAACACTGAACTGCTGTAATCTGCCAGAATACTCAGAAGAGTCCTGGAGACCTGAGGAGACTTGCTGTCACTCAGACTCCAGTGAAAAACCATCAGCTAATGCTGATGTGAATACTCAAAAGGAGTAAATAATAATAATAATAATAATCTAATATTTATATTATAATTATATTATAATTGTATTTGAGATTTTACTGATGATATCGAATTTTTTTTAATGTATAATAGGAGTACTACAATATTAATAATATAATAATTTAATATAACAATTATATTATGAATACAATATATGGTTGTTAATGATAAGGATAATAGATAATAACAATGACAGTATTAATAATACAGTATTAGTATTAATAATAATAATAATTGATAATATTAGTAATAATTGTAATAATGGAGGTAAATATTGTAATAATAATAATTATCATGTTTTAATAGTGATCATATTAGCAATTAAATTAATTATCTTATTTTATATTTCATATTAATTATTAAATATTAAATTTTAGATTTTAATGTTAATTAATCCTGAGGATAAAGACTTTTAATGATTATTAGAATTCTAAGGTTTAAAAAAAACGTCTAGACTTTAAAAAAAAAAGTATTTTTTTATTTTATTTATTTGTTTGGGAAGAAGTCGTCCAAAACAGGAAATTAAGGTATACATTGTATCTTTTTTTACATAGGATTTAAATTTGTTATTGTTGTCATAATTGTGTGTGTGTGTGTGTGTGTGTGTGTGTGTGTGTGTTGTGTGTGTGTGTGTGTGTGTGTGAACAATGCAAAGGATTTTCTGGTGATATGAATTTCCCTTTTTTTAGGATCCCTGTATTTTCTAAAACCCATCTGATGAGGCTAGAACTTATTTCTTGAGTTTCTGATTGAAATAAAAAAATATAACAGGATGACGGTTTGTTAAGTTTTTCTTTCTTGAAAGTTTTATATATGTATATATATATATATATATATATATATATATATATATATATATATATGGAGAAAGGTAGACAAACACGGGATGTTATAGAAACTAGATTTGTTGTCTACCTTTCTCCACATATTGTCGGATTAACCTCCTCATATTTCTCCCATATATATATATATATATATATATATATAAACATTTGATATCATCCACCTATATATATATATATATATATATATATATATATATATAGAGAGAGAGAGAGAGAGAGAGAGAGAGAGAGAGAAAAAAAAACTGTGATAATCCTTGTTTATGATAAACAAGGACTATCCCAGTTTTTCTCGTTATTCTGTGATAAAAATGTTTTATCACCTTTCCTTATATCAACAAATGCCCTGAAGAAGATCTAATTAATAGATTGAAACACTGCAGTGTCGGCTAATAAACTTACCACTCAATTTATTTAATCCTGTGTTTTTTCAATTTTCTTAATATACTATATATATATATATATATATATATATATATATATATATATATATATATATATATAAGATAAGCTATTCATTATAGAATTAAGCCCTTAACGAGTATAGTGCTAAAAATTTTATCAATATTGGGCAATATCCTGAGTTTTGGTAATTGTTTAAAATATTATTTTAAAATGATACAAAACTTTGAAACATATCACAGCACATAATTCATTACATTCTATTTTATTATGTTTTTATACAATACTGTACTATTGTTCTTATTTAAAGAAAAAAAGTAACAAAAATAAGGATGTTTTTTCAGGATGTGGCCCCCCCCCCACATCCTGAAAAAACTGTAAAATACACTCTGCAAAAGAGTTATTTCCCTTTGACTGGTTATGCAAATTTTACTTTTATATCACAAGACAAATTGTCTGAATTTGTTATCCAATAAGAAATCAAAGATACATTTAATGACTTTGTGATCAAACGTGAACTTTTAAAAATTATTAAAAAAATTAAAGGAATTGATAAAGGTAAATTTGACTATCATGAATTTTTTCCAAAGTGGAAAAATGGCATTTTTCACCATCAATTGTTAAATTTTAAAATTGTAACCCTAACCCTAACCCTAAACCTAAACCCCAATCCTACCCCTAACCCTAATTAAAGGATAATTAATGAGGACTTATTAATTATCCTTTAATAATGGCATAAATTATTTTTATTATTATTTGTTTGTTACCTATGGGTATCTCCCTTTTTTTCTATTTTCCCACATCAAACTGCCATTATTTCCAAGTTCACTCTGACCTGGAGTGGTAGTACATGGTAACGTCCCATCTATGTGTTAAATTTATTTATTTAAAAAAAAGTGTGTATTTAATTTGAATACTTGATGTCATATAACTGAAAATAATGTGCATTAGTATTAACTTAAAGATATAAATGTCTAGGGAGCCTAAACAAGAACTTTCCTGCATCAGAAGACATCAGAAGAGTTAGTCGGCTGAAGAATTCAGCCAGTTAGATCTAGGACACAGGACAGTTAACAAGATTAAAAAGTTCTTGGGTGTAACGATAGCTGCTAAGAGACAGCTAAGACACTCCATCCTGTGAGGAAGAACTAAGTTTTTGTGTAACATATATGTACATTGTTAACTGCATTACATAAAAAAACATAGTAACTGTTATTTAAGAAATCTCTGGTATATTTCCTATTGTAAATCATATTTTCTGTTGAATGCTTGCATTTAAGTACCAAGTTGTCATATAACAAGTAACTATGATAGTTGGTTACTAAAGATTATTATTAGTTACTTGAAACAATACAACTGTGTGCAAACAAATGACAATTATTAAACAGAAATAATTACTTGAAACTATATAATTGTTAATATTAAAGATAAATCTAATGAGTCAGACGAACCTACTAAAAGTTTAGCCCTGAAGAGCATTAAGCGAAACTTTTAGTAGGTTCGTCTGACTCATTAGATTTATCTTTATTATTTGCTCTACTTAGGTATTGAGCACTTTTTACTTATTAGCTTTAGTCTCCTGGCGGGTTTGTATGAATATATATATCTTATATATATATATACATATAAATTGTTTTTTCTTTTGGCCAAAATATTGTACCAATAGATTATTTTTGGTTGGTATGATTATCTTGGTCTTTTCTTTTTTCCAAAAATGTTTTTATCCCCGGTTGATGTTTGGTAGTATATTTTTACAATCAAACTATTTGCTGGGTTTTTTCTCACCGCGAGAATTTACCAACAAGTTTGGTATATTAATTATTAATATTAGATAGAAATGTGTTAAACCATACAACTGTTTAAAAATTATTTGTATTAGATAGGAATACTTAATACAATATAACTATAACTTATTTGTATTATCAATTTTTAAAATTTATTGGGTCAAAGGGAAAAACAAATTGAATAAGTCTAGGACCCCTATCTTGCTCAGAATATTAACCTCCTAGAAACTTTGTACAGAGACATGCAACCAAACGAATACCCTCCATCAAGCATCTGCCATATTCTGAACGTATTGCTGCCCTGGGAATAGATTCGTTGAAACTCTGGCATCTGGCAACTGACCTGGTAAACGCTCATAAGGTCATTAATCATCTTAACAACAGCAACCATAAGCACCTTTTTGATCTCCATGTTTCTAACACACATGGGCATACTTACAAAGTCAGAAAACAGCATAGCTCACATGACTTTTGGAAACATTTTTTCACACTCAGAATTGCTGAGGCATGGAATAAGATGCCTGCATCTATTGTAGGCTGCCAAAACTGCATCTTTCAAAGCCTCCATGCTTCCTGTAGTCCACCAACACTATACTTGATAGCTCTCTCCACACACATATGCACACACATGCACACATACATGTATATTATCACTGTAAACTGTTTATGTTTCTGACACTAATACATATATTCTGTGTACTAGACATGAGACTTTGATGAGTTGTGGTGCACCTGAGCACTGTACACAATAGATTTCATTATTAAGTGTTTGTAAAAATTGAGAAAGAGGCTATTTAGCCAGTTTTGGTAAAATAGAAAAAAACTACTTTTATGCTATTTTAACAGCCATGTAAATTTTTTTATTTTGAAAAATTCTTCTAAATGAAAAATATAGATATTGTTAATGACTTTGTGATCAAATGTGAATTTTTACAAATTTTTTAAAGAAATTGAAGGAAATGATGAAGGTAAATTTGTCTATCATGATTTTTTTCCAAAGTGGAAAAATGCCATTTTTCCACTATCAATTGTTAAAACATAAAATTGTAAATCTAATCCTTCCCCTAAAACTAACAAAATGTATTCTTGACAAGTACCATTTTAAGAAATTAGCTTTGAGATAGATTGTTTTAAAGTTTGTTTGTATCACAGAATTGCACAACTACTTTTTAAGCAATTACCTTTTAGATAATCCCAGATTGCTTGTCAACAACTATTTTAATCTTTTAGCTTTTAGATAGTTTGGAATATATTTAAATATATTTCAAATATATTTGCTGGCAAAATAGTATGTAGTCTATTTTATTAGGACTGGTAAAATAAGCCTAAAAGTAGATTTGCCTATTTTACAGGAACCGGCTAACTAGCCTATTCAGAAAATTTATATAAAAGTACAGAATCAAATTGTTTAATTTCTAAATAAATGTAGATAAAATAAAGTAAATAAATTTCGTCTTTGTAAATTAAAAAAAATCTTCATAGAACCAGAAATTTACATGATTTAAAGTTTTATTTTATTTTTTATTTTTTTTTATTAAACTTTCAGTTTTCTTAGCTAAAAAAATATGTTTTAAAAATAAAATAATTATTCTATTTCTAAGTAAATGTAAACAACCTTTTTTTTCTCTCTCTCTCTCTATCAAGCGATTCTCAGCCATACGTACGGCAGACAAATTGAAGCATCTGTTCATGTGTAAAGCTGACTTAGTTCTCCGTACTGTATCGGGTAAGTGTATAGCAGTACCCAAAAAAGTGCAACCCTCATTTTTATGTCTATTCTCAATAAAATCCAACTTATTTGGATAGTTTTGGAAAACTTTAAATTGATCTAATAATATTATCCTGTGATTTTTTTCAACAATCTAATGTGAGCTTAATGGGAGACCCAAGTGTACACGTTTTCTCTAGTACACACATATATATATATATATATATATATATATATATATATATATATATATATATATATATATATGTGTGTGTGTGTGTAAGTAGAAAAATGGAAATGAATCCGACAATATGTTGAAAGGATAAATAAATAATGAAAGAAAATGTTGGATGGATAAAATTGGTTTAATGAAGTACCAACACATGTTTCGACCAAGAGTTTATTCAGGTACACATTGTATTCTATTTATTATTATTTTAAATATGAAATAAAATAATGATAATAATAGAAAATTATCAAATATTTAAGTATACAAAGAAAACAGCCTTCTTCAGGGCAAAATATTAGATATTTGAAGTTAAAGTGATCATAATACAGAGATTTTGAAGTGTTCGAAAAAAAATTTTTTTTTTAAATATATATATTTATAGGGTTTATTTCATAGATATTTTCCCACAGCTCCATTTCATATTATTTATTTGTTTCATCATCATCATCTTCAAGTCACACTGACAGCACAGATACCCATGACCCTCTCTTTTGCTACCTGTCCCTATCAGTCATCACTCCTGGTGGGTCATCCATATGCCATGCAGAATCCGTACAGAGTTGATTGATGAGAGAGAGAGAGAGAGAGAGAGAGAGAGAGAGAGAGAGAGAGAGTCATAGGAATCTGTGCTGTCGACCCTGTGATCATGATGATAATCATATTGAGTATTCATTTTTTTATTCATCTTGTTCCATTTGATTTGATTTTTTTCTTTGTTTTTATTTTTTTTGTTTATTTTTTATCTTTTTTTTTTTTTTTTTTTTTGTTACTTTTCCTGATTTATTTACCTGTCTATTCATAGAAATTGACAGAAGGAAAATAAATGATTTACACTATGCATAGGATTTGACACAAGGTTACGTGTATGAGGCATCTATCGACGATCGAACTTGCTTTTCAGTCGTAACGAATCAGGGAGACTAGTTTGCTAATCATTACACCACAACGGGACGCCATTACAAATTTACAGAAAATGTCACTTCGATTCATAATTGCCTGCAGACGACGTAATATAAATAATTATTAGACAAACTGAAATAATGAACAAGTAATTTATAATTCAAGGGAGGCAACTCTTAATCTATGGTAAGAGTTATTGGTCTTCTAAACAAAATCTATTTTTAAATTGATATCGTTTTTGTTCATCAAACCTTGCTTAAACAGAAGCATGTCTTTTCCAATCGGTTTTTCTTTCATTTTTTTTTTTTCAGATCCGGACGAGAATTTTATTTCAGTTTAAATCCGACAACAATCCGGTATTATAATTTGTGGGATTTTATTGGAAATAAAAAAAAGAGATTTATCAGTATGAATATTGTTGCTGAAATTTTTTTTTTTTTAATTTGGAAAAAAATAAATCCCTTTAGTAATAAAATCAATGTAAAGAAAAAAAAGCATCTTAAACAAAACAAAATACATTTTGATACATTCTCATTCCCATTCATGTGACAATTTAGTCGTTATCATTTTGATTAGTATAAAAAACGTGTTGCTGCATAAATAGGATGGCTGTTAAAACATGACCTTTGACATTATCAAGTCTAGTCTGACACAAAGTCACAATAGTCTGATGCCCTGTTAGGATTAAACTCAATAGCAATGGCTGGTAATTGTAAGACTAACTTATGGAAATTTTTTTGTCACAGATGCATATACTACCAAAACAACTGATGAGAGGTGATACCTCGAAACACGTCTCTGTGGATTACTTTATTATATTATATATGCTCCCAAATTTGGTTGAACACTTTAATTAGAAGGGATTTAATTGCAAAATTCACCGTATTCGGCGTACAGCTAAACCTCGCTCTGTTTACATAAACAAAGTTTGAGGCCTCTAGTGAATTTCATTTCCGCTTAGAAATGTAGCGATTAAATAGTCTCCTATATTTGACAGCTGCTTGTGGCCGCACGGGTAAGAGGTTTGGCGAACGAAAGTTCATTCGGGTCTCGAACCCGGCCAGAGGTAGTTGTTAAACGATATAACCACACTGATGAGAGGTGATACCTCGAAACACATGTCTGTGGATTACTTTATTATATATATATATATATATATATATATATATATATATATATAGGATCACTAACACAGCAGTCCTAGATAGAGTTCAATTCCCCAGCTTATACTCTCTACTGAGACAACGTCGTCTCCGATGATTGGGTCATGTACGTCGGATGGATGGTGGACGAATCCCGAAAGACATCCTCTATGGAGAGCTTATGTCTGGTAAAGGACAGAACAGATTAGTCGCCCCCAGCTGCGATTCAAGGATGTCTGCAAGAATGATCTCAGGTGCTTTGGCATTGCCCCTTCCAGCTGGGAAAATTTGGCTTAGGACCGCCCTCGGTGGCGGCAGAATCTCCATAGAGGACTGTACATGTCAGAAGTCACCCAGACACAACACCATGAAGCTAAGAGGTCCAGAAGAAAACAGCGGCAACAAAGCATCGGAACATCAACATCTTCAGGGACAGCCTTCAAATGCAACATCTGTGGTCGAGAATGTTTTTCAAACATTGGACTTCACAGTCACAGGAGGCGCTGTAACTTCAGGGGCACATAAAAACTTTATCATAGTCTTCCGAGACTGAAATGCCAATGTAATGTAATGTAATATGTATATATGAAAAATCAAGGTATTCATAGGATGATTTTATCATAGAAGTATTAGTCAATGTTAAACTTTTTTTTATGTTAAACTATAATTGGGACATTGTTAATATGTGATGTTGTAACTTCCGAATAATATTCAGTATAAGTATGTAAAGTAAAAAGAGGCAATTATTAGCATTCTATAACCGTTAGTAGTGTTCTATTTCAAAACTATGTGGCATAATTTGTGTTATATATATATATATATATATATATATATATATATATATATATATATATATATATATATGTGTGTGTGTGTGTGTGTGTGTGTGTGTGTTATGTATAAATTTTGTTCTTGTGAACGTTGTTTGTTTGTTGGGTTTTTTTTGTTTTTTTGTCTTTTGAAGTATTGGAAAAAAGAACAAAAACAAGAAAAATAGAACAAAAATCAGAATTTTAATATTCAATTGTTGTTCTGTCCCTGGTTTGATCAATTCCGATATTTCAGGTGAACTTTCACCCTTTTTCAATGTATATGATATCAGACGATCTGGAGAAAAATGAAATGCTGTATATGAGAGCAAAAAAATAAATGAAGTGAAAGGATTTGGTATTTTTTTTAGTCGTTGTTTTTCTTTCGAAATTGTGTGACGTAACTCACCCGAAATCGATCATGGTAATCGTTCGAAATTCGGCATATATATTTGTATAATATTTTATATATATATATATATATATATATATATATATATATATATATATATATATATATAAGAAAGCTTGAAGCTTGTTACTTGAATTTTCATGTAGTGTACACAATCATCAGACGCCTGAGTATTGTACACACCACATGAAACCTCAAGTAACAAGCCTTCTAGAGTTCATAATTATATTTTCTAGGTTTTATATCTGCTCTGCCATAATAGCATAGAGAGGGCAAAGGTCATGAGACTGAACTAAACTTTCTTAGTTTTAAATAAATTTTGAAACAGATCTTTTAGCATGACAGGATAATGCATGGATCAGCATTTCTGTTTGGGATCAGAGTGTAGTATCTGTTTTTCTTTTTGACAGCAGTTTTTGTCTTCAGTGGTGGTGCTGAGGATTCTTATATTAAGGCAACACCTCCCCATATATATATATATATATATATATATATATATATATATATATAAAGCATAGGATAGATACAAAATGAACGCTGCTTGGTAACTGTCAGTTTCACGCCTGCTTATTTACCAACCCCTCCGCATGAGTAGGATGTAACACAAGGTTAATTTTTAAGCAGAGTTTAACAGGTTTTAATTCAGAGGTTTCCTTCTCCAAGAACGGTTGCCTAACGAAGGTTAAAGGCCACAGTCTGCCCTACTATTTACCCATAACTGGAGGGAGAATGGTTGGATGCATACCTTTCCCAAATGCATTAGTGCTACTTGAAATGCAAACAGCTTTGTCCCGGATTTGAACCATGTTCCCTGTGTCCATTTCCTATGAAATTTGCACTACAACTTTGCACTACAAATGCCTATGCGGTTCTCTGATGAAGGTTTGGGCTATTCTAATAATTGGTCTGATGATCACATAAGCATGAAACTGACAGTTACCAAGCACCATTAACTTTGTGTCTACACTATCCTAACTTAGAGATACAGTGTGGTCAGAAAGTTTTGTCACCCCTATACATTTTTAGTGGTAAAATGATTGCGTACACCTTTGTGCAAATTAATTGAAACAACCGCTTTAGTTTCCTTTATTTCATGTATAATGAAATAAAGGAAACTAAAGCGGTTGTTTCAATTAATTTGCACAAAGGTGTACGCAATCATTTTACCACTAAAAATGTATAGGGGTGACAAAACTTTCGGACCACACGGTATACGTCAGTTTTAGACCCACTGGAGTGACAGGATGTAATCGATTTCTTTTTTTTCTCCTCAGAATAGTTCATTTGCAGTGGCATACACTAATATGAATCTATTTTCAGGGTGTATGATGAAATTTTATTGGCCTTGTAAAATATTACTTCATCCAGGATTACATTAGATTTTTATCACACTCAGTCTTGACTCTCAATTAGTTGTCTTACGGCCATTGTGTGTGATGGGCATTATTCCAAGGAAGCATACGAAAATTGTAATACTGCAAGAACACACAACAAGCCTTACAGAGAGATTGTGGATATTATAATAATAACAGAATTATTCGTTTTATTTCAATTAATTTGTACAACCCGAAATTCTAGAAAATGATTTGATTTTTAAAGACTATTTTTTAGTGGTAAAATAATTCCGTAACTTACATATTATATTTTTAATACAAAAAATAATGAAAGTTAAAACTATATGCAGAGGTGACAAGGCTTTCGGACCAACAAACATGTACATGCTCTATCATCGATATTGAGCACTTTTTATTTATAAATATAGCAAAGTACATTATTTATATATGGTGTGTGTGGTGATCAGTTTCTCAAATTTGATATAAGTTCTCTGAAGTCAGTATGGTGATCATGTGGGACACTATGAACATTCGTGTAAGCAACATATATCAATCGATGTACAGACATCCATTTAAAAAGTTTATTCATGCAAAAAAGTCGATTATCAAGAGAAAGCAGGAAACAAGTGGTCTCATGCCTTCTCTATAAGTATGGGAGTAATATTGTAATACTGGAAAGGAACTTTGAATTCTGTTCACAGTTAGTACAAATGGTTACAATGTGGTTCACTACGAGCCTTCGAGTATGCAAGAATCTATCATTGGATGTGTAGGCTTCCATTGTTAGTGTCTTTATTCTCCAGCTAAAATCATTCCAAACTGACGCTCCTTTCTTTCACCATTTTATTCACTATTTTGTTGTATTGAAAGTGTTGTGAATCCTTTCCTCGTTAATATCATTCCAAACTAAAGCTACTTTCTTTCATTATTTTATTCACTATTTTCCTGTATTGAAAGCGTTTGTGAATCCTTTCTTCGTTAATATCATTCCAAACTGACGCTCTTTTCTTTCACCATTTTATTCACTATTTTTGCTATATTGAAAACATTGAATCCTTTCTTCGTTAATATCATTCCAAACTCTACTTCCTTTCTTTCACATGTTCATTCACTATTTTTGTAGAATTGAAAGCGTTTGTGAATCCTTTCTTCGTTAATATCATTCCAAATTCAACTTCCTTTCTTTCACAAGTTCATTCACAATTTTTGTAGAATTGAAAGCGTTTGTGAATCCTTTCAATTGAGAAAAGTAATCTGTTATGATAATGACAGTTCAATGATTGATAAAAACTGAAATTCTCATTTAGAAAGCCGAGGCTAATAGCATTGCAAGTATGGCTCAGTGGTAGAACGGAGGCCTGGTAGTTGAAAAATCCAAGTTTCATTTCTGTTGTTGATTTCGGAAGTATTATACAACATTTGTTTGGAAAATTTTGAACCAGGGATCTTTTGGATAGTGAGCAGTTTTACACTGATAACATTTTGATTTAACCCTTAGTTGTTGCGCCAACAAAAAGTTTTTGTATTTTTTTCAATGATTTCAGGAATTTAAAAAAAAATACATTGTAGCATTTTGTGAATTATTTCTCTAATTAGTTTTCTATTACTTTCGGTGAATTTTCTTTACTAAACTCTAATACAAGATTCTGCTGTTTTTTCCTTGTGTTTCTCTCCCTCTTGTGACTTTCTCTCCTGTTCACATGTCCTCATTTTACTAATCACCACTTCTTCCTCTTCTTGTGTTCTCAGATAGAAATTGATGTGACTTCTCATCGGATCGTTGGAAGGGGTCACCTGGACGTGTGGCATTTCTTTCATTTGTCTTTGACGCGTCATTTTCCTCTCAGTTCGAAACTTGGCCACTTTCGCCGTAAACTCACTCGTCTGAATCAATTTGAGAGGTTCTCGTATGTTTGGAACAGATGATGATATTCTCTTTGTGGACGACGGGATTTGACTATTGTATCGCTCAACAACAAAGGTTGTATGCGGTCGACTCTGCGACTTGTCGTTGGCTTCTGTGGACCAAAACGTTGACACAGGATGCAGTGCCCATTCTTGCGGAATAGTCGATCTTATATTAACAGTTTGCATTTTCTGTTGTAGTTCCGATTCAATGACATATTTCGTTGTGGTCGCTTTTTTCTTTGTGTCTTGAACTAAAGAATTAGCATTATTATTATTGCTATTAGAATCAGCCGTTACTCCAGTAGTATTTATAGACTGACCGTCTTTTTTATCTAATTCTTTATCTTTTAATTGTGCTAATTGCAAATCATTGATCCATACTTTGGTTCTAACATCAATTTTGCTCGGTGAAGAGAGCGGTCGTCTCCGACTGTCGATCGATTCACAATCATCTGGACATTTTCTTTCTTTGTGATAAGCCTTCATCGTCTCATAAACAAATCTCGGAACTTTTAACTGACCCTTAGTCCGGATTTGAGACCTGAGCAGATTTTTCATCTCGGACAGAGAAGTATCTTTTTCTTTGATTTTTTTGGGCTTGTCAAATGCCCAAGATGTTCTCCGCTTAAATCTTGGTGCCGCATCTTCGCGATTAGGATGACTGGATTCTTGAATGCTAGAGTCTTCCTTCAACTTATTACTACTACACGGAATATCCGTCGTTCTCATCGGCGAAACTGATCTGTTTGTCTCGGTCGTCGAACCGGTGAGGCAACTACAAAAAGACTGAGAACTTTTGTTCATCCACCTGAGGGAACCAGCATTTTTCTGATTATTGTAAACGATTCCAAATTGTTGAATGAACCTGGCTTTTGCAAGATTCTTGGCGCTCAAAAGCCTTGCACTGTGATCCAATTGTCGTACTTGGTGGCAGACATTTTGAGTAGATTGTTTCTTTTCTGTACCAGATGCGTTTGAGGATGCACAACTTGTCGCTCTTTTAGAGTGGGTATGTTGTAGAATCTTTGTGTTGGAAGCACCGACTTTTTCCATTCGTTTGGCCCTCACGTAGGAATATGCCTTTTTCTGGATTGGTACATCTGAATAAGAGCCGTACTTGATCAACGGGGGTAGACTATCGTTTTCCAAGTCATAATTCCATTCTATTTCTTCAAATTGCAACAATAATAAGTTCGTATGGGTATTCACTATAATTCTTGAAAAAAGAAAAAAGAAAAAAGAAAAAAGAAAAATGTAAAATGCAAATGAGAGAAACAAAGCAGTTTTTTTAAATTCATGCAAAAGTTACTATTTTATTTATCTATTCATTTTGGGTGGCGACCCGTGTTACTTAAGGACGGATTCTTGGTAGGTGATCAGTCCATGACATGCAACACCCGACTTTGACCCTTACTTAAGCTAAACGGGCGGTCGGAGAGGCTCCCTTCTATCAATCGGCTGGTCATGCCAAGCCCTAGCATTTATATGGTTGTCCCAACCCCTTTGCCCTTATGGCAAACTCCCGACCCTTTTTATCATATCTGCTAGAAGGTGGTGGCAGAGGGTCTTAGTGTCCAGGGTATGACGTTAAACGGCATCTGATGGGGGAGTTTGGATTTTGGAGCTCTGGGGTGTTTCGATAACCTCTTCATCCCCATTACTCCCAGGTCCACCCAGTGGTAGTACCTGTTAGAGTCCCATATATAGGTTAAATAGAAAAAATGAGTTTTAAAAAAGTGTTTTAAAAAATTGAGTTAAAAAAAATTGAATACTCATCAAGAATAAATACACCAAAATGTCTTCGGCATAAAATAACCCAACAGGAGTTGACACGCCGTAAAACCCAACCAACCTTATCTATTCATTTACTTTAGTAGGAGTCCCCGTGGTGTAGTGGCTAACGTGCCCGATTGTGAGATCATATTAAGAGAGTTCGAACTCCATTCACACTATTGTGTTCTATTCAGAACTATTGTGTTTGTGGAAGCACGTTGCGTAATGGTTACCGTCATAAGAAATGGGCACAACGAGACGAATTCAAATCCTGGACGCGACTGTTTGCATTTCTCATATCGCTAATACTCTTGGGAAAGGTATGAATCCAACTAAGCTCCCCACCCCTGCATTGTGGGTATCCTTGGAGAGAAAAGGGCTAAAAGAGAAAACCCTGACAGAAAATACGGCTTGGACTCTGTTAGGTAGTTCAATGTGTAAAGCATTATTTTGGCAACTCCTGCAGCCGATCTGACGCCGAACGTATTGGCTCACCATTCCTTCAGATCAAGCCATCAAAGCAGAAGAGAGGGGGGCCTTGTCGCTTACATCTCCATACATCTTGCCCTGGTTTTCTGTGCCCTGGAGAGGAAATCTATAGTCTTCCGAGACTGCGATGCTGATTTTTTTTTGTCACCATTAAATTTATAAAGTTCGTGTTGATAAGAAAAAGTCGGTTATTTCTTATAACTCTAACCTAAAAAAGGTGAACCACTCTGAATGAATTTTATCTGTTAATTAATCTACCCATTATTTTCCCATTAAACTAACCCGAAACCCTAACCCTAAACCCTAACCCTAAACCCTAACTCTAACCCTAACCCCGTCTTTTTTCCTACTAGATCAATAAATAAATAAATAATTTATAAAATTCATTCAGAGTGGTTCCCCTTTTTAGGTTGGATTTATAGGAAATAACCAAAAAGTCTTTCTTACGCGTGTTTCTCACGCCGGGGTATACCAGTTATAAGAATAGAATGTGCTTGGTGAAAAGCCTTTTTATGCGTGTTCATAACGTCGAGGTATACCAGTTATAGGAATAAGAAGTGTGGTTCTTATAATACGTTAGAAGACTCAGAGTAACCTTCCAACGTAGGTACATACATGTACATGAATAAATCCCGACAAAGTTGTAAAACATAATAACAAATATAGGCTTTATTGTCTGAGAACATGGACGAATAAACAAATACAATGACATACATAAGAAGATACAATATAGATACAGAAACAAATACAAGAAGATAGGACTAAAGTCCTAAAGAAGTAAGAAAGTGTTAATGAAAAAGTTACTTACTGAGAGTTGAGGGGCAAAGCCCCCCCCACACACACACACGCACTTAATGGGACAGAGACACCAAGCGTCTAGCCCATGTTTAGTGGGTGCTAGATCGAGAGAGAGAGGGAGAAAAAAGAGAGAGAGAGAGAGAGAGAGAGAATTTCCCGGGCTACTGTTTAAATATGCAGCCACCTATTGGCGAAAACCTGGTGGTAAGGGAAGATAACCCTTTGGACACATGTCCATTCCAGCAGGGGCGGACAATCGCTACACTGATAATCGTGTCAGTATAACGTTTATTCTAAGACTAACAACAACAATAAATGAATTAAACTTAGTTTACTTCTAACGGTTTATCAAACAAAAAACAATGAGTAACATATAAATGTTCTTCCTATATGTAGTGTCAAGTTTGAGACCTAGCTATCTGATGGAGAGGGAAATTTAGGATATGAAGTATCTTCTATTTGAGTCAGTCCTCTTAGAACTGATCCGTAGGTGTCTATTGAAATTGTGGGCCAAAGCTTCTGAGCTCTGTCATGTGATTGCTATGTCCAATCACAGAAAGGGTCTCCCTCACTTTACCCCACACATAGAAATAAACGTATTTTACTGACACAATAGAACTAATAACACCCTTGAGAAATATGTGAACACCTTATACCGTCAGCTATGGGTTAAATAGTACCACAGCTGTTCTTTTAAAAGGGTGGCTTCGGCATTAAATAACACACAGAGGTTTATTTGCCATTAAACAAAGAAACCAAATAATTTATCTCAAAGTGTTTAATTCTAAAGAAAGGCAGTCATTTCTTATTTACAACTAGCAGAGCTACCCAGTGTTGCCCGGGATTTAAAAAGTTTAAAATAAAATAAAACAAATCTCTTATTCATATTTATATGTAGGTTAATAATGTTTTTATTATAATTCCCAAAGTAAATATCTCTTAAATTTCAAACAGGGTTTTGATAAAAATAAAATTCTTCAATCATTCCACTGTTCAATACAAATTAGAGGTGTTTACTCACACGTTTTCGCAAGATTTTATCCTTTATTTAAATGGGTTTTGAGAGCCAAATATGGCTCTCAAACGTGTCACAGGAAACACTGAAAGTAACATGCGGCTCTCAAAATAGTGAAAGGGTTATGATCAGATAGGGGTGGGGGTGTCTAAAAGTTCTGAGCCTGACTAAAAAGAGAATCCATCTAGAATCATGAAACGAATATGCATTATTCCATGAAGGAGGTCCCAGAAACTGGGCCCTTCCACACACGCATACAGTTTGTAAAAATAGAGATTTTTTAAAGTGCTTTTCAAGTGGGTGGGGTAAATACAATTTTTAAATTGCCAGTCAGAAAAGAAGAAAAAAAGCAATTTGTCCTTTTTCTTTTTCATAGCTTGTTAAATAAGAAGTCATTTCACGCCCGAAATCACTACAATTGTTATGTTATCAAATAGACATAAATAACTTTTTTGGGCTTGGACGAGATAGGAAAATAATTCTTTTGATCTATTTTTGTTATTGTTGTTGTGAAAACAAACTTTTCTGGCGTGAAACAAACAACAACACACAGTGCAACAGTGCTTAAGTTTTTAACAGTGGTCTGGTGTCGCTGTTGAGCAGAGGAAAAAAAAGAAACTAGTCGAAAAAAAAAAACAACAAGGTGTCACTGACTTCCAAGTAAAGTGTAAAATATTCAACCAAGGCTGTAATAAAACACCTTGTACATTCAAGTCGAAAATTTAGTTTCTTTCTTACAGTTGTGACAATCTAGAGATTTTTTCTTTTAAGGTTCTGCCTCGATGAGGTAATTTATGAGGAAGTGCGTCCCGGCCTTCTGCCTCAAAACTTGCTACCCGGTGACTATTAAAATAACGACACAGCTCAGTCTATTCAAAACTATCCATCTTCATATCTATCTATCTATCTATCTCAATTTGTTCATATTTATCTATATTACTTTAAATACTAAGATTTTTTTTTATTCAGGTTTGTTTAATGTCTTGTTTTTAGTTTGAATAAACAAGAATTACGAAAAAAAAAAGAAGCGACATTTACTTGTCGAAAATATCTATCTATCTCCATTTGTTCGTATCTATCTATATTATTTTGTTTGTTTATCTATCTATCTCAGTCTATTCAAGACTATATATCCATCTTCATATCTAAACAAGAATTACGACAAATTACGATAAATAAACAAGAATTACGACGAGCTGGGGTTGTTATTTTGATAGTCACCGGGTAGTAATTTTTGAGGCAGGAGACCGGGACGCACTTCCTCATAAATTACCCTCGATGACACTACCCTTTGTATTTGCAGATTCATAGGGACGTCCAATCTGACGTATAAAATTTACCTCCTTCTTATATTTAACACAATAGTTAATATTATCTTCAATTTTTTTGGTTTGGTTTTGTTTTACGGCATATCAACCTCAGTGGGTCATTTAATGCCGATAAAGTTTTGAAATAAATCAATTTCTTAATGGATAATAAAAAAAAATTTATAAATATATTTTTCTATTTAACCCATATATGGGACCCTAACAGGTACTACCACTCGAAATTAGAGAGTGTAACGTAACAAACATATCAAATCTAAACATATAATTGTGGTATATCCACAGGTCCTGCTAGTTCAACATTAATTACATAGAATTATCCAATTCAATTTTTTTAATATGTAGATTAGAATGGACAAGTTTAAGGATGAATCATCATGAGGTTAGATTTGAATTAAAAAAAAAGCATCATAAGGCCACATTTGAATAAAAAAATCTTCTTACCTGTTTCCGATTGGGATGAGATGCAAAATAGGATCACTGTAGCTGTTACCGCGCATAATCCGACAACATTGACCAGTCAAAAGGTTCCAAATTCTTATCCTTCCATCATTAGATCCTGTGATGACGCGGACGTAGGCAAGATCTACACATCGTACTTCTCTGGAGATTAAAGAGAAAAATCGGTTTTATTGATTTACTAGGTGCTTAGCCAACAGGATGACAAACTATTGCGGTGATGCAATCTACGTTGATTTTCTAGCAGTCAGTAGGTATTTTCCCAACCCATTCACCACGGGTGGGATGTGACACAAGGCTGATTGTTTGTTTGTTTGTTTGGTTGGTTGGTTGGATTTTACGGCATGTCAACCCTTGTTGGGTTATTGTAAGCCGAAGACATTTTGTTTGATTCATTCTTGTTGGGTATTCATTTTTTTAAAACTTAATTTTTAAAACACATTTTAAACTCATTTTTTCTATTTAAACCATATATGGAACCCTAACAGGTACTACCACTCGGGATCAGAGTGGACCTGGAAGAAATGGCGATGAAGAGATACTCCACATTCCCCAGAGCTCCAGAATTGGAACTTCATCCTTAGATACAGTTTAATGTCAACAGTCACGACCTTCTAGCACATATATCAGAAAGGTTGGGGGGTTGCCATAAGGGCAATAGGGTTAGGACAATCATATAGGTGCTAGGGCCGATTGATCGGAGAGGGCCTTCTCCGACCGCCCGTCTAGCCTAAGTAAGTTCCAATGTGGAGTGCTGTCTGTAAGGACTGCTCAGACACCAGGATTTCGTCATTAAGCGCCACTCACGGCCAATAGGTGGCCCTATTGGGAGGGGGTTACCCCTCTGCAGAGGTGTAGTCGGAGTATTCTACAGCCCGACCGACAGGGTGGGTAACACAAGGTCAGTATCTTTATTTACTTGTAATATATCTGTCCACATACTATGGGAATTAAAACTGTAAAAGGATTAACTCTCACTTGTGGGGGGAATTACCGCAACTTTCAAGTTCGGACACTGAATGAAAAGACAAGACAAGACAAATATATTTAACAACAAATTTAATATGTATAAACAAAAAAAAGGGGAAAGATAGATTTAAGGATAGTTTTTGCAAATTTTGGTGTGATTTGCGGAGAACTTAACTCAGAGTCCGGTTAACAAAGTTCTTTGAAGTGAAGAATGACCCGCCAACCTATCGGCAGAGGCAGGTTGAAATTTCGTATGTTTTGTTGGTGATGAATTTTAGAGGTTGCTTTTAGGGAAGCTGTCTTTGAGTTGCAAACCCTAATTGAGTTGAGATGATTTCTGTAGTATAATTCTTTCAAGTTGAATTTGTCGAATTTCAAGGTTTGCTCCTGGAAGCGAGTGGCAACTTATTTACCAATTCAGTCTGAGGGAGTTAACTCATTCAGGTCCTTACAAGTTTAAGCTGAACCGACCACTGACTGTTTTCTCGTTAACAGTGGGGATCGATGACGTAGCAGAAGGGCACTGGAATCTGGCGCCTTAGAGTCCCAAGGCTTTCGGGTTAAGAAATGGGACATATTTTTAATAGACACGTCATCTTTAATCAAGTTTTTATTATGATTTTTAAAGGAAATTTTCATATACATTTTAATTCGCGTTTTCTTTTTTTTTGACATATACTTTAGTCATTTTTGATTTGATTTTTTAAAGGAAATTTTCATAATACTTTATAGATGAGTAGAGAGGGAGAATGAGTTTAATAGAATAAATAATTTTAAAAATACATTTTCCCCACGATGCCAAAAAATGATAAATAAAAATAAAGATAAGTAAATAAATGAACCGGGAATGTGTTGTATGTTGAGACTTCTTCATTGGTATTCGTTATTGCTGTTTGTAACGAACACAAAAATTTGGGTTTGTGGGGATTAAAATAAGATTAATAAAAAAAATAACAATCTTCCATAAACCTTCATATCGCAAGAACCCTCCGAGCATATGCGGGAAAAAGGACCCACTTCCGACACCAAAGATAATATCTCGGCCATTCGAACTTAGGCCTTATCTGGGGCGAGACACGACTACTGATCAGGAAGGAATTTCCTTACCACGTGGTGGCTATGACCCGTGAATAAAGCCTAAATCATAAAATTAACTTTTGTCTTTGTCTCTTCCTTTTTCTTCCCTTGAATTCCTTCTCCAGCGTGACCACCAAATAAGATGGGGTTAAGAAGCAAACCCCAGGAACACGCACAAGGAATAACGACAGCCACCTTTAAGCTTAAAACATTAAACCTCTTGCCACCCCACAGGTTTTTAGACGTCTTTTATTTAGCTCCAAGTTAAGCATAATACTCAGAAAAAATAGCCATCTTGGAGACACGTCTGCCTTCTTAAAAAACAAAGTTCGAATTGTCTAAATTTCAAGATCACCTCCTGTTGAGAAATTTCTCATATAAGGTGTGTTAAAAGCCCACTCCTACTTATAGACTCGGACAGAACCATGTGATCTATCTCTTGCCCAATCACTGGCAGTACTCTGAGGTTAATACAATACTTAAATCAACCCCACTGGACATAATTACTTTTGACATTCTTTGACGACGGACATAGTATTAAATCACTGGACCTTTACCAATACGCAGTATAGGACTTATACGTAGGATAGGACTTATTCGCTTACCAAAGGATTCCATAACTCAGGACTTACTTTAAGCCCTTTTCAACTGGCCAAGGATGGTATTTAAAAACTTTTCACCTCTCACTTTCACAAACCGAACTGACCAATCAGAGGAGAGTCATAAGGTCAGTGAAAAGTCACATCCTTGTGAATTCAGAAATACCGTTATTTTTAAATGTCTACTCTACCGCACTGTAACACAGCTTCATATATAAGACTTGGGGGTTATATAATGGCAGTCTTAATATGGTATCAATAACGGGAATTCTTACTTTGGATGTTTGAAGGCTCTCAAACATCGAGCGTGATCTCCAAGAGAACTCCAAACCATTGCGTATCCATCTTTACTGCCGGTGACAATATGCCAGCGATCAAATTTGATAGAGGTTATGGGTTTTGTGTGTCCGATGAGTTTCTGAAATGAGAAATGTAAATTGTCACCTGTTTATTTCTACTTCATTAAAAATTTTAATTTAATTTTTTTTTAAATACCATAAAGAGTAAAAAGAGAAAACATATAATGATATATTTGTTTAAAAATGCCAAGAACTTCCGAAAAAAAAAGTACTTACAAAAAACTACCAAAAAAAAAAAAAGGAAAACACATGCAATAATATATTTTTAAAAAAGCAAAAACAAAAACACAAAAATGCCCAAAAAGTAAAAAGAATAGAAAAAAAAAAGAAATCGTATAATTATGTATTTGTTCAAAAAATACCAAAAACAAAAAAAAGAAAACGTAAAATAATATATTGGTGCAGGACTGTAAGCGAATGGTGCCGGGTGCGAATAGATATGTATTAATTCAAATCCTCCGCTACGGACAGGATGTGACACAAAGTCAATTTTTAAGCGGAGTACAGCTGGTTTAAATGCATAGAATCGATCTATATGAAGGGACCCTGAAAGTTTTGTAGCGGGAGATAAAGTGAATTGCCTCAGCGATTAAACTCGCAACCTCCTGGTTGTGAGTGGTGACTCGTAGTAAGCGTCCTGTCAACACTGTTTAGACAACACAATATATTCGCCCTAATGTCCTGATGAAGGTTCCTTACAAAACTGAAAAGTTTTAACATCGATTTTACCATCTAAAAATAAATTTATCTTTTGGAATAGTTTTTTTAATTTTATTTCTGCATGCCATCGGATTTATTTCCATATTTTACCACCCAAATCGAAATGTGTATCCATTACATATGTGTGTATTTATAACACTCTTCACAAATCGTATAGATAATATTTCATGCTATTCCTGTAACAAAATAAAGAAATTTATAGAGCTTCTTCAGTTTTTAACAGAACATTTTCACCCTTTGATATAAACGATTGCTTCTTCAACGTGCTTTAGTAAATAATGAATCTTCCTCTATTGCAGGAAATAACATTACAATTGCACTTATATTAAGACGAGCTATTTATTAAAATATACATATTTACAAACCCCTCTGCACGAATAGGATGTGACGCAAGGTCAATTTCTTAAGTGTAGCTTAACAGGTTTGAATTCAGAGTTTTCTTTCTCCTTGGCTGGTTGCTTAACCAAGGTTCAAGAGCTCAGTCTGTCCTATTATTTATCCATAGCTGGAGGTAGAATAGTTGGATACATACCTTTCACAAAGGTATTAACGCTATGTGAAATGCAAACAGCCTCATCCAGGATTTGAACTAGTCTTGTCGTGTCAATTTCTTACGAGGGTAACCATTACACCATGTGCCTCCACACACACACACACACACACGCATTGCTACTGTACGGCTGCACAACTTGGATAAGTGAGGTTGAGTCACTTTGTGAAAAGCATTTAAACGTTGCTTGAACACGTTTATTTGATCCCCGATAATAACTGACGCTAAAATCAACACATCTGATGAGCGCATTGGCATGAAACCCAGAGTTACGGGGTTGTAGCACATGGTCCTTAACATCAGTTGTATAATTAGCTCTTCCATTTTTTTCTAGGTATTAATTAAATCTTTCATAGATATTTGTTCTTCTCAGATTACTGTTGAAAGGATCATCTCGTTTATTGGTATATATATATATATATATATATATATATATATATATATATATATATATATATATATATCCAAAAAGAGAAGAAATCTTACGACACAAGAGTTTTATTTTAAAAAAACTGTCGCAGTTTGAGAGCTCAATGTGTGCTCTTAATGTTAGAGTCACAGAGCAAATATATAAGTAAAGAAATAACAAAAGACTTAGAGATTTAGCATTATAGTCTATTTCAGGGAGCTTAGACAATATATAATATATATATATATATATATAGAGAGAGAGAGAGAGAGAGAGAGAGGGGGGAGGGGAGGGAGAGAGAGAGAGAGAGAAATTGATAATATGGGTGCTATGTTAATAAATAAACAGTGCTTAATATCGTGAAAAGAACATTTAGTTCTAAGTTAGGGTAGCGTGGACTTTGAGTCAATGGCATTTGGTTACTGACAGTTTCTTGTCTTTGCAATTGTTCAAACCAGTTTGTTTTTAGAATTGCATAGGCGAGAAACTGTCAGTAACCAAGCGCCGTTGACTCCATGTCCACGCTACTCTAACTTATATTTATATAAGAAAAAACATGATCCGTTGGGTCACCTATTGAGATCTGAGTAGATATGATCAGAAAGAAAGTTAGTTTGCAAAACGAATTAAATTCTTTTAAAAATACAACCGGAGAATTTTGATAAAATTTTCAATTAAGTAAAAAACTGACCCGTCTTATATATAAGCCAGTCGTTAGCAGGTGAAAATTAACATACGTATAAAGTGGCAAGTTTAATCTACCGCTCACACTCTCTAATCTCTCTCTTTAAATTTACAGAGAAAACTAACATATATAAGGAATAGTCAATCAAGATATATATTGAGCAGGGGAAACTGATAGGCAGAATGTGAGGAAGAGAGGGGTCAGTTTTTAACTTAATTGCAAATTAAGACTAATTAGAACCAAATAAAATGGATTTTTTTCAAACTTAACTTAATCCCAAAACTTAGGAATATTTTGGGATGTATTTCATTAAACTAAATAGGAAAAAAGCCTTTAGAAAACAATCATTGATTCACCCAGCTTTAATATAATATAATATAATATAATATAATATAATATGGGTGATATATTCATAAGTAAACAGTCCTTGATATTGTGAAGAGAGTATGTAGATCTAAGTTAGGGTAGCGTGGACACGGAATCAATGGCATTTGTTTACTGATAGTGCGATTGTTCAAACTAAGTTAGTTTGAGAATCGCATATACGAGAAACTGTTATTAACAAAGCGCCGTTGACTCCATATCCACGCTATATAATATATATATATATATATATATATATATATATATATATATATTAGAGTCGTAAGGAAGATTTCTTCCCTGGTCTTTGGATTATATATATATATATATATATATATATATATATATATATATTTGTTTGGAGGTTGATTTTGAAGGCTACCACAATGCAAGTGTAAAGATAACGTAACAATGGTGTTGTTTGTTGACCTGTCATTTATTCTTAATATTTTTAAGAACAAAATACAGGTCAACAAACAACACCATTGTTACGTTTTTTTCTTTACACTTGCATTGTGGTAGCCTTCAAAATCAACCTCCAAACCAATATATACACACAAGGCTTCAAGCAAATTATAAACCCTTTATATATATATATATATATATATATATATATATATATATATATATATATAAAGGAAAAGGATCATTTCAGAAAGAAATAATGTGTGTGTGCTTACTTTTATGAGTTGTCCCTTTGCCAGACATTTACTTACCACGTCACATCCGCTCAAAACCAATTTTGCTGACATAGCATGGACAGGACTGGTGTGACGAAATGTCTGCAGACATTTCCCAGTTTCTAAATCCCAAACTAAAGTGTTAAAAAAAAGAAGAAACAAAATAAGAGAATTATTATTCGTTAAAAGAAATCCTTCACCATGTAAGAATTAAAGTGATATATACTTGAGGATACAAACTCCGACAAAGGTTTATAGACAAAACATTTAATATGGTACAGCACATGGATAAACAGGGTACATAATACAAGAGGAGGTGTACATAAACATACATACAAAAGTAGAGATAAATGACACATTCATGAATGGTAAAAAGATAAACATAAAAGCCACAGACATGAGACTAGGAATAGTCCATGCTGTGTGAATCACTTACAGTAATGTAAGGGGGGGGCAAAGCCCCAACAAGAGGGGGGTAGACCAGAGTCCAACCCATGTGGCTCGTATGTCGAGGAACAGGAAAAGAGAAAGAGACGTTCAAACCAGCCGCTAGCGGGAACTAGCAAACTAAACGGGCAGACAACTCCCCAGGTAAAATACGAAACTAACGCCACAACCACAACCAACAATGAATCTAAATTGTTTACGCCTGCAACAAACGCGAATAAAAATGTTGGATAGAAGATATTGTATATTTATGTTACTTATTTCTATTGTTTTATATGTGCTGTTTCTTTTATTTATTTACCAACTCCTCCGCACGAGCAGGATGTGACACAAAGTCAATTTCTTAAGCGGAATTCACAGGTTTGAAATTCAGAAACCAGTTGCCTAACCAAGGTTAAAGAGCCCGGTCTGTCCTACTATTTTCCATAGCTGGAGGGAGATTAGGATTCATACCTTTCCCAAGGGTATTAGCGCTAAGTGAAATGCAATTACCACATCCAGGATTTGAACTCGGTGCGACGAGTCCATTTCCAGTGACTTTAACCATTACACCACGGCACTGTCTCTTTTATGTTGTCTCTGCTATTCTCTGTTATTTCTTATCTTCTTTTAATTATTTTAAAATGTCTTCTTGGATTTCTTGTCTATGCGTTGTTGGTTTTAATCACGAACACAAGACGATGTTATTTTTCTTAGACGTCTGTATTTTATTCAATCCAAACACGCGGAGAAATGTCCATAGAATGCGACAACCGCCATTTACGTCTATTCCGTTCCACACCCAGCCAAAATACTTTAACTTTCTATTTCACGCTTGTTCTCTGTCCAATCAGAAAAGACAGAAAAGGTTACGTACACGTATCCTTTCACGAGTTTTCCCTATTACCGTTATTTTCAATTTCTGCACTATAGTACATAATTCATAGGCAACCTATCAATTGTATAACTAATAGTTAAACTGATATATTACATGATTCATGACTCCTCGTCAAGGTTCAAAAAGTAAGACGTTCCCCGTTCACACTGTATACCGGCTAACTGCTTACTCTACCGACGCGATGTGGGTGTCACGTCAGTGACCTCGTTTGACCAATTAGAAGGCACCTCAGCAGTAACCCGGAATTAATATAGATAGACTATATAGCATATAGCTTCTCTCTATCCTTGTAGCCAGCCAGCACACATCTCTGGACTTTGGCACCCGCTGAACGTGTGAGGGTGTGCCTTTCTCTTTATCAGTAGTCAGCTAAGCACACCCAACGGACCAGTTGACACACACAGGCTACCTATTGCAGACCCCCATGCAGCACAGCAATTTCTACACGCGTCTATTCTCAATGTTGCGCGCTTGTTGTTCAGAGTAAGAACAACATGAAAGTAAATGCAGCAAATGGACCCCAGCGGTTTTATTCCATCATCGACCCCATTCTCCCCACATAAATACGTGAAACACAAGATACTTACACAGCTATACCATCTCTTCCCACGTAACTACGTGCACGCAAGAGACCTTACGTCGTTATCCACCATACCGGTGCCGTGAACAAACAAATCGATCCACTTCTAACGGTCAATCCGTCATCTGCTCTTATCTGCTACAGACCCTACTCGTCTGCGCCACTCACGCAACTAGAAATAAATATGCTACATCCAAACGTGTGAAGCCGAAGCCATGACTGCCATAATTTTCTTCCTGTCTACTACTTTTGTGTTGAGAACAAGTACAACCTTAAAACACAACAAAACCATCCCTACTGTCTGTATTGTTTTTCTATTACTTTTTATTACATCCTTGTTGTCTGTCATTTTTCATTGGTCATATGATTAATGGGTTACCTATCACATTCTCTTTCTCTTCTCCTTATCCCACCCTCTTGTCGTTCTTCTGAAAATTCTCTCTCTCCCTCTCTCTCTCTCTCTCCTCTCTCTCTCTCTCTCTATCTATCTATCTATCTATCTATCTATCTCTCTTCACCCTATTATCTTGTATCTCCTCATCCCATTCCTTTCTCTCTCCTCATCTTTCTCTCCTCATCCTACTCTATTATCTCTCTTCGTTTCATTCACTCCTCCTTCCTAATCCCATTCTATTTCTCTCTCCTCATTCCATTCTTTTCTTTCTTTACTTGAAAGTTGCCGTAATACGATGAACCTTCCTACTTCTTTCTATTTGGCAAGAAGTTGAACTTGAAAAATATTGGAAAATGAGATAAAATTTAGAAGAAAAAATTATTACGAAAATGAGTTAAAAAATTTGTAGAAAAAAATATTGGGAAAATGAGTTAAAATTTAGAAGAAGAAAAAAAGAATGAGCAAAGAAAAAGTCATGTTAACTTAGTGAGAATTATCATATTAATGTGAAGTTCTGTTGACCTTTACAAGATCCATCTTTCGATCCAGAAGCCAAGGTATTCTTGAGAAGCAGCAAAACGACACTGTGTCTCGATGTCCACGAAATATTCGGAGACACTGACCAGTTTCTATTGACCAGCATCTGGCAAAAAGAAAGACATTTTTATTCAAATCGGCAACAACTTCTTCGAGCCGTTACCGAAACCGGAAGTGCCTAAGATTAAAAAACGAATTAATGTTATAAGAATTATTGATTATTAGTTCAAAGCAAACACTAAGTCCTTATAACGCATTAGGGCATCCATAGATAACTTAACACTGAACATTTGGTGAGAAAAGACAGACAACTAATTCACATTAACAATGTGTTTCATTAACATAACATGTAATGAAAGATACAGGATACATGCGTCTCAAACAAATTAAACATACAATATGTTCCATGAATAAACAGTATAATTACTAAGTGGGTTAATAAAGACTTGCTGACTTTATATGGTTATTCTGGATGTGCATACAATTCTGCTCTATGAATAGAGTTGGGATAAAATGTCGCATTCGTCCAAACGAGCGTGGACCAAAAAAAGTTAGGGTTTTTTTTTCTTTGAAGACAAAGAACAAAAGAGGACGTTTGAAGCCGTCGAATTATCAACGTGACCAACGGACACATGATGTAGTGAGCCACGTCTATAATCTAAGGGAGACAATTAGCTTTTCTCTCTATAATATCAAACTATAAGTTTCAGAATTTCAGTAAAAATTAAGGTAAAAATATATGTTATCTATATGGTGTCGCTTGGGGAGGGATGTATTTATTCGAGTCCCTACTCACCAAGAACCAATATTAGCATTAGCATTAATAATCCGTGGAACTAATAAAATAACCGAAAGGAAAAGATAAGATAAGCTCATTTAGCACACACAGAAACATTTACTATATACATAATATGCATACAAGTATTATTGAAAAGAATACACAACGTGTCATAACCGCGGGAAATATGCACATATTGTTTCTATGAACAAGCAGTATGTGGAAGGGGTAAAAACGGAAAAAAGGTTATGTTTGTAAATATGTTGTAAAATTATAGCCATGGGCTTTCCTATTTAATGGGCAGGACATGAAACAATTTCTCTACTGTTTAAAGACAGAAGCAAAAGAGGGCGAGACTGTGACAAGCATGTGATAGTCCACGACCAACCAAAGACACGCTCGTTCACCAAGGGAGACATTTATTGTTACACCCTCTATAGTTATGTGAAAACCTGTTATCATATGGTAATAACAAAAGCAACACAAAGAACGAGTTCAGTAGCCCTGACAGGTCTTTGAATATAATAGTCTCATTTTCCTAAAAAACTTTCAAGTTAGGCACTCATCAGATATTGTTGGTATTATATATTAGCATGTTATAAACACCATTTGCAATGCTATTTTACGAGTTTTAAGAGTTTGTTCACAAGTTTCTTTTTTAATAAACGGTAATACATAGAGAAAAAATGGCTCGATAACGGAGGTGTTTTCATTAGATTTTACATACATATTTTAAAATTTCCAAAAATAGAGGCACTTATCAGATACTAGTGGGATTGTAATTAGCATGCATAAAAAATCATTCCAATTTTATTATTCTTAAGTGTTTGGTCATAATTATTATTATTCTTTTTAATAGACCCTAATACATAGCGAAAAGTAGTCGATTTGGATGTGTTTTCATTAGATTTTATCATAGACAATTCAAATTTTCCCAAAAGTTTCAAGCTTGGCATTTATCAAAAAAAAAATGATTAAATTTAGTCAAATAGATCACTAATTAGGACTGAGCCTATTCTAGTAGTGACCACCCCAAGAGGATTTAAAAGGTTCGAATTCAGAGTTTTCCTTCTCCTAAACTGGTTGCCTAACCAAGGTTAAAGAGCCTAGTCTACCCTACTACCCTACCAGCCATAGCTGGAGGGAGAGTAGTTGGATTCATACCTTTCCCAAGGGTATTAACGCTGTGTGAACTGTAGTTTCGCCTAGGATTTGAACTCGGGTCGACGAGTCCATATCCTACGACTCTAACCATCTATGCACCTCCAACTATCAGATATAGTAGGACTATATATCAGCAGCTGAAAACATTTGCATTTTCAAAACTTTAGATTTATATAAATTAGCAATGTTTCCAATTAATGTTTTTGAAACTAAACACACTACCAAAGGACTTTAAAAATAGTTAAGCTGATATTCAATTAGAAAAATGCAGTGTCAAATTTACCGTATACTGGTGTCGTAGCTGCCACTAGAACAATATCTTCTTTTCACAAATGCATAACACATGAAATGGAACCTGATCACAGGATTGACATCTTTACGCGAATTTATGTCAATGAAACGCACGTTTCTGTCTTTGGATCGAGAGCAATCAAACTTGCCACCGTATGTATGAACAACGCGATGATAAATCTTCTCTGCGATAAAAAATAAATAAATAAATAATAATAAATAAATAATAATAAATAATAATAATAATAATAATAATCACATGAAAAGACTTGGACATGGTTAAGAGCACATGAAAAGACTTGGGACTTGGACATGGTTAAGAAAAGTAAACATCAAAGAGAAACTGAATCAACTAATAATTGATGCACAAAAATAATGCCATAGGACAAACTTATCAAAGCGAAAATTGATAGGACCCAACAAATAGTAAATGTAGACTTTGCGGTAATAGAGATGAGACTGTAAACCATGTACCTTGTGAATGTAGCAAACTAGCACAACGGGAATAAAAACTAGAACCACCACTGGGTTGGGAAGGTGACCACTGGGAATTATGCAAAAAATAAATTTTGAACCATACAACAAAATGTATATGCATAAACCAGAATCTTTTCTGAGAACGAAACGCAATAAAAATTTGCGGAGTTGATAAAAACGGATCACCTTATCCGCAAGAGAGACCAGACCTAGTGTGTGAAACAAAAAAGAAAGATGGTGATTTTTTGCAGTGGCCAGCAGATCAATAGGATGAAGTAAAGGAAAAATGAAAAAATGGAGCAAATATCTGACGGCAGTTAGAACTGAAAAAAGTTATCGTTAATTATAAAAGGAGGACCGAGTGAGTCTGGTGCACTTGGAACGGTCTCAAAGGATTGGAGGAGAGAGGGGTTTGGAAGTTTGGAAATCAGAGGAAGGATTGAAACCATCAGAACACTGCACTGCTTTGGCAATCTGCCAGAATCTTTAGAGGAGTCCCTGGAGACATGAAGGAAGACTTGCTGTCCTACAGACCACAGTGAAATACCATCAGCTTAACGCTGGTGTGAAAAAACTCACAAGGAGTGAAGATAATAATATAATAATAATAAAGTGTTGATTCAAAAAAAGAAGAAACTTGTCACTGGTGGGATTTTGCAGGTCAGCAGATCACAGGGTGAAAGCTAAAGGAAAATGAAAGAAATTTTGGTGGAAAATACTGGACCTTGCCAGACGAAGTGAAGAGGAGCAGAGAAAGTGAAAGTGATACCAATTGTGTTGGTGGCAACTTGAAGCGTCCCAAAAGGATTGGAAAGGGTTTGGAAAGTTGGATTATCATATGAGAAGGAGTTAAGGATATCTCTTCATTCAGAAACACTAGCACTCTGCGTGCAATCTGCAAGATCTCAGAAAAACGGAGGAAGAGCTTGGCTGTCATCAGACTCCAGTGAATACCTCAGCTAACACTGGTGCGAAAACCATCACACTAATAATACAATAATGAATGAGGAGAGGAATAAGAAAAATATAATAAATAATGAATAATAAATTAATATAATTAATTAGACAAGGAGAAAAAGTGTCATCCTCACGTGTGATTTTGCCGTCCGGTGGATTTCAGTGAAATGTGAAAGAAAACGAAAAGATTGATAAATAACTTGGACCTGGCAGAGAGCTAAAAAAAAAACAAAAAAAACTTTGGACTCAAGATAGAACGGTCGCATCGATTGTAATTAGAACGATCCCAAAGTTTTGTAAAAGAGTCTGGAGAATTGGAATCCGCTGAAGAACTCGAAGCATTTTACAAAAACTTGGAGAGTGGTCTAATTACAATGCGATACGACCTTTATCTTGTGTTCCAAGTTTTTTTGTTTTTTTAGCTCTCTGGCCAGGTACAAGTATTTTATCAATGCTTTTCGTTTCTTCACATTCACTGAAATCCACCGGGGACGGCAATACACCGAGATGACACTTTTTCTTCTGTTAATTATTAATTAATAGTTATTATATTATTAATATTATTATTATTTATTATTATTATTATTATTATTATGAGTTTTTCACACAGTGTTAAGCTGGTGTAATTTTCACTGGGAGTCTGAGTGACAGCAGTCTCCTCAGGTCTCCAGGACTCTTCTGAGTATTTTGGCAGATTGCAGCAGTGCAGTGTTCTGAATGGTTTAATCCTTCCTTTGGATATCCAAACTTTCCAAACCTTTTCCCAATCCTTTTGGGACTGTTCCAAGTGCAAACCACAATTGGTATCACTTTCACATTCAATGTTCCATAACTTTTATCAACTTCTCTGGCAAGGTCCAGATATTTGCTCCATTTTTTCATTTTCTTTAGCTTCACCCTGTGATCTGCTGACACTGCAAAATCCACCAGTTGACAGTTCTTTCTTTTTTTGTTAATCAACACTAATTATTATTAATATTATTATTTCACTCCTTGTGATTTTCACCACCAGCGTTAGCTGATGGTAATTTACTGGAGTCTGAGTGACAGCAAGTCTCCTCATGTCTACCAGGGACTCTCTAAGTATTCTGGCAGATTGCAGCAGTGCAGTGTTCTGAATGGTTTCAATCTTCTCTGATTTCCAAACTTTCCAACCCTTTTCCAAATCCCTTTGAGACCGTTCCAAGTGCACCAACTACAATTGGTATCAACTTTGAATATTCCATAGACTTTTTCAGTTCTCTGCAAGGTCCAGATATTTGTCCATTTTTTTCATTTTCCTTAGCTTCATCCTAGGATCGCTGGCACTGAAAAATCCACCAAGTTTGACAAGTTCCTTTGCTTTTTTGTTTATTCAACACTAGTCTGGTCTTCTTGCTGGGATATGATCCGTTTTTATTTTCAAAATCCCAGCACACACTATGGCGTTTGCGTTCTCAAGAACAGATTCTGGTTTATGCAAATAACCAATTTTGTTGTATGGGCAAATAATTTTTTGCATAATTCCCAGTGGGTTGTCTATCTCTTCCAACCCAGTGGTGTCTAGTTTTGTATTCCCGTGTGCGGAGATTTTGACTACACTTTCACAGAGTAACTATGTTGTTTTACAAGTCTCATCCTATATCCGCAAAGTCTATCATTTACTATTTTGGTCCTATCATTTCGCTTGATCATGTTTGTCCTAGGCATTAATTTTGTGGCATCAATTTATTAGTGATATTCAGTTTCTCTTTTGATGTTTATTTTCTTACCATTTTTGTTTCTCAAGTCCAAGTCTTTTCAATGTGCTTCTTAACCATGTCAAGTCTTTCATGTGAATTATTATTATATTATATTATTATTATTATATTATTATTTATTTTATTTTTTATTTTTTATCGCAGAGAAGATTATCATCGCGTTGTTCATACAGACGGTGGCCAGTAATGATTGCTCTCGGATCCAAAGACAGAAAAGTGCGTATCATTGACATAAATCTGGCCGCGTAAAGAGTCAATCCTGTGATCAAGACGCGCTGGTTCCATCGATGTGTATGCCATTTGTGAAAAGAAGAATATTGTTCTGAGAGTGGCAGCTACGACACAGTATACGGTAATTTGATTCTACTGGATATATATTATATATATTTTTAAGTCCTTTCGGTATGTGGTTAGTTTCAAAAATTAATTGGAACATTAGCTAAATTTATATAAAATCTAAAGTTTGATAACAAATCGCAAATGTTTTCAGCATGCTGATATATAAGTCCAACTATATTGATAGTTGAGGTGCATAGAGGTTAGAGTCGTAGGATATGGACTCCGTCGACCCGAGTTCAAATCCTAGGACGAAACTACAGTTCCACCAGCGTTTAATACCCTTGGGAAAGGCTATAAAAAAAAGAAACACAGAATCCAACTATCTCCCCCAGCTTATGGCTGGTAGGGTAGTAGGGTAGACTAGGCTCTTTTTAACCTTGGTTACACAGTTTAGGAGAAGGAAAACTCTGAAATTCGAACCTTTTTAAAATCCTCTTGGGGTGGTCACTATCTAGAATAGGCTCAGTCCTAATTAGTGATCTATTTGACTAAATTTAATCATTTTTTTTGATAAATGCAAGCTTGAAACTTTTGGAGAGAAGTGAAGTGCTCCTATGAAAAAGCGAGAGAGAGACACATCCAAATCGACGTACTTTTCTCGCTAGTGTATTAGGAGTCTATTAAAAAGAAATAATAATATTAGACCAAACTCTTAAGAATAATAAAATTGGAAATGATTTTTTATGCAGTGCTATAACAATCCCACTATATTCTGATAGTGCCAACTTTGACATTTGGAAAATTTTAAAAATATGTATGTAAAAAATCTAATGAAACACCTCCGTATCGAGGCCATTTTCTCTATGTATTACCGTTTATTAAAAAGAAAACTTGTGAACAAACTCCTTAAACTCGTAAAATAGGCATTGCAATGGTGTTTATAACATGCTAATATATAGTACCACAGATATCTGATGAGTGCCTAACTTGAAAGTTTTTAGGAAAAATGAGACATTATAATTCAAAGACCTGTCAGGGCTATGACTGTTCTTTGTGTTGCTTTTGTTATTACCATGATAACAGGTTTTCAACATAACTATAGAGGTGTAACAATAAATGTCTCCCTTGGTGAAACGGCGTGTCTTTTGGTTGTCGTGGACCTATCACATGCTTGTCACAGTCTCGCCCTCTTTGCTTCTGTTCTTTAAACATTCGTAGAGAAATTGTTCATGTCCGCATTAAATAGGAAAGCCAACCATGGCTATAATCATTTTACACATTATTTACAACAAACCTTTTTTCGCGTTTTTGTATGCCCCTTCCACATACCTGCTTGGTTCATAGAACAATACTGTGCATATTTCCAGTCGTTATGAACGTTTGGTGTATTCTTTTCATAATACTGTATGATATTATGTATTAGTAAATGTTTTCTGTGTGTCAAATGACTTTCTTATCTTTCCCTTTCGGTATTTAGTATAGTATAATGCAGCTGGATATATTAATGCTAATGCTAATATTGGTTTCTTGGGTGAGATAGGGTACTCGAATAAAATACATCCCCTCCCCCAAGCGACACCATAATAGATAACATATATTTTACCTTACATTTTAGCTGAAACTTCTGAAACTTTAAGTTTGATATTATGAGAGAGACAACATATGTCTCCCCTTAGATTAAGACGTGTGCGCCTCACTACATCATGTGTCCGTTGGTCACGTGATAATCGACCGCTTCATAACGGCGTTTGTTTCTTTTGTCTTCAAAAAAACCCTAACTTTTTCTTGGTCCACGCTCGTTGGACAATGCGACATTTTATCCCACTCTATTCATAGAGCAGAATTGTAATGCACAAATGCCAGAATAAGCCATATAAAGTCAGCAAGTCTTTATTAAACCACTTAGTAATATATACTGGTTTATTCAATGGAACAATGTATGTTTAATTTAGTTTGAGACGCAATGTAAATCCTGTATTTTCATTACATGTTATGTATGAAACACATTGTTAATGTGAATTAGTTGTCCTGTCTTTTCTCACCAAATGTGTCAGTGTTAAGTTATCTATGGATGCCCTAATGCGTTATAAGGACTTAGTGTTTGCTTGAACTATAATCAAAATTACTGTAGAGAGCGAGTTAATTCGTTTTTTAATCTTAGCACCTTCCGATATTCGGTAGACGAGCTCGAAGAAGTTGTTGCCGGATTTAATAAAATGTCCTTTCTTTTTGGCCAAGTGCTGGTCAAATAGAAACTGGTCAGTGTCTCCGAATATTTCGTGACATCGAGACACAGTGGTCGTTTTGCTGCTCTCAAGATATCCTTGGCTTGCTGGATCGAAAGATGGATCTTGTAAAGGTCAACAGAAACTATCAATTAATATTGATATAATTCTACTAAGTTAACATGACTTTTTTCCTTTGTCATTCTTTTTTTCTTCTTCTATTTAACTCATTTTCCGCAATATTTTTTCTACAAATGTTTTTTTAAACTCATTTTCGGTAATATTTTTCTTCTTAATTTATGCATTTTCACACACACACGGGAAGCGGAAGCGGGCGCGAGAGATAGTAAAAGAAGTAGGAAGGTTATCGTATTACGGCGAGAGCTTTCAAGTAGAAAAGAAAAGAATGGAATGAGGAGAGAGAATAGAATGGGATTAGGAAGGGGAGTGATGAAACGAAGAGAGATAATAGAGTAGGATGAGGAGAGAAGATGAGGAGGAGAAAGGATGGGATGAGGAGATACAAGATAAATAGCGGTGGAAGAGAGAGATACGAATAGATAGATGTAGATAGATAAGATAGAGAAGAGAGAAGAGAGGAGAGAGAGAGCGAGAAGGGAGAGAGAGAATTTTCAAAATAAAGAAGAACGACAAGAGGGTGGATAAGGAGAGAGAAAAGAAGAATGGATAGGTAACCCTTAATCATATGACCAATGAAATGACAACACAAGGATGTAAATAAAAAGTATTAGAACACAATAGCAGAGCTAGGATGGTTTTGTTTGTGTTGAGGTGTACTTGTTCTCAACACAAACGTAGTGAGACAGGAAGAAAAATTATGGCAGTCATGGCTTCGGCTTACACGTTTGGATTAGTAGCATATTTATTTCTAGTTGCGTGAGTGGCCGAGCAGACGAGTAGTCTCTTCTTGGGTCTGTAGCAGATAAGAGGCAGATGAGGGATTGAACCGTGTAGACAGTGTGTCGATTTTGTTTGTTCACGGCACCGGTATGGTGGATGAACGACGTAAAGGTCTCTGCGCTGCACGTAGTTAGTGGGAGAGGAAATGGTATAGCTGTGTAAGTACTGTGTTTCACGCTATTTATGTGGGGAGAATGGCGTGTTCGATGATGAAATAAAACGCGCTGGGGGTCCATTTGCTGCATTTACTTTCATGTGTTGGTCTATCTGTGAACAACGCCGCAACATTGAGAAGGGAGACGCGTGTAGAAATTGCTGTGCTGCATGGGGGGTCTGCATAGGGTAGCCTGTGTGTCAACCTGGTCCGTTGGTGTGCATTAGCTGACTACTGATAAGAACGAAAGGACACTACGCTCACACGTTCAGCACGTATGTTGTGGCCAAGTCCAGAGCTGTGTGCTGCTGGCTACCAGAGGGATTAAGAGAGAAGCTAATATGCTTGATAGGTCTATCTATATTAATTGCCGGTTACTGCTGAGGTGCTTCTAATTGGAGTCAGAACGAGGTCACGTGATCTCTCTATCTTCCCACAGGCGTCGGTAGAGTAAAGCAGTTAGGCCGGTATACAGTGTGGACGGAACCGTCTTACTATTTTGAACGCTTGACGAGGAGTCATGAATCATTAGAATAAAGGGAAGAAGTGTAAGTTGGCGG